>ML777478.1:435625-456324 GCA_009831015.1 Picea engelmannii
AAAAAAAAAAAAAAAAAAAAAAGTGAATTCAAGAACTGAGAAATAATAACAAGCATGAGCTATGCCCCCTTGCTAAGAGGCCATCACCCCAAGTTATATGTAATGAATGAATACCTAATAAAAATGAATTAGAAAATAAAATCAAAATCCAAAAAGGTTGAATGAATAAAGAAAAGGACAAATAGAGGTTTGAAAAGACAATGTTGAGGAAAGAGAAACTCATTGCCTAAACTCTCCCTCATACAAAGGCATTCATGAGGATTACTATCATACATAACCTTTCATTACTATCCCACCATACATGAAGTAAACCCCAAACCATACCATATACCATTACACATACTCCTTTATGGGGTTCTTTGGAAATACTCCCTTTCATGGGTACTTAATTGGGATTAATAATGATCCTCTCATACCTAAACTTGTAAAATTATATAACTTTATGAGCTAGTGTGAAGTTTTAATATGGTAATTAATGTGATATATCTAGTGGATTTTACATTGAAATGACACATGTTATATGTTTCATTTGACTTGTGTACATGCCTCATATTTTAATGGATACATTGGACTACTTGAGCCCTTCTTTGGATGATGAATTTCAAATGGCTACCCATTTGATTGATGCCCTAGTCCTTTGGAGGATGTTGAGGGAATACTAGCACATTTGATGGAGGTCGTCCCACTACTTGAGAGAGTCTATTATACATATTTTGGAAGACATTGAGCCTTATGATGACATGGATCCCTTGTTCAAACACCCTTGTATGCATGGGGTATGATTTGATACATTGACAATGGAATGTTGCACCTTCACATGATGATTTGACACCTATTAAGGGGACGTTACACCTTTACATGATGATATGGAATATTTTTATGAGATGTCACACCTTCTGGGGCATGATTTGACACTTAGTGATGAAATGTTGCAACCCTCAGAGGCACCATTTAACTTTTGGATCCTCTACACTTCACTTTTGTGTGAGTCATCCACTTTATGAGGCCACACATGTGAGGTTGAGCATACTTATATAATGAATGTCTTGTATTATGAGCATGTTTACTTCATCTTGGAGGTAGCATTGGGGGCCTTAGTGACCAATCCACTCTTGTATCATGGATATTTTATGCTTTTTTTTTCCTTATCTCTAGGGGTTGTGATAAATAAAGACATTATTTTAGGTTTTTAGGTTTTTTTAAAGATGAGAAGGGTGCTTGATATCTCATATAATTAAGAGAAACACTTTTTAGTTGTAAATCATTACTAGTTGAATAGAATTGTCACTACGTGTATAATACTTTGTCTCTTACCTAAATCTATATGTATGGATAGTTAGAGGGACTCGTTGAAGATGATGTCTTAAGGATGCCTTTACTTTTTCATGGATGTTCATTTCTAGGGTTTTGATGGATGAAAGATTTCTTGAGTGAGTGATTTCACTTTATTTTATGATTTTGTTTATGAATAAATGTAAGTGTAGTTGTATGTCTCTAGTGATGGTTGTGCATTCTCTTACTTTCTTCTTGAACAGACCCTTCTTTTCAAGGATTTTGGTAAGCTATTAGTGGAGTACCTTCCCCTTAATTATTTTGAAGGTTCAGTAAGATGTTAGGAGGCTCTTCTAGAGTTTGTAGTAGACAACCCTAGATATCACCCTAAATCTACTTGCAACTCTTCAAGGGAGTCCTTAATTAACCTTATATGCCCCAAAAGATATAGTAGGATTTAGACTTCTCCCATTATTCAACCACAAAACTCAAACTTCAATCTTCATTTTATGTTTTAGGGTTAAATTAGGGTTTGATAACAACAATATATTCATTTTTTACCATAGAAAAGATAGATGTTTTGGTATTTGTGCATGTATTTCACTTGAAAATCATCTTTAAAATCTAAAATTGTCTTGCTTATTTTTATTTAATCCTAATTAGGCATGGGCGTGTAGGGTTTCTTGGTTGTTCTATTCATTTATAATTTCAAAATTTGTTAACTATCTAAAACCCTAGTTTAATCCATTATTTTAGCAATATTTTTCATTGTTTTACTACATGTTCAATGGATATAATTATTGTTGTTGGTATAACTTGTCTTGTTGCTGCAATTTATCTCTTTTCATACTAGTTTTGTAACAGGTCTTAGTCTTTTCTTGTTTTTAGTGTTTAGGAATCGCCTTACATCAAATATCGACTTGAAAAACATTCTAAAGCTGCCCTAAAGTACCTCAAACCAAATATGGACTTAGACTTGATTGTGGCTTGCCTTAAGATCCCTAAGTCCTACCAAGGAATCCTGCCATGTGTTGGATTTGATCCTTCACTAAAAATATAGAATTTGTTGCCTAGGTGACAATTGTTCCAATAGTCTTAGCATCTTGTGAAGGCTTTGCACTTAGGTGCTAGATTGTGTGGCAACATGACACTATTCTATATTATACTAGCTACTTTAGGGCCATGTATGATCTACATCAAAAAATCTATGGTGAATTTGCAATGAGTTACCTAGAGTATTTTGCATAATGTCTTTGTTTTGATCCTACAATGGTTATAGTCATTCAAAAATACCTATTACCTATAACCCTTAAGAAGCTTCACAAATTCCCAGTTTGATTAGTAGGATTTTATTGTGATTTTGTTAGAAAATTCATTGTTTCTTGTCCATTAACTGGATTAAGCAAGAATGATGCCTTGTATTAGTCAATTTATGCACAACAATATTTGATAGACCAAAGGAAACCCATCTTTTTTCCCCAATGTTTCCTATGCACAATTTCACCCAATCTTTCATTGTTGAGAGTGATGCTTCTAGACTTGGATTTGCTACAATAATATCACATGATGGTTGACATATCACCTTTGAGATTATGAAGTTGAATGATAGATAAAGGTACATGTCCACATATAATAAATAAATGTTAGCTATAATTCATGCCATGGTCAGGTAGAATCAATTCTTCCTCGATGATAAATTTGTTTTATCAAAATTAACTACTTTACATTGGAGCACTTACTAACTCAAGGTACACTAATAGAGAAACAACAAAAATGGATTGATTGGATTCAAGCCTATGACTTGGAGATAATTTATAAGGGAAAAAGAGAATGTGGTAGAAAGCGCTCGCACAACAAGATGAACCACCCATGTTCAATACCATTTCAATTAGTGAGTGAATGTGTGTACAAGATCTCCTTGAATATTTCACAATTGATCCTAAACAATTCAACTTCAATGGGACACTATAATTAGCAAGTAGAGTTGGACTTGATTGGTTGAAAATGGTCTCATCCTCTTCAAAAATCATCTCCATTTACAACATGACTCTCCTTGTTGGGCCCTTCGTTTTGAAGACCGCCAAGTTTTGTGGACGTATAAAGGTTTGGGAACAATATAGCACACCAACAGTGGATCCAAGTAGCGAAAAGCTAACTGCCACTATGCCATCAAATTTGAAAAACAATGGAAAGATCTGGAATGTTCGAGCACATGCCAAAAGAATGTGGAATCAAGAAATCATAACAACAGAATTAAGAAGCTAATAAGCCCCGTGGAAAATTTATAAAGCATGGAGTTATGTAATGGGTTGGGGTTTTGTTCTAAGTTTATATTATGGATTTTCCATTGGTTCTGATGTTGTTGTTCTGTTGTTGTAGGGTTCTGGGGTTTTTTTGTTATTAAGAATTATTGAGGAGGAACTACAAAAATGAAGATTTTGAGAATCGAGATTGGATACCTCGTTACCAATTCACTAATGTAAGTCTTGATATCAAGGGA
Source organism: Picea engelmannii (assembly GCA_009831015.1). NCBI lineage: Eukaryota > Viridiplantae > Streptophyta > Pinopsida > Pinales > Pinaceae > Picea > Picea engelmannii. The sequence goes on from ML777478.1 coordinate 439,398, forward strand.
TTTCTTCCATGTATGATTAGTTGTGATAAGATAATATATGTTGAATTATTTGGGCACCCAAAAACTTGTCATTATGTGGATGAATGTATGGTTTCTTTCCTGCGATATCTTTCTATTCTGCATAATTTCTAGTTGTATTACTGTTTGAACAAGCTTCTTGATGTATGTGTTTGCTTTAATGTTGCACAACATGGATTGTTCAATGTGTTTACTAGTTTAAGCCTTCCAACATTATGATATCTTTATATTTACATATGGAATTGTATTGTAATGCATTGGATTTGATGGTGTGTCATTTTTAACTCACTTTATTACACAAAAGTATTGGCAGTTCTTCGAGTGAGACCTCCTTCCTTTATGGAAGGTTGAATATGCCAGTGCTCCTAGACTACAACGGTACTTTTGTTGGTAACCTTCTAGAACCTCGTTCTCATATTTTTCACAAACAAATGGTTCCATTCCCAGGACATGACTTATGAGCAATTTTTCAAGAAAGAAGGTGTGACGAGTTCATATTTCAAGAACTTGAGTTACGATAGAAAGGGGTGAGGGTTGTGAAGGACACAATATTTTATTCCAAACCAATCAATGATCAGTATGAAATATTATGGATTTGATTCCTAGAGGAGGTATATTAGTGGCTCGAGCGATTGCAAGAAGTGACAAAATTTAAAAATCACGTCAAGAAAAGATTCAATTGGAATATTGAGTGACTAGTTTCTCTTCACAAGTTGTATCACTAGATTTGTAGAGATATGGAATTTTGAGTCCACACTTCCCTTGAAGGATACATCATTGAATTTTTTGTAGAAAAACACCAGTCATTCTCAAAGGGAGAAGCGGTATTTTATGAGGGATCCCGAGGGAGATTACTAAGAGAAATCTCGATGTGGATGAAGATCTTTCTAGTGGAAGAGGGAATGATACCGGTTCCTTTGGTTAAAATCAAAGAGTAAAACATTTGTGCTATGAGGGGTGGGTGATTCAAGTGAGGATCCATGAGTTAGGATATGGAATTTCTTTAGATATGGGGAGTCGTCATGAGAATACATGATTGAAAAGAGGTGGTGAGAATACATGCGAAAGTTGATGAAGAGGTTGGATCAGTCATGCAAGGATATCATCCTTGAGAAGAGTCATAAAAGGGAGATAGATAAGTTGAAAGAGTTATAGCTATGTGGAAGGATGGCTAGCCAATGGTTGAAGGAGAAGTTTGGAGAGAAAGATGAGAGTTTTGGAGAGAGTAGATGAGATGGACAAAATTCAGAAAAAAGAATCAATATCAGAGTCATTGTCGAGGAATAATACTTAGCAATAAACTCTGTAGAATTTGTGAGATAACCAACTCTTGTACCACCCGAAGATGTGAAGTACACTATATGACCTGGTAAAATATGGCCTCCTAATGTGACCCCCCAGGTTAAAGAATCTCATCCTGAAGATCCAGGAACCATCCTTGGATCTCCCAGTCCCTCAACGCAATCTTTCAATCTGGTAAATCATACAATACATTCTCCCATAATTTAAGTTATTTCTCCTCATTCTAGTCCAACCAGTTTGAGTGGTATCGACAATAGTAGTCTAGCAAGTTATTTAGTGTTATCACAACCAATACCTTTAGGATTTATATTTATAGGGTCCCCAATTCATCTAATGGTGCATCAATACGTTGGATCCCTCACCCAATACCCATAATTTGGGGTAAATGGAATGAGGATGTGGAACAACATTGGTTCTTTTTTTAGGCCATCTGGCGGTCTCGCGAGACTTTAGATGCTAACAAATTAGTCTAGTTTCAAACCACCTTGAGAGGTCGTGCTTTGAAATGATATATGAAATCCATTAAACCAGGAAATCCTCAAGGATAGGCCTTCACCCTTGCTCAATTCAAATAGAGGTTCATCATCAAATTTTGTTTACCCCAGTCAAAAAATCAAGCCCTCTCTAAGTTGCGGGAAATCAAACAAAGATATAGGGAATATTCCTTGGAGTATAACCAAAGATTCAAATATGCGATAGAGAAATTGACCAACCCCATTCACAAAGATCACCAACAGAAATGGTTCATTCAAGGACTTTTACCATTAAATCGGATTCCATTGACCCAATAGTTGATGCTTAGATTGGGGGAATCCCTAGAACAGGCCATGAAAATTCAGGCGATGGAGGGATATCCTAGCATCTTGTAGGAAATAAGACCACTCGATGACTATGATATTACGCAACTATAAGGACATATTTTGTTGGCCCTTGGTTATGTAAGGAAGTGAAGATTAAGGAATAAAGGAAAACTGTGAACTATGTGGAAGGCACATAAACCAAGGAAGGTTTCAAGTGGTTAAAGAAGTAGAAAATAAGGAGTGAAGTAAAGGAAAAGTTATCTGTTGGAAGAGAAGATCGAGGAAGACAAAGCATCGAATAAGATGGATCGTGGACAACTCAACAAGTGGGAAATGACACCAACGGATACTTTGGAGCACCTCACGAAAAAGAAGGAAGGACAAGCTAGCGAAGTCCTGAAAACACGGGTCAAGTGAACCTAGGGTTTTGGCACCTAGGGTTTTGACACCTAGGCTTCGATCTAAGGTTGTCTGAGAGTCATGTAATGTATAAATAAAGGTCTAGAAGATTTGAGAGGGTTGTTTGTTGGTTATTGTTGTTTGTTGTTCATTGTTGATTGTCATTGTTTAGAACAATATTGAGTCTGTATTCGGGATATTCAGCTGGGTGCGAAGATCAACCCTGCAGCTGGGTGCGCAGGGAGGGGAGAGAAATATCTGCAGCTAAGTGAAAATATAGAACTATATGTTTCCACATAATATATCAAGAAACACAGTTTTGTGGACGTAGTCGTAGGGAGAGGGTGAACCACGTATATCTTATTGTATTTTTGGTTGATGTTGTGTTATTTTTCATTTGATATGATGTTACTACATTGATGTGTTAGATCTGAGATATAACTTGTGAAGTAAGCTTAGGAGTGGTAAATAATATCTAGATTGTTTTGCATTGTGTTTTGGAATCACTCTGCATTTCCTCTAGTTGTAGACACCTATGTCCTATAACCCCCTATTGCTACTTTGAGTGAGACTGCATCTACTTCACAGGTGTTGCTGAAAGGGCCAGTAGTTAGGGTTTGTTGGTGCATTGTAAGAGTGAACCCTGGGTTTGCCCCTGTGCCAACAAATGGTTCTGTTTCTAGGACTTGGATCTGCTTGAGGGAATGTCAAGGTGGTTTCCATCGAAGACAGAGATTCAGAAGTCGATAGAAGAATAAGAAAAGAACTTCATCGAAGCTTAGAACAAGAACCATAGCATTAGTACAAAAGACTAGTTGGGGAGGTACATCTTTACCGACATACACGAAATTTTCTTTAGAGGAGTTCATAAGGAGTTATATGAGTGGTTATTCATATTAGCAGATACCCAGTTTGATATTAGATCTAGATCACTTGTGATTTGGAAAGAAGCGTTGATCAAGAAATTCAAGAGGGTTGATAACGTTGTGTCTAGAGTTTTGGATATTTGGTTTGATAGCACTATTGGAGGATACATTACCGATTTTTCTATTGACAGAGTAGAATTGTATAGTCAAGTAGAGAGGTATTTCTTTAAGGGACCTGGAGGAAAGTTCCTACACTTTTTAAAGCTGAGGGTTAAGATGCTATTGCATGAGAAGAATATCCTGAAGATACAGTGAAGCTAATGTTCAAGAATTCAGACAGCAACAATGACATAGAGGCTGGACTCAYGCACAACRGGAGACCGTTCAGAGATTTTCCTCTTGAGAAACTATTTAAGCATAACTACGAAGACGAGGGATTCTACAGYGGAGAAGAAGTAGATCTAACAGACGAAGAGTATTCAAATTTTGCAAGAACAAAAGAAGTAAAGGCTGAGAAACTTCTCCAAGGAGAACCAAAAACTTCAGGGACTACACCTACTATYGAAGTAAGTACTATTACTCCTCATGTTCTCTTAGCAGCATTAAGTAACCAGAGTAACCAGAGTAGTCAAAGCAATCAGAGTATTGTTACAAGCATTTTAGTACATACTCAGTTAATAAACCAAGGAAGATCTATGGMAGATGAAATGAGGTTACCCATCCTTAGAGGGGATGGATTTGAAGATCCTGACCARCACTAGTTCTTATGCAAATTTGTATGGAGCATTAAGCAAGTCACCAATGAAGCTGTTAAGAGAGCTCAGTTTAGTACTACCTTGAGAGACCACGCACTGAGCTGGTACATGAATTTTTCTTCAGGAAATGGAGAGCCTAAAATATTGAATGACATTAAGACAGTGTTGAGTGCAGAATTCAAGAATCCTAAGTCTGAGTCACAGTGTATTACAGAGTTGAAGGAGATCAAGAAGTAGGTAATTGAACCTGTTAGAGAATTTGATCAGAGGTTTAAGACCCTGATAGGCCATTTAAGTTTTCAGATCCTAGATGAACAGAATAAAGAATGGTTCATCGCTTCCCTCCCGCCACACATTAGGGTTCCTCTAATGCAATAGAAGGTCACTTCATAGGCTAAAGCATTGGAGATCGCCATGAAATTAGAATCATCCCATGTAGGAGAATCTAGCCCAGGTATGAGTCAAATTTTGAATCAGTTAACTAGTTTATCTTTACATGTCGAAGATATGAAGAAAGATAAAGGAAAAGAGAAAAGAGAAGATATCTGGTGTATCATATGTAAATCATAGGGCCATGACAAAGAGCATTGTCCCCTATTTCATGAATACCTAGCCTCTGGAGCACCTAGTCCTTTGAGGCATGCTACCGTACCCTAGTGCGAGGTATGTAGAACTAGACATCACCCTGGCGAATGTTATTATATGAAAAAATATGTCCAAACACCTACCAATCTTTACTTCACATTCTGTAAATCTATGGGACATGATGAGAAGGATTGTAGGGCTTATGATCTCATGCACGAAAGATCAAGGGATACATATATAATTCAAGGAGAAGTATAGAAAGAAGAAAATAATGCGTAGTTCAATTCCCCAGGAAGAGGAAACTTCAACACTCGTGGTGGATTCAAAGGAAGAGGACAAGGTGGAGGCATGGGTCAAGGTCGAGGTCAGATTATTTGTTATAACTGCGCACAGCCATGAAATTTGGCAAGGGATTTTCAAAAACTGTGTACTACTTACAACTATTGTAACTCGTTTGATCATGTCATCGAATATTGTCTAGTATTTTTGGCCAAAATCTAAGAGAGATGAGGAGGAAACCAACAAGTCCAATTAATATCAGCAGAACCTCATGGTGAGGACCCCATAGTCATTGTTACAGGATAAGCTAGGGTGACTCCAGGAAAGACAGCAGAAGGATCAGGGATCAGAATAGTTGTAGAGAAGGCACAATTGTTTGATCCAAGGAGAGATAGGCATACTTTTGATGAAGCAAGGAAAGAATTTGTAGAAGAACAAGCCTCTTCATCTAAGGTACAACTAGAAGTAAGGGAATGTGAAATGCCACCATCATTTGATCAGTATGTCTTAGCTAAACAAGGAAAAGAGGTAAGCAAGCTCATGGACTTCTTATATATTTGTATCAACTTGATTAAAGATGAAAATTTTGTGCAAGAATTACAACACCTGGTAAGACAATATGAAATTGGAAGAATAGACCCTATGCTGAGTAGAGATGTGAATCAAGTATCTAGGAAAAGAAGGACAAACAAGGAATTGCACCTTAGTGTTCAGATCAAAGACTACGACATGGACTATGTGGTCCTCGACTTGGGATAAGAAGTAAATGTTATGACAAATCAGACTTGGGCATTGATGGGAAAACCTAGATTGATTTACTCTCCTATCAAGCTCAGGATGGCTAATCAGCAGGCGGTGAGCCCCTTTGGAAGACTAGAGAATGTCCCTGTAGACATCGATGGGGTAAGGACATTTGCAAACTTCAAAGTGATTGAGATCATTGATGATAGATGTCCTTATCCTGTGTTGTTAGGAATTGATTGGGATTTCAACAATTCAATTTTTGTTGACCTAAAGAAGAGAAAAATGACATTCGAAGGTAATGGCCTAAAGGTCAATGCACCTCTGGCCCCGGATGAAGGTCGCAGATACACAGAACCAATAAGAGAAGAATATTGCGCCTATGAGATAGAAAACATCTACAAACTGACAACAAGACAGTAGGATTACCTTAATCCTACAGCAGATGGAAATCTCAACTGGCGAAGTGAAATTCCATGCTCATCAGACTCAGAAGAGGCATTGGAGAACTGGCAAGAACATAATGTATGAAGTCTATACGCGGAGGTGTGCCAGATTGACCAGAGAAGTTCATTGGATTGGCACATAAGTAAGTAATCTTCCTACATTTGATGGTCTGAATCATTTAGAGATATTTCTAGCTAAATTCGAGAAACTTGTACTAGAACAACAGAGGATGTTGGCACTAGATTAAGCCTTGAAAGCCACACCAACATTGTGGAGTGGGTACAGTGTCGCACCTTATTGACAGTGCACTTTTCAGACGAAGATGAAGGATGTGAAGTTTGTTACATAGGTTAGATTTGTCCTAAGGACCATGTGCGAAGTTGTGAGGAATCCTAGAGAAACATCCCTAAATAACATTGGGTGCATAAGTTCATTAACACCTTAGATACTATGCCTATCAACTGGTATCTTCAAGCAGAATTGTGCCTCATCACTACAGATTGGTATGGTATGACTCAGAACTTTGTAGTGATGTTTTTATTTGAGATTCAACACCCTACATTAGATCAGGAGTTACAAATTATAAGATGGAAGGTCTTTGAGGAGGAACCTAACCTCCATTTTACCCAAGAAGGAGATGAATTCACTGCGCCTCTTCATCAGTTACAGGATTTATACAATATTAATGTTGATGAGGATGATGACCCAAGAGATGTAAAAATTTTAGAAACTGAAGGAAAAAGAGACATATAAGGGTCAGGGATTGAATTACCCTTTGTTGGATAGCCCATTAAAATTAAGAAGGTTAATATTGGAACAAAGAAAACACCTAAGTTAGCAAACGTGGGAGACTATTGGGATGATGCTACTATTAGTAGGATCACAGAGCTATTACATGAATATCAGGACTTGTTTCCAACCAAGTTCACATACATGAAGGGAATTAAAGGGCCCATGGTAGAAATGAAGATCCCCTTGAGAGGAGATGCAAGACCTATCAAGCAGAGACCTTACAGACTAAATCCAAAATACACGCAGAAAGTTAAGATTGAATTGGATAGAATGTTGGAAGTAGGAATCATAGAACCTGTTGAAGAATCTGAATGGATTATCCCTATGGTGGTCTAGGATAAGAAGTCAGGAGAAATCAGAATCTGTGTAGATCTAAGGAAGATGAATGATGCATGTCTACATGACCCATTTCCTAGACATTTTACTGATGAGGTTCTAGATAATGTAGGAGGACGGGAGGTGTACTCATTCAAGGATGGATTTTCAGGTTATCACCAGATTAGAATTGCTAAGGAAGATCGACATAAGACCACATTTGAAACAGAATGGGGGTCTTTTCAATACATTGTGATGCCTTTTGGGTTGAAGAATGCACCATCCATGTTTTCTAGGGTGGTGGTTGAAGCATTTAAGGTCTTTTTACACAAGTTCTTGGAAGCATGATTTGATGATTGGATTGTCTTTAGCCTACTGAAAGACCATATTGAATGTTTAATATTGATGTTAGATAAGTGCAGATAATGTCAGATTGCCCTAAATTTGAAAAAAATGTATTTTATTTTCACCCTTTGGAGTGTTGCTAGGGTACATTATGTATAAGAAGGAGTTGTTGGTGGATCCTTCCAAGGTTGCCATCATTGTTGATATACCTCCTCCCACTATGGTTAGACATCTATGTACTTCATTAGGGCACACTAGATAGTATATAAATTTTATCAAGGGTTATGCATAGATAACAACACCTATGGAGAAGCTATTAAAGAAAGATAGTAAGTTCCAATGGATAGAAGAATGCCAGCAGAGCTTCGACACACTAAAGAAAAAAATGGTCACTGTGTCACCAATCTTGTTTTTTCCAGATTGGAGTAAGGAGTTCATTGTTCATGTTGATGCCTCGTCCATTTCGTTAGGAGAAGTCTTGGCACAGTCGAGTGCAGAAGACATTGACCACCCATATGCCAGCAGGAAGCTTTCTAGAGATGAAAGGAATTATACTATGACTGAGAGAGAAGGATTGGCTATGGTATATGCACTGCAGAAGTTTAGACACTATTTTCTAGGAGGACATTTTAAGATGTTCACTGATCATTTTTCATTGAAGTACTTAGTCAACAAGCTAGTGTTGGGGGGAATAATATGAATATGGGTACTACTATTCTAGGAGTATGACTTTGAAATTATGGTCAATCCAGGAAGAATGAATAAAGGCCCTGATCACTTATCCAAGTTGGAACATGGAGAAAAACCTACCAGCCTAGAGGATACACTACCAGATGCACATTTGTTGTCCATCAAAAAATTTGATGATCACTTCTCTGAGATAGGTCAGTTCCTATCCACATGAATGGCACCTCGTTGGTATACATTCATTCAGAAGAAACAGTTGATATTTCATTCTTTCGACTTCCAAATTATATCCAAACATATATATAATATGGGACACGATGAGATCTTGAGGAGATGTGTTGTGGAGGCAGAAAGACCATTCATTCTTGTAGAATCACATGAAGGCATCGCAGGAGGACATTATGCAGGGAAATAAATAGCGCAGAAGATTCTCAGAGTTGGCCTCTAGTGGCATATTATACATAAGGATGCTAAGGAATAATATAGAGCCTGTGATGTATGTCAAAGAGTAAGAAAGCCTTCTAGAAGGGATGAGATGCCTTTGGCACCACAATTAACATTACAAGTATTCGATAAATGGGCCATTGACTTTGTGGGACCTATTATCCCACCAAGAAGGTGCATAGGAGCTAGATGCATTATCACTATGACAAATTATTTGACAAGATGGGCATAAGAAAGATAAGTTAAGGATTGTAGTGCAGCCACAGTTGCGCAGTTCATCTTTGAGGATATTATAACCAAATTTGGTTGCTCGAAGATCCTTATGAGTGATCAAGGCACACACTTCATCAACAAAACTATTGAAGCCTTGACTTGGGAATTTGAAGTTCACCATCAGAAGAGCACTCCATACCACCCACAGGCGAATGGTACAGTCGAATCTTTCAATAAGATCTTGGAGACAGCGTTGACTAATATTTGTAGTGTTAACAGAGATGATTGGGATTTAAGAATTCCAACAGTACTATGGGCCTATAGAACTACTTGCAAGAATTTAACAACACAAACTCCCTTTAAGTTGGTATATGTCTTGGAAGCACTGGTACCTATGGAATACTTGGTTCCTAGTCTAAGAATCATAGCATTTAAAAGAATGAATGACACTGACGTTGTTCAAGACAGGATTGCAAAGTTGTTGGAACTAGAGGAAGACAGGTTCATTGCAAGACTTCATCAACAGGTACAAAAAGAACGAGAGAAGTCTTATCATGACATACATATCAAAAAGAAAGAATTTAGGCAAGGAGATTTGGTATTGTTATATGACAGCAAGTTCATGAAGCATCCAGGGAATTTCAGAACACACTGCCTAGGACCATTTGAAGTTTCCTATGTTATAGAAGGAGGAGTTGCGCAATTGAAGACCCTTAATGGAGAATGGAAATAAGGTTTGGTAAATGGGATCCCATTGAAACTGTATTATGACAACCAAATGCCTCATAGCTCTCAGTAAAAGAAAAGGAAGAAGGTTCTAGGTACCATGTGCAATTGAAACTGGGTACCAGACACAAAAAAGACAAGTCTACACACGATAGGGAGGGACAAAATAGAAAGCACAGGCTGCTTCGCACAGTCTGCAGTCGAAGTGATATAGAAGGCTCAATCTTGCAGTGACTTGGGACGAGTCACATGTGAGTGTTGGGGGCCTGTTTACCCTTGGTTATGTAAGGAAATGAAGATCAAGGAATAAAGGAGAAGTGTGAATTGCCCGGAAAGCACATAAACCAAGGAAGGGTCAAAGTGGTTAAAGAAGCAGAAAAGAAGGAGCGAAGTAAAGGAAAATCTATTCGTTGGAAGAGAATATCGAGGAAGGCAAAGCATTGAAGAACATGAATTGTGGAAAACTCAGCAAGCGGGAAAAGACACCAACGGATGCTTTGGAGCACCTCACAGAAAAGAAGGACAGGTTGGAGAAGCCCTGAAAACACGGGTCAAGTGAACCTAGGGTTTTGGACCTAGGGTTTTGACACCTAGGCTTCGATCTAAGGTTGTTTGAGAGTCATGTAATGTATAAATAAATGTCTATAAGAGTTGAGAGGGTTGTTCATTGGTTATTATTGGTTGTTGTTCATTGTTTATTGTTGTTTTTTAGAACAATATTGAGTCTGTATTCAGGATCTTCGACTGGGTACGAAGATTAACCCTGCAGTTGGGTGTGCAAGGAGGGGAGAGAAAGAGAGAGAAATATCTACAGCTAAGTGCACAGATAGAACTGTATGTTTCCATCTAGTATATCAAGAAACGTAGTTCTATGGACATATCCCTAGAGAGAGGGTGAACCACGTATATCTTATTGTCTTTGTGGTTGATGTTGTGTTATTTGTCATCTGATATGTTGTTACTGCATTGTTGTGTTAGATATGAGATATAACTTGTGAAGTTAGCTTAGGAGTGGTAAAGAATATCTAGATTATTTTGGATTGTGTTTTGGAATCACTCTACATTTCCTCTGGTTGTAGACACATGTGTCCTGCAACCCCCTATTACTACTTTGGGTGAGACTGAATCTGCTTCGCAGGTGTTGTTGAAAGGGCCAATAGTTAGGGTTTGTTGGTGCATTGTTAGAGTGAACCTTGGGCCTTCCCCTTGTATATTTTAACCTTGTACAATATCTACTTCAAATAGATATTCAATAAAAAAAAGAAAATATACAATGGAAAATGAAAACACTGCACAGAGATTTTTGCTCTGGAAACCCAAACTGGGAAAACCAGCATATTCTATATTCATTCATAGTGATACATTGTTTACAATACAATATAAATATAGGATCCAGTGGCATCCAAAACCCTAACCCAATGACCTAGATTAGTCAACAACCCTAATTCCTTAACCGAAAATAGAAAACCATCAACAAACAAACCATATGCCGAAAAACCACCTAAAATATGTGACACATTTTTCGAGGCAGAAAAAATATGTGACACGTTTTATGAGGCAAATAATATGACACATACCCAACATTCTCCCACTTGTTGTTTTCTTTGCATACAGGGGGTTGCAGGGTTACATAGTCAACAATCTAGAGCAGCAATGCCCATGGATCCTCTACACCAAGAGAACTTCTCAGTGCTCACAGATTTTGTTAATGAATCTGCAACATTCTTCAAAGTGTCCACCTTCATAAGCAATACTTTTTTTTTCTTCAACCATGTCTCTCACAAAGTGATATTGAATATCAATATGCTTTGTCTTTGAATCATGAGTTGGGTTCTTCACCAGAAAAATTGCATTCTGACTATCATAATCTATCCTTACAGCTTGTTGTACCAACCCAATACCTGAACACAATCTTTGTAACCATATTTCTTCCTTACTTGCATGAGTGGTTGCCATGTATTCAGCTTCTGTAGTTGAAAGTGCCACTACAGCCTGTCTTTTTCTCATCCAACTTATTTCTCCTCCAAACAGGTTAAACACATACCCACTTGTAGATCTCCTACAATCCATATCTCCAGCCCAGTCTGCATCCACAAAGCCATGTATATCCACCACTCTATCCAATCTCGGTCTTCCTTCATAGCACAATCTATAGCTAGCAGTTCCACGCAAATACCTGAAATTTTTCTTACTATTGTCCAATGCTCCTTCCCTGGTTTTGACAAATACCTGCTCAAAACTCCCACTGCATGTGCAATGTCTAGTCTAGTACAGACCATTGCATACATCAAACTGCCAACTGCACTCACATATGGAACACAAGACATGTCCTCCTCCTCTTCATGTGTATTGGGACACTAATCCACAGATAACTTTACACCAACAGGAATAGGAACCTTGATCGGTTTACATTCTTGCATACTAAACCTCTGCAATATTGTCTCGAAATATTTTATCTGATTTAACCAAAATTTCCTCCTTTTCAGGTCTCTTTTATTTTCCATTCTCAAAATGAAATTTGAAGAACCAAGATCCTTCATGTCAAATTTAGAGGACAACTGAGTTTTCACATCCTGGATAATCTCCTTGTTGTTTCCTATCAGCAACATGTCATACACATACAACACCAAATAAATCAGATGATCACCAATTAATTTAAAATACACACAGTGATCCTCTTTGCTTCTTGTGAAGCCAAGTCCCAACATATAAGTATCAAATTTGTTATGCCACATCATTGGTGATTGTTTTAAACCATACAGGGACTTTTTTAGCTTGCATACCATCTCCTTCTTCCCCTTCACAGCACAACCTTCTGGTTTCTTTATATAGATTTCTTCTTCCAGATCCCCATGTAGGAATGTTGTCTTCACATACATTTGTTATATTTCAAAATCAAATGCAGTAGCAACAGATAACAGAAATATTATGGAGGTTAACTTGGCAACAGGAGAAAAAATATCACCAAAATCAATTCCCTCAACCTGGGAATAACCCTTTGCTACTAGCCGAGCTTTGTATTTCTCCACTTTTCCTTCTACATTCATCTTCTTTTTAAATAACCATTTTTTTCCAATGGGATTTCTTCCAATTGGAAACTCCACTAGATCCCAAGTCTCATTCTTATCCAAAGTTGGTCCATTTCTTCATTCATGGCCCTTTTTCCATAGATTTGCATCATTTGAATCCACTTCCTCCCTGACAGTTCTAGGATCATCATCAGTAATAGATAAAGAAAAATTTTAATGGAAATCAGATGGAGTATACCTTTCTGGTCGCCTTCTTTCTCGAACTGATCTCCTCAATACTGGAGTATGAGGATCTTCTTCTTCTGATTCATGTTCTTCTGTGGAGTCTGACTCGTCATATTTTAAATCAAACTCTATTTTCTCTAGTTCCTTCTTACTTGGTAGGACTTCTCATTTAACATCATTCTTCATTTCTCTAAATACCACATCTTGCCTATACACTACCTTCTTAGTTTTTGGGTTCTAAATCTTATAACCTTTGAGACCATATTTATATCCAATAAAGATACACTTTTTAGCCTTCTTATCTAGCTTACTCATGTTTTCCTTTGGAACATGAACATATGCATCACAGCCAAATACCTTGAGATGTGTGAGAGAAGGTTCCTTACCAGTCCATACTTCTTGTGGAGTCTTGTCATCCAACGTTGATGAGGGTGATCTGTTGACCAGGTAACATGCAATAACCACTACCTCTGCCCATAATTATTTCCCTAACTCGACACCACTAAGCATGCACCTTGCTCTTTTCATCGGTGTCATGTTCATCCTTTCTGCAACTCCATTTTGTTGAGGTGTATATGGGGAAGTCTTCTACCTTGCTATACCCCACTTCTTACAGGATTCTTCAAATTCATTCCCGTAGAACTCTCCGCCATTATCTGTCCTCGGCACCTTAATTTTTTTCTCTGTTTGATTCTCAAGAGCCTTAAACTCTTTAAACCTGTCAAAGACTTTGGATTTCTTCCTGAGGAAATATATCCAAGTATTCTTCGAGAATTCATATATAAATGAGACATAGTACACATATTTCCCCAATGATGGGACCGACACAGGTCCAAAAACATCACTGTGAACTAGCTGTAAAATTCCTTCTACCCATGTTGCACCAGAGGGGAATCTTACCCGATTCTGCTTCCCATATAGACAAAATTCACAAAAATAAAATCCAGAGAGAAGTTAGACATACCTTCAACCATACCTTTACCATGTAGTAGTCGAAGACTCTTCTCTCCAATATGCCCCAATATTTGATGCCACAACATAACCTTTTCTCCAAAGACTGGAGGAGTTCTTTCTTCTTCAACTCCAATATCAGGAAAAATGGAACTATTACACCCATCACTAATATTTCTTCCTTGTAGCTTATACAGAGTTCCAAACCAAACTCCCTTCAGCAACACCATTGCTCCTTGAAACAACCTGCAGGTTTCCTTTTCAAATATTGTCTTTACCCCTACATCGTCCATTTTGCTTACAAAAAATAAATTTTTGACCAAAACTAGGATGTGCAGAACACCAGGCAGTGTTACAATCCTTCCATATTTGAGCCTCAACTTGACTTTTCCTCTTCCTATGATTATGGTTATCGAATCATTACCTAAGAAAACATTACCTCCATCATACCTTTCATATTCGCAGAACCAATCCCTATGGGGAGTCATATGAAAGGATGCCTCATAATCTTCATGTGTGCTTGAAGAAGCCAATTACACATCCCCTCCATCTTCCTTGGAGGTCTTTTCTTCTGTATAATGAGATTACTCAGATACCTTCTTTTTCTCAACTTTGGATCTACATTTCTTCTTCTAGTGTCCTTGTTTTCCACATCTCCAACATACCCTTACAAACTTTCTCGGAGATTTAGATCTACCCCTAGACTTAGATCTCCCACTTGAGAAGTTAGAACTATTCTTTCCTGGGATCATCCTCTTGCAAATAATACATCTGTGCTCTGTCCTTCCATATTATTTCATCTCATCTCCTCCAACAACAAGGATGAGACCAATTCATAAAACTTCAAGGCATTTGTATTACTACCTATGGCCACAACCAGACTATCCCATGATTCTAGTAAAGAACACAGTAAACTAATCCATTTATCTTCATCTGAAATTTTAATCTCAACAGATACTAACTGACTTACCATAGTATTGAAGGCGTTCAAATGCTCTACCACCGAGTCTCCATCTCTCATCCTCAGGTTATACATCTTCTTTCTCAGGAATAGTTTATTTACTAGGGACTTAGATTAATACAACTTCCCCAACTTTTCCCATAAATCCTTGGTTGTAGCTTCCTCTGACACATTCAGTAATACTGAATCAGAGAGACACAGTTGGATTGTTCTCTTTGCCTTCTGATCCAACTTTTTCCAGTCATCTGTTGAAGTTCCTATAGGTGAAGTACCTAGATCTACCATGATCCACTGATCTCTGTCCACCAACAGATCTTCCATGTTGAGCTTCCATAGCTCAAAACTCTTCCCATTAAACTTCTCAATCTCCATCTTCAAATTGTTTTCCATTTCTTTTCACCTGAAAAATCAATACCACAGATCTCCCACTGTAACAAGGCTTATCATAGTCCTGAGACAAGCCCTTGACCACAAAGGCGTCCCCCTGAAGCCAACAAAGATCTAATTCCAAATGTAGATTTTAACCTTGTACAATATCTACTTCAAACATATATTTAGTAAAAGAACAGAAAAGATACAATGGAAAATGAAAACACTACACAAATATTTTTCCCCTTGAAAACCAAAAAGGGAAAACCAACATATTCTATATTCATTCATAGTGATACATTGTTTACAATACAATATACATATAGCATCCTGTGGAATCCAAAAATATAACCCAATGACCTGGATTAGTCAACAACCCTAATTCCTTAACTGGAAATAGAAAACCATCGGAAAAGAAACCATGTACCGAAAAACCACCTAAAATATGTGACACGTTTTTCAAGGCAAAAAAATATGTGACACATTTTTTGAGGAAAAGAATAAAACACATACCCAACACCCCTGTGCCAATAGATTTCCACCTTGACTGATAAGATTCAAGAATTGGCTATTCCTAGAGCAGCCTGCCCTCAAGTCTAGTGTATTGGTTGCTAGATTGAAGGTCATACAGCGACGAAATGTCCCAGACTGAGGGGTGTAGAACCCCCTCCAAAACTTATGGCGCCTCCACAAATATGACCATCTGGAGGATTTGCATAATTCACAACCACTTCCCCATCCAAATTCGCAATCACAACACCATTCCATGGCCCTGTGTAGTACTATGCTTTCCCAAACCATCAGGGTATTATAATAGCGACTAATGTGAAATATGTCAAAGCCATGGACATCCCGCTCTGTTAAGCCCTAATGTTGGCTCATTACCCCTTAATTGGGGCATATTAGATTAGTAATGCTATTTTATTTATGTTGGCTTTAGGCCATAAGTTGTAATTTAGATTAGTAATTTTATTTTAATTATGTCAGCTTTAGGCCATTATTTGTAATTATACCTCCTAGTCTCCTATATATACCAAGGAGACATTTTCATTTTGAATCATCTTGTACTTGAACATTTAAGTGGGGTAAAAGGAGGTTGCCCCCTAGAAGAGGCTTATTATAAGAAATTATCTCTTTTTCAAGGCGTTGAGTACTTTTCCTGAGGTTTTTCTATGCTATATTGATGTTTGGTTCTTAACATATGGTATCAGAGCTCAAGGTCTTGGGGTTTCGCTGCTACATCTGAGACACCGTGGAATTTTCGATATAACTTTTTTTCTACAATGTTTTCGAAGGAACCACTTGGAGAGTATTTATTAGATAGACCAAGGTACTTTGGGTTCAAAATTCAGCTCCTGAGGTCTTATACTTTCGGAGATACAGCCTGTACAAGATAGGGTTCTGGAATCATCCTGAAATGAGTCATTGTGGAATTTTCGCTATAAAAACTTTTCTGTAATGTTTCAGACCCTAAACTCTGGAGGAAATTTAAAGAAATTAGTAAGGTATCTGTGGTAAAAAGTTCATATTCTGGATCATCTTAAATTTGTAGATACACCTTGTGTAAGATAGGGTATCTGACTAGTCCTATTGACTAGTCTCAAGAAGGTGTTCCAGGTAAAACAAGCATAACTTCTTGCTGGAGTATCCAAATTGAGTGGGACTGGTTGCATTGGAT
>ML777478.1:463112-528495 GCA_009831015.1 Picea engelmannii
TAAAATAATTTTATCCTATAGAATTTGGGCGAATCATTTTTAAAATAGTGAATCTCTTTTTTGGAAAAAAAACATGGAAAATTAGCCCATGAGTGAAATTTAGCCCCTAAAATCATCCCTCGCCCCTAATTCCAAGGAGGAAAATCATGAGAGGATTTGTGAGGATTCGAAGGGATAAGTATTTTGTAATAATGGGAAAATGGTTGAGAGAAAAGTGGATCTGTAATTATGAATTGCTTATCTTTTTTCTAAAGCACTCATGTATAAATAAGAGGGCTCTCTTCTCATTTAGGAGGTAGAAAAGTGGTAAGTAGGGAAAGAAAGTCATGTTCTTGTAATCTTTAGTCTTGGTTTTGTAATCTTGGAGAAAGGGGTCTTTAACTTTGGTTCATAGTCTTTCCTTTGATTAGTCTTCATGACTTCCATTATCTTCTCATAGTGTAGATTTGATCATTGTGATGTAATAGATTGAAATTGATTTATTGTCAATGTGAGATCACACATGTTGTCTTGTCATTTGTTGCTCTTCACATGTTGCTTTTCTTTTATGCAATTCCACATTTTCAAGTTGATTTAATTTAAGTAATTTAATTCCAGTTGTGTGTTTCAGCAATTCAATTCCACTTGTGTGTTTCAGTTTCAAGCATTAGATTAGGTTAATTTAGCTTCAATCTTGCATATACTATGCATGTGATTCATAAGTATATGAAATCCTCAAGTTGACAATTAAATGATTGGCACTTATTAAACGACGATATTCTCACCCAACACTCATCTTCTTGAAAGACATACAGGTAGAATACAGAGAAGGAAGCAAAGATCCAGACGGGAATTTAGACTAAATACTCACAATGTCGGATATGATATTAGTGATGTTATGCTAGATATGGGGTCTAACATCAACATATTATCAAAGAAAACATGGGAAGCCATGGGTGAGCCCAAGCTTATTTATTCTCCCATTCATTTGCAGGTGTCCAATCAGTATTGTATCTATCTTGTTGTGAGGTTGCGGAATGTTGAAGTGGATTTAAAAGGAGTCAAGACAGTGGTCAACATCAAGTGAGAAGGACCCATACCCAGCTCTTTTGGGTATAGACTAGGATTATGAGAATTAAATTGTTATAAATATTAAGAAGGAACTCAGGACCTTTGAAGCAGATGGTATGAAATTCACCCAACCACTAGATCCCTACCGAGGTCCTCGCTATATGGATATGGTAGAGGGGAATATGGTAGAGGATGCATTGGACCACCTCTATACTTTGAATATAGGGAAGTTAGCTGATTACATTAACCCGACTGCATATAACTCGGTAAGATGGCATAGTGTTAAATCTACAGGTGAAGATTCTAAGGTCTCTTTTGATAGCTGGAAATAGGTACGATATGAGAACTTTGCACGACATTGCACAACAATCAGGGAATCCAGGTGGATTGTGTCAAAGGGTAGAGACTACCATGTTTACAATGGCACTTCATATTTATGTAGATTTCTAGTTGAGTTAGAGGATAAAGTCATTCCAGAGGAAAGAATTCATGTACTTGATGTTGTGTTAAGATCCTCTTCAGCGAGATGGTGGGCCACCCACAAGGGTACTTTATCTTCCTGAGACAAAGAAAAGATTGTTGTTGTCCCTTGACCAAGTTTTGGAGAACCTTGGTCATGTTTGACCAATTTTGGGACTTTGAGAGGCTGGTAAAAGGTAGAGCACAAGGTGAAGCAGAGATCATGGGATCTCAGCACCTTCTTAGGGTATTTTTGGGTTTAGGGTTTATGTAATGGGTATGGGATGTTAGCCCATGGGTTTACCCATGCCTTGGACCCTTCTGTAATGTATAAATAGATATCTAGACGATGTAAGAAATACACTAGATCTAGGAGAGATGTGGTGTTAAGTGCTATATTGTGTTGAGTGCAAGTGATGTAAGTAGTTGGATCTATGTGATTGAGTTAGCTTTGTGCATATTGTGTGCATGAGAACTTGAAAAGCTAAGTGGAAGTGACTGTAAAGAGGCTTTGTGTTGTAACCTAGCTCGGGGAAGGAGGGTCTAGCGAGGTGCACGTAGATCTCATGTCCTATGCGGAGTGGGTTATTGTGGCTCTATTCTTGTAGAAAATTGACAAAAGACAATAAACAAGAGAAGAGTTGGTGGACATATCCCCACACTGGGGTGAACCAGGTATATCTTATGTTGTGGTTTTTTTGTGCATTATAGTTGTTATGTTATTGATATGATTTATTCTTAGTGCATTGATATATGTTAGATGCACCTGATATAATAGTAGTTGAGTGCTTAGTACTAGGGATGAATGCTAGATATGATCTATTTCTATATGCTAAGTGCTTGGATGTATTAGATCTTGTGAATATTGTGTTGTTTTGTAATTAGGGTTTTCCCTTGCGAAGTGAATATTGATTAATGGTAACTACTAAGTGTTATGTTAAGTGTTGTAATCACATATTTGTTTCCCAGCTAGGTTGTAGACACTTGAGTCATGCAACCACCCCTACCTCTACCTTGGGTGAGACTTCATCTACTTCGCAGGTGTTTCCAAAAGGGCTGGTAGTTAGGGTTTTGTTAGTGCGTTTTTGAAGCGTTGAACCCCGAGTCTGCCCCTATGCCAACAAATGGTTCTGTTGTTGGGACCCGAAATTGTGATTGTTGGGAATTGAAGAAAAGAAAGCTATGTGCATAGATATGTTTCTTTAGTCCGCGGTATTCTACTTGACTGCGAAGCTCTGTGCTAAGAAAGGAATCAAATTTGAAGAAAAGAGGTAATATCTTAAATCTTGGTGCTCTGAGAAAGGTAAGATAAGTGAAAATTTTTGTTTCGAAAGAATGGATCTAGGTTTGTCTAATAGATTTTGTCCTAGTCTGAAAATTAGGGTACAACTATAAGAAAGAATATTTGATATGAGTAGATCTGATAAGAATAGTGAAAGATATGTTATTCCTATGCATAGAAAGAATGTTTAGACTAACAAATGGATGTAGGATCCTAGAAAGAATTTCTTGCAGGTTAGTTACTGTGATCCCAGTGCGCAGTCCAGGAAAGGTTGGGAGTCATTTAAAAGAAAAAGAGGATTAACTCTTTGTTATAGTTGCAGAAGACTGAGACATCTTGCTAAGGAATTCCTTGATGGAGGTCCTAGTTTTATTTGTTTTAAAACTATGGACCATGAAGTTTCGGATTGCCCTAGAATGATTGATACAGTTGAAAATATGAATATGAGACAAGAAAACCATGAGACAGACCAAGAAACTAAGGATATGATAGAACCCTAGAAAGAATCAGAGACTATATTACTACAGATGAAAGAAACCCTGAATGATCACAGAGATATCAACTTATCAGAGATCTTAAACAAGAAAGAGTCAATAGAAAAAAGAATAGAAGACTTCAACATAGATTGTGTTCTAAATGAGGAAACACAGGTGAATATCATGACAGAAAGAACTTTGGAAATTTTGGGAAAACCTGATATGGTTCCTTCAATGGGAGGAATAGGATTGTTTAAAGGGAAGATGATAACCCTATGTGGAAGACTTACCCAAACATATATGAGTGCTCATGGAACTTCAACAGAAGAAGAATTTGAGGTCGTTAAGTTTGTTGAGAAAAATGCCCCATTTTCTATTTTGCTAGGAAAAACCTGGATTGAGAAAGATTAGATACAAAGGAAATAAGAAGAGGAGGATATAGAATAGAAAAAACAAGAACTAAGGGATTTTATGGCTAGGAGAATAGCGCACTTACTGGAAGAACAAGAGGACCATTCGAAGCTACTGAGGACCAGATATCTAGACGTCGATGTTGAAAGAACACAGGAAGACTTGAAACACCTATATGTACAAGAGAGTAGATCACCTACTCCAGAAAAAAAAAAAAAAAAAAAAGTATTAGTCTCAAAACCCTTGAACGACCCGCAATAGTGCGAAGTTATGATGCCAAGAGGAGATAAGAACAATAATGGAAAGAGGAAACCAGTGACTCAGATTACAGGAAAGAAAGCCAAAAATCTCAGCAAGAAGAAAGAAAAGTTAGAGAAATTATAGGAAGTTCAAGGAAGGTTTGTAGAACTGAAACTTCGTCGGGATAACAGAACAACGAATATTGGCACTTCACCACGACGAAGTAATATGACTTTTGGAGGCATCCCAACCATTATCTCGATGCTCCAGAACATCTCGAACCGCAGTTATGGCCAGAAAAATCTCCATTAGATTGTTGGGACGGCGCCATAACGGATGGAATTGCATTGATTTAGTGGGACCTATTAACCCACCAGGAAAGCACATAGGAGCTAGATACATCATCAATGAAACAGAGTATTTGACCATATGGGTAGAAGCAAGAGCAATGAAGGACTGTAGTGCAACTACAACTGCACGATTTATATTTGATGATATTATAACCAGGTTTGGATGCCCGAAGACCCTGATGAGTGATCAAGGTACACACTTTATTAATAATACTATCAAAGCTTTGACTTAGGAATTTGAAGTCCACCATCAGAAGAATACTCCCTACCATCCACAAGAGAATGGGATGGTCGAAGCTTTCAACAAGATCTTGGAGACAGTACTGACGAAGATTTGCAGTGTGAACAAGGATGACTAGGATTTGAGAGTACCAGCAGTGTTATGGGCCTATAGAACTACTTGCAAGAAGTTGACAATGCAGACTCCCTTTAATTTGGTTTATGGTCTAGAAGCAATTGTCCCTATGGAATATTCGGTTCCTAGTCTCAGAATTGCAACATTCACAGATATGGATGACACTGGCGATGTTCAAGAGAGACTTGTGTAGTTGGTAGAACTAGAAGAAGACCAATTTATTGCAGGATTTCATCAGCAATAGCAAAAGTAAGAAAAAGGAAGAGGTATAGGAGTTGAACAACGCCTCAAAAGAGATTCCTTCATACTCAACTGGAGGGGGAGGTGATGACGAAGTAGACAAAGAAGAGGACAAAGGAGAAGAAGAGAAGCAAAAACAAGGCGAAGTAACACCACCTAGGGATCCTCTTGATGAAGCTGAGACCTCCAAGAAAAGAAATTTTTCCCCCACGAAACCTACATTGCGGAAGAATTCCAAAGCTAGTAAACCATAGATGCAAATTGTGTTCACGATTGATGACATAGATTTCATCATCGTCGTTGTCTTAGATACCTTAGAATATATCTTACAGCGCAATGAAGCCAAACAAGATACCATGTATGAAATAATTGAAGCAAAGCTGAAAGGGGTACAGCAAGCCCTCTACTCCAGTCGCATAGTGTCTAATGCACCCCCGACATTAGAAGGAATAGAGTTGGTAGATGATCCTGCCTAGCTATGTCGAACAACAGATGTGACTGAAGCTCTCCTTCGTCGTGTTTAGGAGGAAAAAGAGCAGGCCATAGAGGCCTTAAAGAAAGCAAAAGAGGAAGCCATAGAGAAACGTTGGGTTGCACAACAGGAAAAATATGACATCCAAGCCAATTTTGCAGAGGATAGAGTGTAGATCCAGAAGGAGAAGGAACAGCTGCTCGCAAAGGAGATTGGAGTTAAAGAAGCAGTCACTAGATCACTTCGCTCTATGATGGGCTTAGAACAGATGGAAGAAAACCCAATGGAAATTCAAGTAGGGAATATTGTTGAAGCCATTCAACAGCTCCAACAGAGGATAACAGAACTAGAGTTACAAGCAGTTCTAAGCACTTCACAAGAAGTGAGAGACCAGAGATAAGAAACTGCCCAGAGCATAGTCCAGAGAATCAAGGCAATGGCCTTAGAATGTAAACAGCTCAGTATTCGAAGTGCACAGACTTATGAGCATCTTCCATAGTGTTAGAATATAATGGATGTGCTCATTTAAACATATAAAATATCACTATTTTCACCCAACCATAGGCCGAAGCCACCCCTGAGCACCTTAACCTTGACATAAAATCATTCTGGAATCAAACCCTAGAATAGATAGAAAAAAAAGATAGTACACCTCTCTCCAAGGATAGCGCACCAAGCAAGAATAACAAAACTAATCAGAAAGTCCAAACCCAAAGAAGACTGAGACTATAGACTGGCAACAATAGCTTCTCCAGAACTTGTGCACAAAACTACCCAATTGTAGTGTGCACAAGTGTGCTACCGCAGTTCTAAAAATGCCTGCCATAATGAATATTGGCCTCCTATATGTTAAGAACCTGAATAGATCTACAAGTATAATCTGCAAAAATACTAAATACACAATATATCCACAAATCAAGATAGAAGAAACCACACTATATTATTACCGAACCCTGGAGGTAGGGAAACACCATACAATGGATCCTATTATGGAAGGGATCCTCTCCTGTTCACTTGCCTCTTCGAGGGGGCTTCCTCCTAATGAGCTTCAGCTCCAAACATAATATTTCTCTTCATTTCCCATTACATTGCTTGAACCCCTTTATAAGGTGCTACCATCACCTAAGATCATTCTAGAGGATGAATCTTCTAGAAGTAGAACCTTCTAAGAAGTCCTACATTAATTATATCTAACTACCCATTTGTTATATCTAACTACCACAGTGGACCTTATTTAATAATATAGTTGACCTAGTCCACCTTACATTGAATGGCCTCCACTATTATCACTATGGGCCCTCTGGCCCCCCCCTATACTTCTCTAGCTACCTTACATTCCATCCCCCTTATGAAAGTGTTTTCCTCAATGCTTGATGTACAACCATATACCAAGGTCCCATGGATAAGTGTTGACCATAGTGTTGAAGTAGACTAGAGAACCAGGGTCCCATTGAGAAATGGTAGCCACCATGCTGAAGTAGTCCAACCGCCATTGTAAACCAGGGTCCCATGTCCAATTACTCATGTGAACCCCACATGGAAGATATCGGCACCCAATAACCAACTGAAAATGATGCTCCCAATACTGACACCTATCGTGTGGAGACAAATAAGAATATCCATCCACATAGTGGGAGATGAACAAAGATGAATCTAGAAGGAACAATACCATTATAGAATATGCGGGCTGGACACTGGTAACTAGCTCCTGATGTGGGACATTGATGTTCTCTACAGAAGGTGGAGTAGAGTCATCAAATAAAATGAAAGTGGTTTTCATCCCAGAAATGACAACTATCCATATATCAGTCATCACAATTGGCCTCAAAATCATACCAAGCATATATTTCTTGATTATATTCATCCCTGATGTCCACCATAAGAAATCTCTCATGCATTCTATCCAATGAATCTTGAATACTATGAAAACTATCATTGAGGCCATTTGTAATGTCATGCAATCTAGC
Source organism: Picea engelmannii (assembly GCA_009831015.1). Lineage (NCBI taxonomy): Eukaryota > Viridiplantae > Streptophyta > Pinopsida > Pinales > Pinaceae > Picea > Picea engelmannii. The sequence continues at coordinate 470,415 of ML777478.1, forward strand.
ATCCATGTGTCATACAATTGAGATTTGAATGCTTCAATAATTTATAGAATTTATTTGAGCGTTTGAGAGGAAATAGCCATCTAAGCACCCTATGAACTCTTCGGTCCCACTGTCGTCATGAAAAAAACCCAAAAAATAGAACAATAAGTTACGGTAGAAAATCGCGGCTTTTTCTGGAAAAACCCTAAAAAAATGTTGAATTTAAAATGCTCATAACTTCACTTCCCAGACTCCGTTTTGGCTGATTTTTTTCTTGAAATTGGGTGAAATTGTGAGAGGAACTCAGATATGTAATTTGTTTGAGCAAATTCGGCCTCCAGTGGCTACAGAAAGAAAAAAAAAATCGTGTCGCCGTCCGTGGAAAAAACCCTGAAAATTTGCATATTTTAAAACTTCAATATCTTGACTTCCCAGACTCCGTTTTGGACTATTTTCTTTTTCAAATAGGGTGTTTTTCTGAGAGGGACTCAGATCTACAACATTTTTATACAAATTTTGCATAGAAATATACTGAAAATTTATGGAATGTTGCAGCCCTCATTTTTCTTCTCCGAAAAAAAATCTGCAAAAATAAAAAATATTTGACCACAACTCTGGCCAACGAAAGTGCTCTGATACCACTTGTTAAGAACCTGAATAGATCTACAAGAATAATCACAAAAAATAATGAATACACAATATATTCACAAAGAAATATAGAAGAAACCACACTGTATTATTACCGAACCCTTGAGATAGGGAAACACCATACAATGGATCCTATTATGGAAGGAATCCTCTCTTGTTCACTTGCCTCTTCGAGGGGGCTTCCTCCTAATGAGCTTCAACTCCAAACACAATATTTCTCTTCACTTCCCATTACACTTATTGAACCCCTTTATATAGTGCTACCATCACCTAGGAACATTCTAGAGGACGAATCTTCTAGAAGTAGAACCATCTAAGAAGTCCTCTTACATGTATTATATCTAACTACCCATTTATTATATCTAACTACCATAGTGGACTTTATTTAATAATATAGTGGACCTAATCCACCTTACATTGAATGGCCTCCACTATTATCACTATGGGCCCTCTAGGCCCCCCTACTACCTCTCTAGCTACCTTACACTATATTTATACTAAAACTGGAAAACTGTCTAGGCCAACTTCTCATTTTGGGTGCCTACTTACTTAGTATATAATATTTCCTTTAGCCGACTTCTTCTCTTGGAGGCTAATAACCTAATACAAATTATGCTCTTGAGCCGAATTGTATTCTAGGGTTATTAGCCAACTAATTAGGGTTTCTTCTTGCTTCCCAAAATATTCTATTCTCATCAGGTTTACACGTGGAGTTAAATACCTCCCGCAACTACCATAATATCAACACTCCTTCCTAGCTAGGGAGGTATTTGAAGCTAATGGTCTTGAGCACAAACATACCATTCACCTGGTAGAATAACATAGTTGTATAGACTATCTCATGACTAGATCATGACTACCATCAGTTTCATCAGTTGCATCATCTCTCAAAACCATACTCCATCTGAGTAATCAAACATGATGCTGGATAAGTCACTCACTCCACGGAGTGACACAAGAGCCTTTCTTCTAATACGGACATATGTCCTAGAAGAATAAATGTCCTGAACCATTTTCCATCGGGGAATTCTCTGTCCATCTAGTTGATAATCATTTCCAACATTATTGATAGTCTTCAAGGCAATCGGAACAATGTCATTCAATAGAACACAATTGTGTCTATACATAGTAGTACACAACTACAATCCAGTGGTACACTGCCACACCAAGTAGAACACAGATACTTGATCAGTGACATATAGTCACAATTAGTGGAACACATCCACTACAGTAGTATACATCTATTGTCCGGAGACATATAGTCTCTATAACAATTATATCATCAACTTGCACAGAAAAACATTGTTATGATATATAAACTGAATCATTGGGGCCATTCTTTCACTCACATCTGTGAGATCTAGAAGAGTGTCTGCCCTAAGAAAGTAAAACATCAACGATGATCTACTTGGACTATTCTTCTCAAGAAAGGACGAATAACTATCTTGATTTTTGAGCTTGGACCATTCACCTATCTGGGCCATTCCTCCATCACTAAACAAAGTGCAACCTGGAGAGAATGAGTCTTCCCTAGGGAATGCCTCTCCCTGATTTTTGAACCTAGACCATTCACCTATCTGGGCCATTCCTCCATCACTAAACAAAGTGAAACCTGGAGAGAATGAATCTACCTTAGGGAATGACTGTCTGGACCATTTCCTAAGGAAATGACTATCATGCACCAACCTCCAAAATGGACCATTCTTTGAAACTTCTCACAACTGTGATCTTTGAAGGAATGATTGTCTGGCAAGGCGGACCAGTCTTCTTGACCACTACTAAGAGTGACGGTCAAGAAGAGATATTGTCGTAGACCATTCCCTATGTTAACCACAAGGGGAATCGTTGTCTATGGTACATCAGCAATCCATCGAACCATTTTCATTACGAAAATGACCATTCGATCTTGTTAGGGTCCTAACCCGCACATAGGTAGAAAAATATATTCAGATGTAATAAAGGTCAATCTTAATAAGGCCTTTCAATAAAATAGAATAAGGCGGATGTAAGAAGACCTAATAGAAGCTTTTGTTTCTAGAAGGATCTTCCTCTAGATGCTTCGTTTTAGTATAAATAGGAGTCGATGGTATGAGAACCCTCGTGTGGATATTATTGTAATAGAGCTCTGCTCGACTGGAGGTTGCCCCCTCGAAGAGGCCCGTGAACATTGCTTTCAGTTTCAAAGTGTTATTTCTGTTGTTATTCTCATATCATTTCAGTGTTATTGTGGTGAATGTTCTGGTTATATTGATGTTATTCTGCCATTACTAGCATTTTATTTCAGTTGTGCATACATTTTATATATGGTATATTACAAGTGGTATCAGAGCACTTTCTTCAACAGAAAGTGTCGGGTAATTTTTTTTTTCAGGGTAGAGACATATTCTGGCATCTTTAAGCCTCAGAGATCTATCGTTACACGCATAAAAATGCGGTTGAGGGATTCATACACGCAGGAAATACAAGTGGTACTTAAGTGCACATTTGTTGGCCACCCTTGTAACCCCTATTGGTACCCCTTTGAGTGGTAGTGCATCATACATCACCTGTGTACGGATCAGCCTAGATTACCTGAAGCCCTCTTTAGAAAAACCGATCAGTTTCCTGACTGCTATAGTGTCACTGAGAACATCACTCGGGAAGATACTCTCTAGTACCTAGGTAGTCGGGTAGTATGGCGGTACGGTCTATCCTCCTTAGTTAGTGCCCTAAGATATTGGGCCAAGTACTACTGTTGGACCCCGAGCGTATATCAGAGAGCTATAGCACAGGGAAAACCCTTGTCTATAGAACCCTTGAATACCTAACCTTTGGGAGACAGAAACATAAACAAATTAAAACAGACAAGATCTATTGCCGCGCAACTGTGTTCGGGTTGCCAAGTAAATACACATTTCTTTCTGGTTAAGAATTTGGTCATTTCCTCTCTACAGTATTCTTCAGACTGGAGTATAACTCCGTAAAAAGTCTGGAAATGTATTCACCATTATTTGAGACCTATTCCATTGGATTCGTCTCTTTGCCCTTATCACATTCATCCATATCATTTTTTCAGCAAAAGTTGCTTACCTCACCCACCCCTTTTCAGTTTCCTCATCCTCAAGGCCCATACTTGTAGCCAAGACTTGGAATCTCACTTCAACACCTTGCAATCTATTCTCATTGAGACCCAACAAGAAGTGAAAAAGCTCAGTATCAATGTTGTTGCCATCAATACAACCATGCAGTCCTCAATGGGGGAAATAAAACAAGACCTCACCACCCAGCTTGAATCAGTCTTTTCGGCACTCTGCACCAAATTGCATATCCCTACAGATAACCCTTCCTCTTCTTCACCTCCACATACTGAAGGTGACCATTCCTCTCATTCCCATACCTTGCAGAGCCATCACTTTCAACGTGACCTACACCTTCCGCGGGTGGATGTGACCAAATTTGATGGCTAAGACCCCACTGATTGGGTAACCCAAATGGAACATTAGTTCTCTTTATACAGCATTACAGATGACTTGTTCAAACTCCGGTATGGTGTTCATATCAAGAACGTTGGCAATGGTGGCAATGGAGAAAAACTTCTTGTCAAGGGTATATTGCTTGGACACACTTTGTGGCAGAGCTTTATGAACGCTTTGACACTAACACCAACCATTTGGTCCGTTTGAAAAAGATGAAACAATTAGGAACAGTGGAAGACTTTATAGTTTCCTTTGAGCGCCTGGCTTCTAGAACAAAGGGCATGTCTGATGCCTTTTTCCGAGAGTGTTTTATCAGCGGCCTCAAGTATGAAATTTGGGCCCATGTCCTCATGGCTCGGTCTGAGATTTGGGTGGAGGCTACCAAAAGAGATAAATAAGCACAACATGTTGTATCTTCTCAAAAATGCAAACTCTCATTTATCCCTCGCCCTAAACCAGTAAATCCCACTACTCTTTCTTCTCCACTAAAGATCCAAAAATTGACCAGGGATGAAATGGATGAACACCAACTCAAAGGCCTCTGTTATAATTGTGATGACAAATATTTCTGGGGCCACAAGTGTAAAGAACAAAATATTTTTATGGCCATATCCAAGGAGATTTCGAACGAAGATGAAGAAACTCCCTCTATGTTTAATTCACCTGAATCCACTGACATAACCCCTCCCTCAAACCCTCCCGAAGTAGAACCGGTCATTTCCCTCAATGCTCTCACTTGCTTCTCCGCTCCCCAAACCCTCAAGATAATCGGTTACATAAAGCATCGGAAGGTCATCATTCTGGTTGATAGTGGAAGCACCCATAATTTTATTCATCACCACATTGCCCAAGAAACTCATTGCCACATCCATGTCGTCAATAATTTCCAAATCATGATTGCCAATGGTGGTTCCATGAAATGTGCAGGGCGTTGTGAAAATCTGTCTCCAAATTGGTGACTACCACCTGAAATTCCATATGTTTGCTATCGACATGAGAGGTTGTGACATTGTGTTGAGTGAAGACTGGCAAAGTACTTTGGGTCCCATTCTCATGGATTTTAAAGACTTAACCATGCAATTTGACCAAGAGGGCCACCAATATAAGTTTCAAGGCATCACCACCAGTTCACCTAAGATCATTAGTTCCCATAGCATGGAAAAGATGCTCAAAAAGGGTCATTCTGGTGTTATCGCCCAACTCCATGCCATACAAGAAACAGAGACACCCTCGGTACCACAAGACCTCCAAGCCATCCTTTCTAAACATCAATTGGTATTTTTCACTCCCCAAGGCCTCCCTCCTTCCCATGGTGTTCATGATCATTCCATTCCCCTTGTACCCGGAAGCCTTCCTCCCAATATCCGTCTGTATCATCACCTCTTTTCCCAAAAAAATGAAATTGAGAATATGGTCCAGGAACTCATTAATGCAGGAATTATCTGCCCTAGTACGAGCCCCTACTCATCTCATGTAGTCATGGTCCTGAAGAAAGAAGGTTCTCGGCGAATGTGTCCTGACTTCCGTGCCCTCAACAAACTTACCATCAAAGATAAATTCCCCATTCCTGGCATTGATGACCTCCTGGATGAATTGAGTGGTGCCCAATTCTTCAATAAAATGGATCTTTGTTCGGGCTACCACCAAATACATATGAAAGAGACATACATTCCCAAGACTTCCTTTAGAACTCATGAGGGCCACTATGAGTTTTTGGTCATGCCCTTTGGCTTGTGTAATGCTCCCTCCACCTTCCAAAGCCTCATGAATCATGTCTTCCATCCTTTTCTCTTCCATTTTGTCTTAGTTTTCTTTAATGATATCCTCATCTATAGAAAAACTTGGATAGACCATCTTGCTCATGTGGATCGAGTTCTCCATCTACTCTCTCAACACCAACTTTTCCTGAAACAGTCTAAATGTGATTTTGGCGAATCAGAAGTAGAATACTTGGGTCATCTGGTTGGAAAATATGGCGTCAGGGTGGATCCTAAAAATATTGAAGCTATGCAAGACTGGCCTCACCCAAAGACTCTTAAGANCTTGCGTGGATTTCTAGGCTTAACAGGGTATTATCGCAAGTTTGTTAAGAATTATGGGAAGATTTCAGCACCTCTCACTGCTCCTCAAAAAGAACTCTTTCACTTGGACTCTAACCATTGCTCAATATTTTCAGAGCTTGAAGATGGCCATATGCACCACTCCAGTCCTATCCCTTCCCGATTTCACCTTTGTGTTGGAATGTGATGCCTCAGGGAAAGGAATTGGTGTTGTCCTTATGCAAGAGGGTCGACCTTTGGCCTTTACCAGAAAGCAACTATCTGAAAGAAATATGGGCAAATCCATCTATGAAAAGGAAATGTTGGCTATTCTACATGTCGTGGATCTGTGGTGTGCTTATCTATTGGGGCAACATTTCCAAATTAAGACAGACCATCAAAGCCTCAAGTATTTTCTGGAACAATGCATTTCCTCCCCAGAACAACAAAAATGGGTGACTAAACTCTTTGGATATGATTATGAGATCATTTATAAGAAAGGAAAATATAATGTGGTTACAGATGCACTTTCCCAAAAATATGAAGATGAAGGATCCATTTTTTTTCTTTCATTCATTGTACCAGATTGGCTCCAAGCCGTTCGCCAGGAATGGCTACAAGATCCCAAAAGTTCTCAGTTGATCCACCAATTGCAGTCCAAGGCTCCAGCTTCCCCAGGGTACTCTTGGCTCCATGAGGAACTTCGATATAAAGGTCATTTGTATTTAAGTAAGAAATCAAAGCTTAAATCCACGGTACTTTCTAAGCTTCATGCTATACCCACAGCAGGGCACTCCGAGTTCACCAAAACCTATGACAGGGTCAAACGTTCCTTTTTCTGGGATGGTATGAAACAGGACATTCATAATTTTGTAGTTGAATGTGATGTGTGTCAACGCAATAAGGGAGAAATAGTCAAATCGTTGGGCACACTACAACCGCTCCCGATTCCACCTGGTATTTGGAAGGATATCTCTATGAATTTTTTTACCAGCTTACCCAAATCGGGAAATAAATCTATCATCATGGTGGTTGTTGATCGCCTTTCCAAGTATGCTCATATCTGCGCCCTTCAACACCTGTTTACAACATCCACTGTGGCTCAAATATTCATGGATCAGGTCTTCAAGCTTCATGGCATGTCGTACTCTATTTTTTTCTGATCACGACCCAACTTTCACAAACAATTTTTGGCAAGAATTGTTCAAGATACAAGGCACTGAATTGCATCTCAGCACATCTTATTATCCCCAGACTGATGGCCAAACGGAAGTTGTCAACAAGTGTTTGGAAACATATTTGAGGTGTTTTTCCTCATAAAATAAAAATTAGTGGGCTCAATGGTTACCCCTAGCTGAATGGTGGTACAACACTTCATACCATACAGCTACACGCATGACTCCTTTTGAAGCGGTATATGGATAAAAGCCACCTTCTATTCTCTCATACTTACCGGGTGCCTCGAAGGTCCAAGCGGTTGACCTAACACTTACAGCTCGAGTGGCTATTCTCCGTACCCTAAAAGAGAATTTGGTCATGGCACAGAATCGCATGAAGCAACAAGCAGATCAAGGTCACTCTGAATGTCAATTTGCAGAAGGGGATCAGGTGTTTCTTCGACTGCAACCTTACAAGCAAACTTCCCTCAAGGCTGAGCATTGTCAGAAGCTAGCACCCAAATTTTATGGTCCTTATACTGTACTCAATCATGTGGTACAAATCACCTATTAGTTAGCTTTGCCCAGCCATTCGAAGCTACATCATGTTTTTCATGTTTCATGCTTAAAGAATGTGATTGGAGCTAAGTGCCAAATTCAAACCAACCTTCCATAGTTAGTCGAAGAAGGATCCATTTGGATACAGCAAGAAGCATTTTTGGACCAGCGTGAACGTCACCTACATCAGAGAACCATCAAGGAAGTGCTAGTCCAGTGGAAAGATACAACTCCAGCAGACGCCACTTGGGAACCCGCTACCATTCTGCAGCAATTTCCTCATCTCAAGCCTTAAGGACAAGGTTGTTTTTAAGGGGGCGGACATGTTACAGGCCTAACCCACACATAGGTAGAAAAATATATTTGGATGTAATAAAGGTCAATATTAATAAGGCCTTTCAATAAAATAGAATAAGGCGGATGTAAGATGACCTAATAGAAGCTTCCGCTTCTAGAAGGATCTTCCTCTAGATGCTTCTTTTAGTATAAATAGGATTCAAGGGTATGAGAACCCTAGCTTGGATATTATTGTAATAAATCTATGCTTGACTAGAGGTTTCCCCCTCGAAGAGGCTCGGGAACATTTCTTCAATTTCAAAGTGTTATTTCTGTTGTTATTCTCATATCATTTCAGTATTATTTTGGTGAATGTTCTGGTTATATTGCTATTATTCTGCCATTACTAGCATTTTATTTCAGTTCTACATACATTTTATATCTGGTATATTACAGATCTGGACCATTTTCTGAATTGGAAAATGCCTGTCCATTAGAAATATCGAACCACTTTCTGAACTGGAAAGGAACTGCTCATCCTGGACCATTTCTCGAACTTGAAAAATGACCATCCATAAATCAATAACACATCAGTGCTCCCTCACAACCTGGGATTCATATCTTCATTTTTCAATAAGGAAGTCGTCTCCACGAGCTCCAGCTTGAGTACACAAAATCTTTCATCTTAGACAGAGGCTTCACCAAAATGTTTTCTTATCTTCTCATCTGTGGAGATATATATTGGAGAACCACATTCTCTTTTCTGGACTTCATCACGGAGAGTGTAATGCTTGATCTCAATGTACTTCAGTCTTTCTGGAACACTGGTATTCTCTTGAAGGCTTCATATAGCTCTGATCAATATATTATATCATTGTTCGATTCATATTTTGTTTCCTGCTAGCTCATAACATCGTGGAAAGGGTCAAACTGGAACACATCCAAGTGGTACTTCGTTTTCCATCATGAGAGTTTGTCATGGATTAGCAATCCATCATCCTGATCTTCTGAGTAACCATTTTAATACAATACCTTTATTATAGAAAAAATTTCACCACACTTTTGTTGTGCAATGGAGGTTCATCACCAAGTTGTCTCCTTTCATCTACATACAAAGGTTTCTTCCTGGTATACCTCAAAACCTTGAGTTTGTTCTACATACATTCTTTATTTAATTATTTTGGAGAATAGTCTTTGCATTCATCTAATGTAAACTACAACCCATGGATATTGTGGACAATATAATGGCTCATGTAGAGGTATGTCTGGTTTACTGGAACAAGCAATCATCATAGTATTATCCCTCCATCTAGGAGAACCTCTAGTTTTGGATCTAGCAATGATTTCATTCATAAGTCGTCCACACATTGTTCTTCATCACAACTTTCAGTTCTTCTGCATGATTTCTTTTAGTGAGTTCATATTAGGCTGGTAGTCTTGTGATTCTCGATACAATGACAGGTTGTTCTGGCTTTTCCTTCTCTCTTCGAATCTTCATGTTTTTTTCTTTAACTCTTAGGTTCATGGAGTTTTCCATAGATTCCATTTCCTGAAGATTCCAACTTATTTCTTTCATCATAGTATCATCGATGTGGATGGAAAACCAGGGATACTATAAGGCTTCTTTTCGAAGAATACTTGTTCTAAAGTCAAACTGAACATGTGTTCCTCTTCATGGTTGCTACCATTGATGGGAACATGGATAGATACTTCATCATCTTCAGTGGATCATATTATTTAAGATTAGCACCCTCCTAATCCTTGCTTCATGCATGAGTGCATGCTCATCTTTTGGAATTCTGTAATCATCTACCTCCATGCTTATGTCTGTAACCTTATTGCCTTCTGCAAAGTGTCACAAGTCTTTTTCCAATTTCCTCTTGATTGTTGACTTCTTTCTGTCTTTTACTTCTTCTAGGTTTCTTAGAGATTGATTCTGATTTCAGCTTATCTTGCAGCTATTACTTATGTAATAACTTCCACATGAATTGTTACCCGGTTTTCTTGATGTACTTCATCCTTTCATGTGTATTTCCTGACTCATAGTCATTGTGATAGAAATCCTTATCTTGTTGTTCTTTCATAGGTATAGTTTCTCTTTGAACATATTATTTTCTAGGAAATAGATATGAAAAACATGGTATGTACAAGAACTATGAAGAGTATTGTTACCTTGTCTTAGAAGAAGAAGTTTGTTTTGTCCTACTTGGATTTCTTTGAGGGTTCCCTTTCTTCGGCAACCGATGCTTCGTGTGTTTCCTTCCTTTTCTTTAACTCGGGACAATGATTCTTGTAGTGACCATACTTTTGACAATTGAAGCATTGTATTCTTGACATATCTTTCTCTTGATTTGGTTTCTTCCTGGAGCCAAACTTCTTTTTAATCCTGAAATCCTTGAACCTTGCTGTGAAGGCTTGATCATCGTACTTCTTTTGGGGTTTCTCTTTTGCACTGATTCTTGATTCTTCTTGTGCACAGCAAGTCCAAAGTTCTTCAAATGTAGGATACTCCTTCCATGTGTTCATGCTTGCGGAAAATGCATCCCATGTCTTGGGAAGACCATTGAGTACTATGTTTACCAATTCCTTTTCTAAAATGATCTCTTTAATAGCTTCTAGTTGATCTCTTAACTGAGAGATTCTCACAAAGTATGATGTTATGTTGTCATCATCATTCATCTTCATGTCACGGAGCTCAGTGTTCAGACTCATTACTTGTCCAATGTTTCTGACTGAGAAGAGGTTTGTTAGGGCATCATACATCTTCTTAGATGAGTCAGAATGGGAGATGTAGGGTAACAATTGGTATTTTATAGAGTCCTTTATGATACTCATGGCATTGATGTCACTGTCTCTGAACTTCTCCATAACTGCAACATTTTGCGGTTCCTTGTAATATACTAGATATAAAAAGTATGCAGAACAGAAATAAAAAGCTAGAAATGGAAGAATAATAGCAATATAACCAGAACAATCACCACAATATCATTGAAATGATATAAGAATAACAATAGAAATAACACTTTGATTCTGAAAGCAATGTTCACGAGCTTCTTCAAGGGGGCAACCTCCAATTGAGTAGAGCTCTATTACAATAATATCCAAGCTAGGTTTATCATACCCTCAACTCCTATTTATACTAAATATGTCTATCAAAAGAAGCATCTAGAGGAAGATCCTTCTAGAAGCGGAAGCTTATATTAGGTCTTCTTACATTCGACTTATTCTATTTTATTACAAGGCCTTATTAATATTGACCTTTATTACATATGAATATATTGTTCTACCTATGTGCGGGTTAGGACCCTAACATGTCCTCCCCCTTAAAAACAGTCTTTTCCTCAAGGTTTGAGATGCAGAAACTACTGCAGAATGGTAGTTGGTTCCCAAGTCACATCTGCTGGAGTTGTATCTTTCCATTGGACTAACACTTCCTTGATGGTTCTCTGATGCGGGAGACACTCACGTTGGTCCAAAACTACTTGTGGTTGTAGCCAAATGGATCCTTCTTCGGCTAACTCGGGAAGGTTGGTTTGAATTTGACACTTAGTTCCAATCACCTTCTTTAAGCATAAAACATGACAAACAGGATGTAGCTTCTAATGACTGGGCAAAGCTAACTGACAAGCCACCTATCCTACACGCTTGAGAATGGTATAAGGACCATAAAATTTGGGTGCTAGCTTCTGACACTACTCGGCCTTGAGGGAATTTTGCTTGTAAGGTTGCAGTCGAAGAAACACCTGATCCCCTTCTGCAAATTGATGTTCAGAGTGACCTTGATCTACTTGTTTCTTCATGTGATTTTGTGCCATGACCAAATTCTCTTTGACGGTACGGAGAATAGCCTCTCAAACTGTAAGTGTTTGGTCAATTGCATGGACCTTCAAGACACCCAGTAGGTATGAGAGAACTGAAGGTGGCTTATGTCCATATACCGCTTCAAAAGGAGTCATGTGTGTAGTTGTATGGTATGAAGTGTTGTACCACCATTCAGCTCAGGGTAACCATTAAGCCCATTGATTTTGATTTTTTGAGGCAAAACACCTCAAATATGTTTCCAAACACTTGTTGACAACTTTCGTATGACCATCAGTCTGGGGATTATAAGTTGTGCTAAGATGCAATTGGGTGCCTTGTAGCTTGAACAGTTCTTGCCAAAAATTTCTTGTGAAAGTTGGGTCGCAATCAGAAACAATAGAGTGTGGCATGCCATGAAGCTTGAAGACCTGATCCATGAAAATTTGAGCCACCTTGGATGTTGTAAACAGGTGTTGAAGAGTGCAGAATTGAGCATACTTGGAAAGGCGATCAACAACCACAATGATGACTGATTTATTTTCTGATTTGGGTAATCCTGTAATAAAATCCATAGAGATATCCCTCCAAATAGCAGGTGGAATAGGAAGTGGTTGTAGTGTGCCTAGAGATTTGACTGTTTCTCCCTTGTTGCATTGACACACATCACATTTAGCGAAAAAATTATGAATTTCATGTTTTATGCCATCCCAGAAAAAAGAACATTTGACCCTGTCATATGTTTTGGTGAACCCTGAGTGCCCCGCTGTGGGTGTAGCATGAAGCTCAGAAAGTACCTTGGATTTAAGCTTTGATTGTTTACTTAAATACAGAAGGCCTTTGTATCAAAGCTCATCATGGAGCCAAGAGAACCCTAGGGAAACTGGAGCATTGGACTGCAATTGTTGAATCAGATGCGAACTTTTGGGATCTTGTAGCCATTCCTGGTGAACGGCTTGGAGACAATCTGGTATAGTGAAGAAAAGAGAAAAAAGGGATCCTTCATCTTCATATTTTTGGGAAAGTGCATCCACAACCACATTGTCTTTTCCTTTCTTGTAAATGATCTCATAATCATATTCAAAGAGCTTAGTCACCCATTTTTGTTGCTCTGGGGAGGAAATGCGTTGTTCCAGAAAATACTTGAGGCTTTGATGGTTTGTCTTAATTTGGAAGTGTTGCCCCAATAGATAAGGGCGCCACAAATCAACGACATGCAGAATAGCCAACATTTCCTTTTCATAGATTGTTTTGCCCAGATTTCTTTCAGATAATTGCTTGCTGGTAAAGGCCAAAGGATGACCCTCTTACATAAGGACAACACCAATTCCTTTCCCTGAAGCATCACATTCCAAGACAAAGGTCTTTATGAAATCAGGAAGGGCCAGGACTGGAGTGGTGCACATGGCCATCTTCAATATTTGAAAACCTTGAGCAGCGGCTGGGGTCCAAGAGAAGAGTTCTTTTTTAGGAGAGCAGTGAGAGGTGCTTCAATCTTTCCATAATTCCTAACAAACTTGCGGTAATAACATGTTAAGCCCAAAAATCCACGCAATCTTTTGAGAGTCTTTGGGAGAGGCCAGTCTTGCATAGCTTCAATTTTTTTAGGATCAACCCTGACACCGTCCTTGCCAACCAGATGACCCAAGTACTCTACTTCTAAGGCGACAAAAGCACATTTAGACTGTTTCAGGAAAAGTTGGTGCTAAGAGAGTAGATGAAGAACTCGATCCACATGAGCAAGATGGTCTATCTAGGTTTTGCTATAGATTAAGATATCATCAAAGAAAACTAAGACAAAATGACGTAGAAAAAGACGAAATACATGATTCATGACTAGGCTTTGAAACGTGGAAGGGGCATTACACAAGCCAAAGGGCATGACCAAAAACTCATAGTGGCCCTCATGAGTTCTAAAAGAAGTCTTGGAATGTCTACCTCTTTCATACGTATATGGTGGTAGCCTGAACGAAGATTAAGTTTAGTAAAGAATTGGGCGTGCCTCAATTCATCCAGGAGGTCATCAATGACAAGAATTGGAAATTTGTCTTTAATGGTAAGTTTTTTTAGGGCACAAAAGTCAGCATACATTCGCTAAGAACCTTCTTTCTTAAGGACCATGACCACCGGAGAAGAGTAGGGGCTTGTACTAGGGCGGATAATGCTTGCATTAAGGAGTTCCTGGACCAATTTCTCAATTTCATTTTTTGGGGAAAAGGGGTGACGATACAGACGGATATTGGGAGGAAGGATTTTGGGTACAAGGGGAATGGAATGATCATGAACACCACGGGAAGGAGGGAGTCCCTAGGGAGTGGAAAAGACCACTTCATGTTTAGAAAGAATGGCTTGGAGGTCTTGCGGCACCGAGTGTGTCTATGTTGCTTGTATGGCATCGAGTTGGGAAATAACACTAGAATGATCTTTTTTGAGTAGTTTTTCCATGAGATGGGAACTAATGATCTCAGGTGAACCAGCAGTGATGCCTTAGAACTTATATTGGTGTCCCTCCTGGTCAAATTGCATGGTTAATTCCTTGAAATCCATGAGAATGGGACCCAAATTCCTTAGCCAGTCTGCACCCAACACAATGTCACAACCACCCATGTCGATAGCAAACATATGAGATTTAAGGTGGTAGTCACCAATTTGTAAACGCACATTTTCACAATGCCCTCCACATTTCACGGAGCCACCATTGGAAATCATGATTTGGAAATTATTGACAGCATGGATGTAGCAATGAGTTTCTTGGGCAATGCGGTGATGAATAAAATTATGGGTGCTTCCACTATCAACCAGAATGATGACGTTCTGATGCTTGATGTAAATGATTAGATTGAGGGTTTGGGTATCGGAGAAGCCAGTGAGAGCATTGAGGGAAATGACCGGTTTTACTTCAAGAGGGTCTGAGGGAGGGCTTATGTAAGTGGTTTCAAGTGACTCAGACACAATGGGAGTTTCAACATCCTCCTCCGAAATATCCTTGGACATGGCCATAAAAATATTTTGTTCCTTACACTTGTGACCCGGGAAATATTTTTCATCACAATTATAACAAAGGCCTTTGAGTTGGCATTCAGCCATTTCATCCCTGGTCAATTTTTGGATCTTTAGTGGAGCGAAGGGAGTAGTGGTAATTATTGGTTTAGGGTGAGGGATAAAGGCGAGTTTCCGGTTTTGAGAAGATACAACCTGTTGTTATTCTTTAGCTCTTTTAGTAGACTCCACCCAAATTTGAGGCTAAGCCACGAAGACATGGGCCTAAATCTCATCTTTGAGGCCACTGATAAAACACTCTCGGAAAAAGGCATCAAACATGCGATCTGTCTGAAAAGCCAGGCACTCAAAGGCAACTATAAAGTCTTCCATTATTCCTGATTGTTTCAACTTTGTCAAATGGCCCAAATGGTTGGTGTCAGTGTCAAAGCATTCATAAAGCTCTGCCACAAAGTGTTTCCAAGCAATATACCCTTGACAGGAAGTTTTTCTCCATTGCCACCATTGCCAACATTCTTGATATAGATGGAGAACACCATATCGTAGTTTGGCCAAGTCATCTGTAATGTCGTATAAAGAGAAATAATGTTCCATTTGGGTTACCCAATCAGTGGGGTCTTAGCCATCAAATTTGGTCACATCCACCCGCGGAAGGTATAGGTCACGTTGAAAGTGATGGTGCTGAAAGTTATGGGAATGAGAGGAATTTTCACCTTCAGTATGTGGGGGTGAGTCAAAGGAAGGGTTATCAGTAGGGATATGAAGCTTGGTGCAGAGTGACAAAAATACAAATTCAAGTTGAGTGGTCAAGTCTTGCTTGATTTCCTCCATTAAGGATTGCATGGTTGTATTGATGGTGGCAACATTGGCACTGAGTTGTTTCACTTCTTGTTGGGTCTCGATGAGACTAGATTGCAAGGTATTGAAGCGAGCTTCCAAGTTTTGGTTGCGGGTATGGGCCATGAGGACGAGGGACCTAAAAGGGGTAGGTGGGGTCAAAATTTTTTCCGAAAAATGATATGTATGAATGTGATAAGGGAGAAGAGATGAATACTGAAGTGATGAAATGCCCAAATGCTTAACCAGGAAGAAAAGTGTAGTTACTTGGCAACCCGAAAACAGTTGCGCAAAAATAGATCTTCTTTGTTTTAATTTTTTTATGTTTTTGTCCCCAAGGGTTAGGTATTCAAGGGTTCTAATGACAAGGATTTTCCCTGTGCTATAGCTCTCTGATATACGTGCGGGGTCCAACAGTAGTACTTAGCCCAATATATCAGGGAACTAACTAAGGAGGATAGATCGTACCCTTTTCCGTACTACCCGACTACCTAGGTACTAGAGAGTATCTTCCCGAGTGTTTTGTCGATGGCACTATAGCAGTCAGGTGGTCGATCGGTTTATCTAAAAAGGGCTTCAGGAAATCTAGGTTGATCCGTACATAGGTGTTGTCTGATGCGCTACCACTCAAAGGGGTACCAACAGGGGTTACAAGGGTGGCCAACACATGTGCGCTTAAGAACCACTTGTATTTCATGTGTGTATGAATCCCTCAACCGCGGGTTTATGTGTGTAACAATAAATCTTTGTGGCTTAAAGACGTCGGAATACGTCTCTACCCTGGGAAAAAAATTACCCACAATTTCTACCAAGGAAAGTGCTCTGATACCACTTGTAATATACCAAATATAAAAACTATGCAGAACAGAAATAAAATGCTAGAAATGGCAGAATAACAACAATATAACCAGAACAATCACCACAATAGCATTGAAATGATATAAGAATAACAAAAGAAATAACACTTTTCTTCTGAAAGCAATGTTCACGGGCCTCTTCGAGTGGGAAACCTCAAGTTGAGCAGAGCTTTATTGCAATAATATCCAAGCTAGGGTTCTCATACCCTCAACACCTATTTATACTAAATATGTCTATCAAAAGAAGAATCTAGAGGAAGATCCTTCTAGAAGCGGAAGCTTCTATTAGATCTTCTTACATTCGACTTATTCTATTTTATTGCAAGGCCTTATTAATATTGACCTTTTATTACATATGAATATATTGTTCTACCTATGTGTGGGTTAGAACCCTAACATTCCTTCTCTTTTCCTTCTTCAAACTCTGGTTCCACGATCTTTCAATTCACAATATCCAGCACTTTATTCTTGGTAAGGATGAGGTCAATCCTTGTCTTCCACGCTCTGAAGTTAGAAGCCCCATCTAACTTGTTTTCTGACTTCATAGAGTAAGTCATGGTTGTCTTTACTTGGTCAACCCTAGATTTGACCAAAAACTCAAACTTGATGTCTTGGCTTGTTGAGAGTACCAGGAGATGCACTAGGCTAGGCCGCACTAGTCTATCTGGAAATCAGGTCAATCCCTTCACTTAAGGTTCCTCAACGAGAGGATTAGATTTTCTACAACTGCACCTACTAGTAACCTTAGCGACAGTGCTTTAGTAACTGCTCCTACTAGAAACCCTAGCGACGGTTCTTCAACGAGCTTAGTATCCTTATGGATATGCTCCCTTCCAATGGTTAGACTGAATGAAGGAGGTGTGGGCCCATAACCTGTTAGAATGTATTGGATGTGCTCATTTAACCTTATACAATATCACTATTGTCACCCAACCATAGGTCGAAGCCACCCCCAAGCACCTTAACCTTGACAAAGAATCATTCGGGAAGCAAACCCTAGGATAGATAGCCAAACAATATAGTGCACCTCTCTCCAAGGATAGCGCACCAAGAATCTTCTCCAGAACTTGCGCAAAAAAATTCCCAACTGTAGTGCGCACAAGTGTTCTACCACAGTTATGAGAATGCCTACCAGAATGAAGATTGGCCTCCTGTATTTATACTAAAACTGGCAAACTGTCTGGGCCGACTTCTCATTCTGGGTGCCTATTTACTTAGTATATAATATTTCCTTTAGCCGACTTCTTCTCTTGGAGATTAATAACCTAATACAGATTATCCTCTTGAGCTGACTTGTCTTCTAGGGTTATTAGCCAACTAATTAGGGTTTCTTCTTGCTTCCCATAATATTCTATTCTCATCAGGTTTACACGTGGACGTAAATACCTCCCGCAACTACCATAATATCAACACAGAGGACCCTAAACTAAGGACACTGGAGTCACAACTTCAGGAGTCCAAATAGAAAAAAGAAACAGTGCAAGCGCAGTTGAAGCCACTATCATTGGTCGAGAGGATGAAACGATCCCTGGAATAGTGCACAGTTCAACAACAAGTCCATGCCATACAGAGTAAGGTCATGGAAGTGACTCAGCGACTCCAGCTAGTGCATGATGCAGCTTGCATATTTTTTGAGGAGATTGAAGGACGAGGTGCAGAACTGGAACAAGTGGTCACCACAGTGGAATAATGCTTGGAAGGACCTATGAAGGAGAAGGTTATTCAATATTTCATCGAGCAGGAGGCTCTGGCGAAGCAATAGGTTGAGGCAGCTCGAGCCAAGCTTGAGGCATTTGAGGCAGAGTTACCCAAATCATAGTGACTCGGGACGAGTCATAGGTGAGTTTTGGGGGCCTGTTGGCCCTTGACCAATTTTTGGATAACCTTGGTCACGTTTGACCATTTTTGGGACTTCGATAGGCTGGTCGAAGGTGGAGCACAAGGCGAAGCAGAGATCACGGTATCTCGGCCCCTTCTTAGGGAATTTTTGGGTTTAGGGTTTATGTAATGGGTATGGGATGTTGACCTATGGGTTTACCCATGCCTTGACCCCCTCTATAATGTATAAATAGATATCTAGATGATGTAAGAAATACACTAGATCTAGGAGAGATGTGGTGCTAAGTGTTATATGTTGTTGATTGCAAGTGATGTAAGTAGTTGGATCTATGTGATTGAGTTAGCTTTGTGCATATTGTGTGCATGAGAACTTGCAGAGCTACGTGAAAGTGATTGTAAAGAGGCTTTGTGTTGTAACCTAGCTTGGGGAAGGAGGGTCTAGAGAGGTGTGCGCAGATCTCCTGCCTTATGTGGAGTGGGTTCTTGTGGCTCTATGCTTGTAGAAGATTGACAGAAGACAATAAAGAAAAGAAGAGTTGGTGGATGTGACCCCACACTAGGGTGAACCATGTATATCATGTGTTGTGGTTGCTTTGTGCATTATAGTTGTTATGTTATTGATATGATTTATGCTTAGTGGAGTGATATGTGTTAGATGCACCTGATATAATAGTAGTTGAGTGCTTAGTATTGGGGATGAATGCTAGATATGATCTATTTCTATATGCTAAGTGCTTGGATGTATTAGATCTTGTGAATACTGTGTTATTCTGTAATTAGGGTTTTCCCCTGCGAAGTGAATATTAATGAATGGTAACTGCTAAGTTCTCTGTTAAGTGTTGTAATCACATATCTATGTCCCAGCTAGGTTGTAGACACTTGAGTCCTACAACCACCCCTGCCTCTACCTCAAGTGAGACTTCATCTTCTTCGTAGGTGTTGTCGAAAGGACTGGTAGTTAGGTTTTTGTTGGTGTGTTTTTGAAGTGTTGAACCCCGGGTCTGCCCCTGTGCCAACACCATCCATAATTTCTTTATTCCCCCTTCGCAACTTACTCTGTTGAATATGGAACAGTCAATTTTGGAATTATATGATGGGATTTCATATCTGAGGGAGCATGTTGTGCATTGTATTCAAGTATGGGAAGTTGCGCAACTTCCTTCTTAATTGAGGGTGCATCAATTTATTCATTCCTTAGGACAAATTCCAGCTACTTGATACATACAAGAGTAAGCTCAACACCAAACTGTTTGCTAGCACATCCTTCAAGAATAGTTCAGTCAAGACTTTGTATTCTCAGGTAAGTCCCCCAAAATCATTGTAGCTTCAAAACAAATTGAGAAAATGCTTTTTGTTGATGAAGTTAAGTTTATACATCCTCCTATTGTTTGTTTTGAACATGAGTACCTCATTCATTATAGCCTTTACCCATCTCCTACTCAACTACCTGTGATTTGTCTTACTATTGAGAGACACCCAGAAGAACCTGAAGACCTTGAGGAAATTAGGCATCCGACATTTCAAGAATCTGAAGGGACTAGGGAGGTTAAAGATACTATCTCGGAGGTTGTTATTAGTTCCTATACCAAACCCTAGAAGTTGTGGAAATTCAATATAGGAACTGATGAGCATCCTAAGCTAGCATCCATTGAATACTATTGGGATGAACAGACTGTGACAAATATACACGCTCTGTCGTAGGAATATGAGGATCTATTTCCTACAATTTTTTCATAATTAAAAGGTATTAAGGGAGATTTAGGGGAGATGAGGAAACAGTTAAATCTTGAATCAAGATCAGTCAAGCATAGGCCATATCGACTTAATCCCCGAGTTAAAGAGAAAGTGAAGCGGAAATTGAAAGAATGCTCACAATTGGGTTGATTTTCATTTTCAATAAGATTCAATGGATCAATCCTATTGTGATACAAAACAAGAAATGTGTGGATGATATACAAGTTTGTGTGGATTACAGAAGCTTGAACGTTTCTCTTTTACATGACCCCTTTCCCACCCCCTTTAGCGATGAGATACTAGATCAAGTAGCGGGAAATAAGGCATGTTCCTTTACAAATGGGTTCTTCGGATATCACCAAGTTCGACTCGCTGAGGAATATAAGAAGAAGACTACTTTCACTACTGAGTGGGGATCATTTTCCTACAACGTTATTCCTTTTGGGCTTAAGAATTCCCCCACAGTATTTTCTCGGGTTGTGATCACGGCATTCTGTGATTTCATCCATAAGTTCCTTGAGGTATACCTTGAAGATTGGACTATATACAACTTACTTAAAGAGCACATTGGGATATTATGATTGATGTTGGACCGTTGTAGACAACTACAGATTTACCTTGATCTAATAAAATGTATTTTTTGTGTACCATTTGACAATATGCTAGGTCATATTGTTTGTTGGGAAGGAGTGTTGGTAGATCCTGTGAAAATTGCAGTCATTCTCAATATGCCTCCTACCATTGTCAAGCAGTTGCGCATGACCCAGAGACATACTGGATATTACTGTCGATTTATCAGGGGTTACGCAAGCCTAACAACACCTTTGGAACAACTTATGAAGAAATATGAAGCATTTCGTTGGACTCGGGACTATGATCAAACATTTGACCTGCTAAAAAAGAAGTTGAGCACTGCACCCATTCTAACTTTTCCTAACTGGAAAATTGAATTTCATGTACATTTCGATGCTTCTGCAGTTGCACTAGGAACTATTCTTGCGCAACCAGGGGAAGGAAACTTGGACCATCCTATATACTTCACTAGTCATAAACTTTCCCAAGATGAACGCAACTACACCACAACCAAAAGGGAAGGTTTGGCTATGATGTATGCTTTACAAAAGTTTAGGTATTAATTTCTTGGAAGTAATTTTAAGTTTTTTACTGACCATTCTACTTTGAAGTGTTTGGTGAACAAACCCGTGTTAGAAGGTCACATTTGCAGGTGGTTGCTATTTTTTTAGGGGTTCTCTTTTGAGGTCGTTATTAATCCTGACAAGTTAAATGTCATACCAGATCACTTGTCTCACCTAAAGTCCAGAGAAAGTGGTGGACCTATAGATGACCAGCTCTGAGATGCATATCTATTCCGTATTAAGGTCATTCATGATTTTATGTCAAATATTTCCCTATTTCTGACTACTAGTACTATGTTGGGAGGATATTCCATGACCCAAAAGAGGCACCTCGTGGTTCATGCAATGGACTATCAACTGATCGTGGGATAATTCTACAAATTAGGATTGGATAATATCATGTGATGTTGTGTGTTAGACCATGAATGACCTAATATTCAATGGGAATGTTGCAATGGAGTTGCGGGGGGACACATTGGCAGAAAGGAAACTGCTAGAAATATCTTATAGGCAGGATGATGGTGGCCTACAGTGTTTAAAGATGCTAAGGAATATGCTCGGGCCTATGATGTATGTCAAAGAGTGGGAAAACCATTGTTGTGTATGTGTTATATTATTTGTACGAGAAGAATTGGCTTCATTGCGTCGGGCGTGCAGGGGTGTTTGATGGGGGGGGGCGGGGTGCAAGGGAAGCGCCCCGGAGAAAAATTTCTCCACCTCGAGAAACGTGTCACATATTTAGGTGGTTTTTTGGAACATGGTTTCTTTGCTGATGGTTTTCTATTTCCAGTCAAGGAATTATGGTTGTTGACTAATCTAGGTCATTAGGTTAGGGTTTTAGATTTCGTTGGATCCTATATGTATATTGTATTGTAAACAATGTAATACCATGAATGAATATAGAATATGTTGGTTTTCCCGGTTTGGGTTTCCAAGGAAAAAATCTTTGTGTAATGTTTGTATTTTCCATTGTATATTTTATGTTCTTTTACTGAAAATTTGATTGCAGTAAATATTGTACAAGGTTAAAGTATACATTTGGTATCAGATCTTTGTTGGCTTCAGGGGGATGCCTTTGTGGTCAAGGGTTTGGCTCGAGACTTTGATAAGCCTTGTTACAATGGGAGATCTCTGGTATTGATTTTTCAGGTGAAAAGAAATGGAAAGCAATTTGAAGATGGAGATCGTGAAGTTTAATGCGAAAAGTTTTGAGTTTTGGAAGCTCAATATGGAAGATCTATTGGTGGACAGAGATCAGTGGATTGCGGTAGATCTAGGTACTACACCTACAGGAACTTCAGCAGATGATTGGAAAAAGTTGGATCGAAAGGAAAAGAGCATTAATCGACTGTGTCTCTCAGATTCAGTATTACTGAATGTGTCAGAGGAAGCTACAACCAAGGATTTATGGGATAAATTGGGGAAGTTGTATCAGTCTAAGTCCCTAGTAAATAAACTATTCCTGAGAAACAAATTGTATAACCTGAGGATTAGAGATGGATAATCGGTGGCAAAGCATTTGAACACCTTCAATATTGTGGTAAGTCAGTTAGTATCTGTTGAGATTAAAATTTCAGATGAAGATAAATGTATCAGTTTACTGTGTTATTTACCAGACTCATGGGATAGTCTGGTTGTGGCCATAGGTAGTAATACAACTTTCTTAAATTTGTATGAAGTGATATCATCTTTGTTGTCGAAGGAGATTAGACGGAAGAATATGGAAGGACAAAGCACAGACACATTATTTGCAAGAGGATGTTTCCAGGAAAGAAATAGATATAAGTTCTCAAGTAGGAGATCTAAGTCTAAGGGTAGATCTAAATCTCCCGAAAAGTTTGTAAAGGTATGTTGGAGATGTGGAAAAGAAGGGCACTACAAGAAGCAATGTAGATCAAAATTTGAGAAAAAGAAGGGATCTGAAGAATCTCATTCTACAAAAGAAAAGACCTACAAGGAAGAAGGAGGGGATTTGTACTTGGCTTCGTCAAGCACACATGCAAATCATGAGGAATGGTTGGTTGACTCAGGTGCATCCTTTCATATGACTTCCCACATGGAGTGGTTCTGTGAATATGAAAGGTATGATGGAGGTAATGTTTTCCTAGGTGATGACTCAACAACCAAAATCATAGGTCGAGGAAAAGTCAAGTTGAGGCTCATAGATGGAAGGATTAGAACACTTCTTGGTGTTCTGCACATCCCAAGTTTGGCCAAAAATTTGAATTTTGTAAGAAAAATGGATGATGCAGGGGTAAAAACAATATTTGAAAAGGAAACCTGCAGGATGGTTCGAGGAGCAATGGTGTTGTTGAAGGGACTTCGGTTTGGAACTCTGTATAAGCTGCAAGGAATAACTATTAGTGATGGGTGTAATACTTCTATTGTTCCTAATATTGGAGTTGAAGAAGAAAGAACTCCTACAGTCTCTGGAGAAAAGGTTATGTTGTGGCATCAAAGACTGGGGCATATCAGAGAGAAGGGTCTTCGACTACTATATGGTAAAGGTATGGTTGAAGGTATTTCTAACTGCTCTCTGGATTCTAATTTCTATGAAAAATGTTTATATGGGAAGCAAAATCGGGTAAGATTCTCTTTTGGTGCAATGAGGGCAGAAGGAATTTTACAGCCAGTTCACAGTGATATTTTTGGACCTGTATTGGTCCCATCATTGGGAAAATTTGTGTACTATGTCTCATTTATAGATGAATTTTCGAGGAATACTTGGATATATTTCCTCAGGAAGAAATCTGAAGTCTTTGACAGGTCTAAAGAGTTTAAGGCTCTTGTTGAGAATCAAATAGAGAAAAGAATTAAGGTGTTGAGGACAGATAATGGCAGAAAGTTCTGCGGGAATGAATTTGAAGAATTCTGTAAGAAGTGCAGTATAGCAAGGCAGAAGAATACTCCATATACACCTTAGCAGAATGGAGTTGCAGAAAGGATGAACATGATGCTGATGGAAAAAGCAAGGTGCATGCTCAATGGTGTCAGGTTAGGGAAAGAATTATGGGCAGAGGCAGTGGGTACTACATGTTACCTGGTCAACAGATCACCCTCATTAGCGTTGGATGACAAGACTCCACAAGAGGTATGGACTAGTAAGGAACCTTCTCTCACACATATCAAGGTATTTGGCTGTGATGCATAGGTTCATATTCCAAAGGAAAATAGGAGTAAGCTAGATAAGAAGCCAGAAAAGTGTATCTTTATCGCATATAAAGATGGTCTCAAAGTTTATAAGATTTGGAACCCAGAAACTAAGAAGTTAGTGTATAGCCAAGAAGTCGTGATATAGAAATGAAGGATGTTGTTAAATAGGAAGTTCTACCAAGTAAGGAAGAACCCGAGAAAATAGAGTTTGATTTAAAGGATGATGAATCGAACTCTACAGAAGAACAAGAATAAGAAGAAGAAGATCCTCATACTCCAGTATTGAGGAGATCAGTTTGAGAAAGAAGGCTACCGGAAAGGTATACTCCATCTAATTTTCGTTCAAATTTTGCTTTGTCTATTAGTAATGATGATCCTAGAACTGTCAGGGAGACAGTGGATTCAGAGGATGGAAATCTCTGGAAAAGGGCCATGGACGAAGAAATGGTAGCTTTGGATAATAATGAGGCTTGGGATCTAGTGGAGTCATCGAATGGAAGAAAGCCTATTGGCAACAAATGGGTATTTAAAAAGAAGCTTAATGCAAAAGGAAAAGTGGAGAAATACAAATCTCAGTTAGTAGAGAAGGGTTATTCCCAGGTTGAGGGAATTGATTTTGGTGAGATTTTTTCTCTTGTTACCAAGTTAAACTCTATAAGAATTATTTTATATGGTGTTGCTACATTTGATTTTGAAGTAGAACAGATGGATGTGAAGACAGCATTCCTACATGGGGATCTAGAAGAAGAAATCTATATGAAGCAACCAAAAGGTTATGTTGTGAAGGGAAAGAAGGAGCTGGTATGTAAGATGAAAAAGTCCCTGTATGGTTTAAAACAATCACCAAGGATGTGGTATCAAAAATTTGATACTTACATGCTGGGACTTGGCTTCACAAGAAGCAAAGAGGATCACTGTGTGTATTTTAAATTAATTGGTGATCATTTGATTTATTTGGTCTTGTATGTGGATGACATGTTGATAGGAAACAACAAGGAGATTATCCATGATGTGAAAACTCGGTTGTCCTCTAAATTTGACATGAAGGATCTATGTGCTTCAAATTTCATTTTGGGCATAGAAATTAAGAAAGATTGAAAAAAGAGGAAACTCTGATTAAATTAAATAAAATATGTCGAGACAATATTGCAGAGGTTTAATATGCAGGAATGTAAACTAGTCAAGGTTCTTATTCCTGTTGAGGTAAAGTTATCTATGGGTCAGTGTCCCAAGACATAGGAAGAGGAGGACATGTCTCATGTTCCATATGCGAGTGCAATTGGAAGTTTGATGTATGCAATGGTCTGTACTAGACCGGACATTGCACATGCAGTGGGAGTTTTGAGAAGTTATATGTCAAAACCATGGAAGGAGCATTGGACAACAGTAAAAAGGGTTTTCAGGTATTTGTGTGGCACTTCTAGCTATGGATTGTGGTACGAAGGAAGACCGGGATTGGACAGAGTGGTGGATATACATATCTTTGTGGATGCATACTGGGTTGGAGATCTGGATCATAGGAGATCTACAAGTGGGTATGTGTTTAACCTATTTGGAGGAGGAATAAGTCGGATGAGCAAAAGGCGGGATGTAGTGGCACTTTCAACTACAGAAGTTGAATACATGGAAACCACTCATGCAAGTAAGGAAGTAGTATGGTTACAAAGATTATGTTCAGGTATTGTGTTGGTACAACAAGCTGTAAGGATAGATTGTGACAGTCAGAGTGCAATTTTTCTGGCAAAGAACCCGACTTATCATTCAAAGACAAAGCATATTGATATTCAATATCACTTTGTGAGAGACATGATTGAAGAAAAGAAAGTATTGTTGATGAAGGTGGACACTTTGAAGAATGTTGCAAATTCATTAACAAAATATGTGAGCACTGAGAAGTTCTCTTGGTGTAGAGGATCCATGGGAATTGTTGCCCTGGACTGTTGAATATGTAACAATGTAACCCCATGTATGCAAAGAAAACAACAAGTGGGAGAATGTTGTGTATGTGTTATATTCTTTGCATGAGTAGAAGTGTATGTGTTGCTTCGGGCATGAAGGGGGGGGGCTAGGCCCCCCCTTGGGGGATGCAAGGGGGCGAAAGCGACCCGCACAAGGGTTTGGGAGCAGCACCCCCGAGAAAAATTTCTCCACCTCAAGAAATGTGTCACATATTTAGGTGATTTTTCGGCACATGGTTTCTTTGTCGATGGTTTTCTATTTTCGATTAAGGAATTAGGGTTGTTGACTAATCCAGGTCATTGGGTTAGGGTTTTGGATGTTGTTGGATCCTATATGTATATTGTACTGTAAACAATGTAATACCATGAATGAATATAGAATATGTTGGTTTTCCCGGTTTAGGTTTCTAGAGGAAAAATCTTTGTGTAATGTTTGTATTTTCCATTGTATCTTTTATGTTTTTTTATTGAAAATATGTTTGCAGTAAATATTGTACACGTTTAAAATCTACAACCATCACATCGCAATCAGTTGTCTATGCACCTTGTCTGTGCACTACAAGCTTTTGAAAAATGGGTTGTTGATTTCATTGGTCCCATAAATCCTCCAGCTTAGCATTCAAAGGTCAGATATATAATTACTACAACTGACTACCTAAATCATTGGGTTGAAGTAGAGGTTGTTCGGGATTGTTCTACAGCCATCACATCACAATTTGTTTTTTAGAATGTTATTACCAGGTTTGGTTGCCCTCAGAGCTTGATCAATGACAAAGGAGCCCACTTTCTCAGTGAAACTATAGCGACCCTTACTAGAGAATTTTTTATTTAGCATCATAAAAGTAGTCCCTACAATCCGCAGGCTAACGAAATAGTGGAATCATTTAATAAAATCTTGGAGATGGGGTTGCCTAAGGTTTTTTGTGCAAATTGGGATGACTGGGATGAGCGAGTTCCAGCTGTATTATGGGCGTATAGGACTACTATAAATCACTTGAACAGGTATACCTCGTTTCAACTGGTATATGGTCGAGAAGAAATTGTGTCAGTTGAGTTTCTCACCCCAAGTATATTCATTGCATAAGCTACCAAGATGACCGAGGATGAATCCATTGTTGTGCGGGTGGAGGAATTGTTGGAACTTAAGGAAGCTAGATTCTTATCAGATTTTCATCACACTGTGGAGAAATCCGAACAAAATTCCTGACACGGTCGACATATAACCATAAATCATTTGCACAAGATGACTTCATGCTCTTTTATGACATCAAGTATCAAAAGCATCCAGGAAAGCTCCAAATGGACTAGTTTGGTCCTTTTATAGTTGCAGAAATCTGTGAATCTGGAGCTGTCAAATTGGTGCAACTTGATGGAATTATTTAACCTAACTGGGTGAATGGCGCATGCCTAAAGCCCTACCTAGATGTTGCATAATTACAATTTGTTATGCTCTTGAATCGGGAGTGTGTTAGTAAGTAGGATTTCCATTTTTGTATCTTTTTTATTTTCTATCAATAAATGGTGATGTGTTCTATGTTTACGTGTCTTAGTGCTTCATTATCCTGTCCAAGTCATCTAGTCTAGATACTCACTTTGTGGTTGGGGAGGTCGCAGTCACATCCTCTCATACTTAATGCTGCTACAATTTGAATTTCATGCCCTTTTGTTGTCATGTGGATCATTAAAAGTCGATAGTACCTTTTTACCCATTATTACATCTCTGATTTTCATAGTCACTTAAATATTAACAATTGTCCATCATTTTTCTACTTCATCACTCGCCTACTCATTACTTTCCTGAGTTGATTTACTATCATGTTACCAAATTTATGCTTATGTGTGTATTCGCCCAAATCACATCGTGGATTTTGCCTTGTTCGAAGGATTTAGTTGACGTTAATGCCTACTATTGTCACCTTTCATCATTCGACGTATGATTGTCACGTCGCATCACTTTTCGGTTATGTCCTATAACCTTGCCTTTTCCTAACGAGACAACTTGGATCGTTTTGTCGTCGACAATGCAAGGATCCTCTCACATGAGCCAAAACCATGTGGGAAAACGAGGCAAGGACAAACAAAGATACAAGGGAATATATGCATCTGGGTGATTGATATGTTGAGACTTTGACAAACTAGTTGTGATTTGTCCAACGTATAATAAGACGGTTTTCCTTGTCTCCTTGTATCCTTCACACCAGTATTTATCATTGAGAAATACCAGGAATTGTTCCATACACGCATAACCGCGTGAACCCTGCGATCTTTGCAGATTAAGGAAAGTGTGAAAAACCCTTTCAACCCTTCAATGGTCTTCATCAACCAGAGTCAAGTTCCTTTATAAGGAATTTAAAATAACAGAGAAAGCCCATCCTGCCAGAGTTAGCCCTGAAAACTACAGGCTATGTCAATGACGAAGATCATAGAGGATGACCCACCTGATCTAGACCTCCATAAGGGAGAATCCAACTAGCCATCTTGGATACAGACGTTAGGAGAAGGTGTTCACCATCATGTCAAGGAAGAAATTTCCCTCTCAGACACCCTTAGCTCAATCCCAAGGAAAAAGGGGTATTCAAGAATCATCCCTAAGGTGCAATTGTATCAAGTTGTCAGCTAGTAGCAGTAGCTAAAGACATGAGACTCAACACATCGATCATTGGTACTCTACACTAGTAAGGTGGAGGATGAGAAGAAGACGTTGGATGTCCTTCCAGTTAGCCTAAACCCAAACTAACCCATGACAGAGTACAATTCTATGGTAGGTTATGGAAGTCATGGTCCAGTTCAGGTTGCTTGGAAGGAATTCAAGGTTCACATAAATCGACTTCTCCATGAGCATTTGTTAATCGTTAGATGCGGAAAACAAATGTGAAAGGATCATTTTTTGTGGGAAGAAAAGTTGACTATGGAAGCAAACAAAGGACAAGGAAGTAAGCAAGTAGACATGGCTAGACATTCCATAAGAAGAAGATATATATTGTATGACACTCAGTGGGAGGCTAAGAAACAACTCAAGGAGTGTATACCAACAGTCCAGGAGACTTATGTCAAAATCCAACAGTTAGATTATGTTGCAGAATCGAAATGGAAGACATTGATGGCTACCAAACCCACAGAGCCTGACATAGTTGTGGCACAGGAGTTTGTCACAGGAGATTTTATTCTGGTGTGAAAATCGCAAGACATAGTCGAGCAATATGACAGTTTCCACGAGCAAGCCCTTGCCATTGTTCTGGAGTTGGGCCCTTCGTTTGAAGGCGACCACAGCAAGCCAGCAGAAGGTTGACTTGGGACGATTCAAGGCTTATGGTTGGGGCATGTGTCCATGCTCAAGGAGAGGCTTGTGATTGAGGCTTGTGATTGAGGCATGTGTCCTATTATCCAAAATGAATTGTGATATTAAGAAGTTTATGGCAGTGTGCAACACTAGTCAACACAACATGGAAATGTTTCCTTATCCTAGTCTCCAATAATTTATCATCATACCAAATTGGAAGTGGGAAGTATATATTATATGCACTTTATCATAAGCTAGCCACTCTTGAAAGCTAAAAATACTATATTTGTGATAATCAATCACTTAACCAAGTTGATTTATTCTTTCATTTCCATAAGCTCCATGGACTTCCTTGTTGCATTGAGATCCCAAATTTATAAGTCCCCTTTGACAATAGCATCAAGGTTAGGAGGCCACCTTCACTATTGGTGTTTTTTTAACACCCTCAAATTGATGGAAAAACAAAGGTAGTTAATAAATGCTTAGAGGGGTATCTTCATATGTACAAAGGGTACAAGAAAACTAAATGGATGAGCTAGATGCATTTAGTTGAAATAGTATAAAACTACATCACTATGCACAAACAACTGATACTTTTTTAGGCATTGTTATCCCCGTTTTGTAGGATAAATAAGGAGATCATGTATCGAGGCCCTCAGGTTGCAGATATGGAGTGTCGAGAGACTACATGACCAGCAGTGTACATTTTCACATACAGAAGCCCACTCTATCACCACATTCCGATCCATTGTCAGCGCATCCACCACACCAACTAGCTTCTAGAAAGCAGAAGGTTCTTGCTCCATGCAGTACAAAATCAGGTATTGTGGCAGGTAATCACCCTAATATTTAAGGCATTTGAACATGTTGTATTTAAGTTTCTTTTGATTATAGAACACATTCTTGGACATTATGCCTTTGACAATATTTCACCTTGGTGAGTGTCATAGATTTCCTAGTAAGTGGCCAACCTTTGGGAAAGGATTGTGACTAAGGGTCCCTTAAGGGGTTATCGCACCATTCCCAACCATACTTACCAATTTCCGCTCATTACACTCCCATCATATTTCCTTCTTCTAGGCCCTTTGACTTTAGTGACCCAAGAAGGGAATCTACCTTATTTCATGGGAAGAAGGGGTTGAAGGCCCAGAGGGATTGTTGTTGGATAAAAAGATAAAAGCCTAGATATAAACCTTCCAAATGCTCCGCCTAGGGATCCCCGAGAAAAAAACGAAATGTTTCTTTGTAAGAAAAGGGGTACCTACAAAAATAAATGATAGTGAATGCTTAAGGGGTTAGTTGGGGGATGGGAGGTCTCACTATGAGTCGGCATATCATGATCATGGGTATTTAGCGGTATGACATTACCATCATCTGGTCACCAAACAAGGGTAGTGGCTCTCAATTACACAACCGAGAGAAAGGGGATCTCATTACGAGTCAACCTTCTCATTTCCATGAGGTATTTGTGAATGACACTGTCATTATCTGGACACCACACCAGGACAGTGGCGTTCAACTCGTTCCTTAAAACATGAAAGAAATAAAGAATGGCAAGAAGATGGGCTTGGAAAAAGTGCATCGTAAACGAAGGTGCCACACACCCTTCATAAAGGTACCCATGAATGAGATAATGCGAGCCCTTGTATGTCATGAAACTCAACGACCTATGAAGTCTAAACCCCTTCCACCTCATCACCCATTACATAACCTTGAGAGGTCATCCTTGGGAGCATCCCCTACTTGAGTGTTTTGGTCTACCCAATAAGACACCTATGACACCCCTCCTATACTTAAACTTGGTCAATTGTATAGGGTTTTGAGCATTTGTTTAATTTGATGAGGTAGTTTTGATGCACGTGTTTAGGTGTCTTTCTTATTAGACATGGTTTACTCTTGTCATTGTATATTTGACTTGAGATCTTTGGAGAGCGTACCCTTTTGTTTTACAGGACCTTGCTCGGTGGCTAGTTTTGGGAGAGCAAGTCTAGCTTGGGCTTCTATGGGGCAAGAAGCCCATCGGATGGATTCCTAGGGCCCAAATGTCGGATGACAAAGACGTGCCTTTGGAGGCCTAGGAGACATCATGGCAGACCTAACCTAGCCCCTACCACCCAAATGACTTTCCTAGGAGAGGAAAAGCATCACGTCCTTGAGGGTTGATGTCATGAGGGGGCTACGGTTTGGTGGTGATGGAGATACACATTGACACTTGGAATATTTTCACCGGATGAGGCATGGACAAGGCTTAGAACATGATGAGGAGGCTCAGAGCCCCAACGACTTCCACATCTTCTCCAACGACTTGCTTAAGTGCCAAAACGTCCCCTAAAGGGGTGATGTCATCTTGATTTAGTGTTTCTTTTGTGTTAAAGTGACAATTAAAATTTATTATTTGATGCAAGGGGTAAGATAAGCGTTGTTGACCCCTTGTCTTATGTTTTACCCTTGCTAAGTGGACAAACTATTTGTTAGACATTTTGTATAAATAGAGATCATGTGAATCTCATTTTTAACATAGCTCTCCCATTGTGAGAAGACTACTTGGATGAAATTTGTGCCCTCTTTACGCAATTTGATCTCTCTCTCTCTCTCTCTCTCTCTCTCTCTCTCTCGTGCAAATGTTTTATGGTGAATTCTCTTGGTGATTTGTGAAGCTAAGGTGTTGCACACCTCTTGGAGGTCTTTTCTCTTGCTTATGAATGGTCTTTGCTTGGTGAACTAGGATTACATCTCGCATCTCTTTGAAATTGGTAAGGAAGATCTACACGTGTTAGTTCTTCTTGCTTGTTTCATGAATGTTATTGGTTGAAACCCTAGGAAGAGTATAAATGCATGCACCATCCATTAAGCTTCATCTCATTCGCTAGTTGACAAGTCATTTATTGCAAGGTTGCTAGGAATACAAGGTTGTACACCCTCCTAGATTTACCTAAGTTTTATTTGCATGCCCTAGGGAGTAAGAGGGTTTACACCCCTAGGGATATTGTAGATCTAACTCTTACAATCCAAGACTCATTTTGTCAGATATCTTGAAGGCACTAATCTAGAGTTTGCATTGGAGAAATAAAATTACTTGAATTAGGTAATGTGATTTTATGAGATTTTCAAGTTGTTCAAAGTGCAATCAATTCTATAATTTATTGGCTTATTTGTGCCCCTAGGGCGTCATTTTTTGCCAAGTAATTCTTATTGTTGTTACAAATTTCATCATCAATCATTAGGGTTACAGAAACCTTAATCTAACTTCTTCAATAACGCTTTAATCAACCACTGAAAATTGCTCAAAGTTTGTACACTTAAACTACTAGGCCTAACACACTTTTTGACAAATTTTGAGGAGGTTCTGGTGGTTGATCTTCCTGTTGTAATAAATTGTTTGTTGCAGCCATAAGGCTGATTTATCTCTGCAGTAACTTGTTTATGATAGTGTTGCTTTTATGTTGAAGTCTTTCTCTTTCATTCTTGAGTTAAACTAGTATTTATGGGCTTGTCTCTTGCTTATTCAACTAGACTTTTAGCACTCATTTTGCAACTCTTATTATCTTTTACATGTTGATATATATCATTGGTTATTGTTGCATTTAGGGACAGCAAGGTTAACTTGCTTGTCCACCTAACATATCACAAGCATACTTGTTTTTTCTTGTGTCTCGAATAGGTACAAACATTCTGAGCAGGTACCCAAGGACTTGGAAACCTTAAAACCTTCCCCGAGACTCATTTCCAAACTCTCTTTTCCATCTAGCAACTTGACCTTTAGGGGCATCCATTCATACATCAAACTTTCTGTCTCAATTCCCCCTAGGGTCACCGGAATTCCCCCCTTGAGGTGACTACCTCGCCTCTAAAGTGACGAGAACACCTTCCTAAGGTGACAGTGGGCAAGTGCTCTCTAAGTTATCGCCATTTTGGTGGTTGGGTCGAGCTTTGCCCAAAATACAACTTGTGCAATAACAAGTATCATATGTTTATGAACCTTCATCACATAAACACTAGGTGTTCCAAAATGTCAAAATCCATAAAACAAAAACTCAAAAAAAATATGCAATCACCTTCTACATCCTAAAGAACAACCTAGCCATGTCAACAACATTGTTCCAAATGCCACTTTGAAATTGGAGAGGTGGCCTTTTGTGCATCTCCAACGTTATAAACAAAGAAGTCTCAAGCAACAAGGGAATAACAAGATTCCACCCAAGAATCATGGTCCTTCGCATAATGTTTATAAATCTTATGTTTAAATAAGTTGGACAATTATAATGTTTCCAAAATAGATCTTCCTTTCACATATAAAGAAACCACGTTGATACTAAACTAGAGGGGATATTTTAGGTGAAAGTGAAGAATCTTCTAGAACATGCAAATAATACATGACTACTAGATTAAATGAAATGGCCTTTCATTTAAGGATGCAACATGGGAGTGTAAAGAATTTATAGTGACATCCACATTCACAAAGAACTTGAGAAAACTTGTTTAAGGATTTTTCTCATTCATAAAATAAATTTCCATTTATCATTTTGTGAGGCCTATAAATAAATTGGATAGTTGGTTGAATTAGTTTTGTGAATAAGAGGGTTCTAACTCCAATTCTTGACTCCTCTTATAACAATGAACTCATCATAAAAAAGGTTCATATCTCTTTGGCAACTGCACCCCATGAATCATTTTAGAGAACATGAAAAAGGTGGTTGTAATAATTTTTAACAATTTTCTTTTTTTAAATTGAGAGGTGTTTCTTTAATTTTTTTCATGACCATATTGCATATTTTGAACTTAGATTGCAGCGTAAATACATGTTTAAGTAATTGAGTAGAACTTCTAACATGGACTCATATCCTTGGTCTTTCAACTTTTGAGAGAAAGAAACTTAACAAGAAGGGCATATGGTGGATCTAAGGACACTTTTATTAATAAATATCTACATTAACAAACCCCACATTTATTGTTATATATTTAACATATGATAAAATCTGTAAAGCCATTTAATTTAATTTGACAATAAAGTGCAATTTGGTGTTAGGCGTTTCTAATATTCAAGTGTGATTTGATGTTACATCTCTTTATTAATTAAGGGCAATTCCTCTGTAATAGTCATGATATAAAATAGTATACAGAATAGAAATAATTAGCTAGAAATGGCAGATGAACAACAATATAACCAGAACAACACCACAATAATACCAAAATGATACCAGAATCACATCAGAAAGAACACTTTGATTACTGAGACCAATGTTCACTTCTCTCTTCGAGGAGGCAACCTCCAGTAGAGCAGAGCTCTATTACAATAATATCCAAAACCTAAGTTCTCATACCCTCGACTCTTATTTATACTAAATATGTCTATCAAAAGAACCATCTAGAGGAACATCCTTCTAGAAGCAGAAGCTTCTATTAGGTCTTCTTACATTTGATTTATTCTTCTTTATTGTTAGGCCTTATTAATATTGACCTTTATTACATGGAAATATATTATTCTACCTACATGAGGGGTTAGGTCCCTAGCATGTCCTCCCCTTAAAAACAGTCTTGTCCTTGAGGCTTGAGATGGGAAAATTGTTGCAGAATAGTAGTTGGTTCTCAAGTGGCATCTGTTGGAGTTGTATCTTCCCACTGGACTAACACTTCCTTGATGGTTCACTGACGCAAATGACCATCAAGGAACCATCAAAGAAGTGTTAGTCCAGTGGAAAGATACAACTCAAGAAGGTTGGTTTGAATTTGGCACTTAGTTTCAATCACCTTCTTTAAGCACGAAACATGAAAAATATGATGGAGCTTATAATGACTGAGAAAAGCTAACTGATAGGCCACCTGTCCCACACGCTTGAGAACAGTATAAGGACCATAAAATTTGGGCGCCAGTTTCTGACAATAGTCAGCCTTGAGGGAATTTTGCTTGTAAGGTTACAGTCAAAGAAACACATGATCCCCTTCTGCAAATTGACGTTCAAAGAGACTTTGCTCTGCTTATTGATTCATGTGATTCTGGGCCATGACAAAATTCTCTTTGAAGGTACGAAGAATAGCCTCTCGAACTATAAATGTTTGGTCAACCGCTTGGACCTTCGAGACACTTGGGAAATATTAGAGAACTGAAGGTGGTTTTTGTCCATATACCGCTTCAAAATGAATCATGGGGGTAGTTGTATGGTACTTAGTGTTGTACCACCATTCAACTAGTGGTAATCATTGAGCCCACTGATTTTGTCTTTCTGATGCAAAACACCTCAAATATATTTCCAAACACTTGTTGACAACTTCAGTTTGACCATCAGTATGGGGATGATAAGTTGTGCTGAGATGCAATTGGGTGCCTTGTAGCTTGAACAGTTCTTGCCAAAAATTGTTGGTGAAAGTTGGATCGCAATCAGAAACAATAAAATGTGGCATGTCATGAAGCTTGAAGACTTGATCCAAGAAAAATTGAGCCACAGTGGATGTTGTAAATAGGTGTTGAAGAGCACAGAAATGAGAATATTTGGAAAGACGATCAACTACCACCATGATGACTGATTTATTGCCCGATTTAAATAAGCATACAATAAAATCCATAGAGATATCCCGCCAAATAACAAGTGGAAGCGGAAGCGGTAGTACTGTGCCAGGAGATTTGATTGTTTCACCCTTGTTGTGTT
This sequence comes from Picea engelmannii, assembly GCA_009831015.1. Taxonomy (NCBI): domain Eukaryota; kingdom Viridiplantae; phylum Streptophyta; class Pinopsida; order Pinales; family Pinaceae; genus Picea; species Picea engelmannii. The sequence goes on from ML777478.1 coordinate 506,763, forward strand.
AACACACATCACATTCAGCCACAAAATTGTGAACGTCCTGTTTCATACCATCCCAGAAAAAAGGACGTTTGACCCGGTCATAGGTTTTCGTAAACCTGGAGAGCATAGCTATGGGTGTAGCGAAGCTCAGAAAGTACCATGGATTTAAGTTTTGACTGTTTACTTAAATACAAACGACCTTTGTATCGAAGCTCATCATTGAGCCAAGAGTACCCTGGGGAAACTGAAGAATTTGACTGCAATTGTTGTATCAGATGTGAACTTTTGGGATCGTGTAGCCATTCCTGGCAAACAGCTTGGAGCTAATCTGGTACAATGAAGGAGAGAGAAAAAAGGGACCCTTCATCTTCATATTTTCTGAAAAGTGCATCAGCGACCACATTGTCTTTGGCTTTCTTGTAAATGATCTCATAATCATATCCAAAGAGCTTAGTCACCTATTTTTGTTGCTCTGGGGAGTAAAGGCGTTGTTCCATAAAATACTTGAGGCTTTGATGATCTGTCTTAATTTGGAAGCATTGCCCCAATAGTTAAGAGCACCAAAGATCCACGACATGTAAAATAGCCAACATTTCTTTTTCATAGATTGATTTGCCCAGATTTCGCTCGGACAGTTGTTTGTTGGTAAAGGCCAAAGGTCGACCCTCTTGCATAAGGACAGCGCCAATTCCTTTCCTGGAAGCATCACATTCCAAGACAAAGGTCTTTGTGAAATCAGGAAGGGTAAGGATTGGAGTGGTGCACATGGCCATCTTCAAGGTTTGAAAAGCCTGAGCCGTTGTTGGAGTCCAAGTGAAAGAATTTTTTTTAAGGAGTGTAGAGAGAGGTGTCGCAATCTTTCCATAATTATTAACAAACTTGTGATAATAACCTGTTAAACCCAGAAATCCACGCAAGCTTTTGAGAGTCTTTGGGTGAGGCCAATCTTGCATAGCTTCAATCTTTTTAGGATTCACCCTGGCGTCGGCCTTGCCAACAAGATGGCCTAAGTACTCGAATTTCGAGGCGCCAAAAGCACATTTAGATTGTTTGAGAAAAAGTTGGTGTTGAGAGAGTAGATGGAGAACTCGATGCACATGAGCAAGATGGGTTGTCCAGGTTTTACTATAGATGGGGATATCATCAAAGAAAACTAAGACAAAATGACGAAGAAAAGGATGGAAGACATGATTCATGAAGCTTTGGAAAGTGGAGGGAGCATTACACAAGCCAAAGGGCATGACCAAAAACTCATAGTGGCCCTTATGAGTTCTAAATGCAATCTTAGGAATGTCTGTCTCTTTCATACGGATCTGGTGGTAGCCAAAACGAAAATCAAGTTTAGTAAGAATTGGGCGCCACTCAATTCAACCAAGAGGTCATCAATGATAGGAATGGGAAATTTGTCTTTAATGGTGAGTTTGTTGAGGGCACAGAAGTCAAGACACAGGTGCCAAGAACCTGTTTTCTTAAGGACCATGACCACAGGAGAAGAGTAGGGGTTCGTACTAGAGCGGATAACACCTGCGTGGACCAGTTCTTGAACAATTTTCTCGATTCATGACCATGACAGATTCAAGCTAGGTAGTAATGTCTTGTTTGAGGTCTTATTTGAGTTCCTTGATTGAGGCAGCGATGGAGGAATGCATGTTTTTATTGATGGGGACAATATTGGCACTGAGTTGTCTCACTTCTTGTTGGGTTTCTGTGAAATTAGAGTGCAAGATATTGAAACGAGCTTCCAAGTTGGATCATGATCAGAAACAATAGAATGTAGCATGTCATGAAGCTTGAAGACTTGATCCAAGAAAAATTGAGCCACAATGGATGTTGTAAATGGGTGTTGAAGAGTACAGAAATGAGCATATTTGGAAAGACGATCAACTACCACCATGATGACTGATTTATTGCCCGATTTAAATAAGCCTACAATAAAATCCATAGAGATATCCCGCCAAATAGCAGGTGGAATCGAAAGCGGTTGTACTGTGCCAGGAGATTTGACTGTTTCACCCTTGTTGCGTTGACACACATCACATTCAGCGACAAAATTGTGAACATATTGTTTCATACCATCCCAGAAAAAAAAAAAAAAACGTTTGACTCAGTCATAGGTTTTTTGTAAACCTGGAGTGCCCAGCTATGGATGTAGCATGAAGCTCAGAAAGTACCATGGATTTAAGTTTTGACTGTTTACTTAAATACAAATGGCCTTTATATCGAAGCTCATCATTGAGCCAAGAGTACCCTGGGGAAACTGAAGAATTGGACTGCAAATGTTGTATCAAATGTGAACTTTTGGGATCTTGTAGCCATTCCTAGCAAACAGCTTGGAGCTAATCTGGTACAATGAAGGAGAAAGAAAAAAGGGACCCTTCATCTTCATATTTTTCTGGAAAGTGCATCAGCGACCACATTGTCTTTGACTTTCTTGTAAATGATCTCATAATCATATCCAAAGAGCTTAGTCACCCATTTTTGTTGCTCTGGGGAGGAAAGGCGTCGTTCCATAAAATACTTGAGACTTTGATGATCTGTCTTAATTTGAAAGTGTTGCCCCAATAGTTAAGAGCATCAAAGATCCACAACATGCAGAATAGCCAACATTTCCTTTTCATAGATTGATTTGCCCAAATTTCGCTCGGGCAGTTGTTTGTTGGTAAAGGCCAAAGGTCGACCCTCTTGCATAAGGACAGTGCCAATTCCTTTCCTGGAAGCATCACATTCCAGGACAAAGGTCTTTGTGAAATTAGGAAGGGCCAGGACTGGAGTGGTGCACATGGCCATCTTCAAGGTTTGAAAAGCCTGAGCCGTTGTTGGAGTCCAAGTGAAAGAATTTTTTTTAAGGAGTGTAGAGAGAGGTGTCGCAATCTTTCCATAATTCCTAACAAACTTGCGATAATAACCTATTAAACCCAGAAATCCACGCAAGCTTTTGAGAGTCTTTGAGTGAGGCCAATCTTGCATAGCTTCAATCTTTTTAGGATTCACCCTGACCTCGACCTTGCCAACAAGATGGCCTAAGTACTCGAATTTCAAGGCGCCAAAAGCACATTTAGATTGTTTGAGAAAAAGTTGGTGTTGAGAGAGTAGATGGAGAACTTGATACACATGAGCAAAATGGGTTGTCCAGGTTTTGCTATAGAGGAGGATATCATCAAAGAAAACTAAGACAAAATGACCAAGAAAAGGACGGAAGACATTGATTCATGAGGCTTTGGAAAGTGGAGGGAGCATTACACAAGCCAAAGGGCATGACCAAAAACTCATAGGGGCCCTTATGAGTTATAAATGCAGTCTTAGGAATGTCTGTCTCTTTCATACGGTTCTGGTGGTAGCCAGAACAAAGATCAAGTTTAGTAAGAATTGGGCACCACTCAATTCATCCAAGAGGTCATCAATGACAGGAATGGGAAATTTGTCTTTAATGGTGAGTTTGTTGAGGGCGCAGAAGTCAGGACACAGCTGCCAAGAACCTTTTTTCTTAAGGACCATGACCACAGGAGAAGAGTAGGGGTTCGTACTAGAGCAGATAACCCCTGCATGGACCAGTTCTTGAACCATTTTCTCGATTCATGACCATGACAGATTCAAGCTGGGTAGTAATGTCTTGTTTGAGTTCCTCGATTGAGGCAGTGATGGAGGAACGCATGTTTTTATTGATGGGAACAATATTGGCACTGAGTTGTCTCACTTCTTGTTGGGTTTTTGTGAAATTAGAGTGCAAGGTATTGAAACGAGCTTCCAAGTTGGATCGCGATGAGAAACAATAGAATGTGGCATGTCATGAAGCTTGAAGACTTGATCCAAGAAAAATTGAGCCACAGTGGATATCGTAAATGGGTGTTGAAGAGCACAGAAATGAGCATGTTTGGAAAGATGATCAACTACCACCATGATGACTGATTTATTGCCCGATTTAAATAAGCCTACAATAAAATCCATAGAGATATCCCGCCAAATAGCAGGTGGAATCGGAAGCGGTTGTACTGTGCCAGGAGATTTGACTGTTTCACCCTTGTTGCATTGACACACATCACATTCAACCACAAAATTGTGAACGTATTGTTTCATACCATCCCATAAAAAAAAAAACGTTTGACCCGGTCATAGGTTTTCGTAAACCTAGAGTGCCCAGCTATGGGTGTAGCATGAAGCTTGGAAAGTACCATGGATTTAAGTTTTGATTGTTTATTTAAATACAAACGGTCTTTGTATCGAAGCTCATCATTGAGCCAAGAGTACCCTGGAGAAACTGAAGAATTGGACTGCAATTGTTGTATCAGATGTGAACTTTTGGGATCCTGTAGCCATTCCTGGCAAACAGCTTGGAGCTAATCTGGTACAATGAAGGAGAGAGAAAAAAGGGACCCTTCATCTTCATATTTTTTAGAAAGTGCATCAGCAACCACATTGTCTTTGGCTTTCTTGTAAATGATCTCATAATCATATCCAAAGAGCTTAGTCACCCATTTTTGTTGCTCTAGGGAGGAAAGGCATTGTTCCATAAAATACTTGAGGCTTTGATGATCTGTCTTAATTTGGAAGCGTTGCCCCAATAGTTAAGAGCACCAAAGATCCACGACATGTAGAATAGCCAACATTTCCTTTTCATAGATTAATTTGTCCAAATTTCGCTCGGATAGTTGTTTGTTGGTAAAGGCCAAAGGTCGACCCACTTGCATAAGGACAGCGCCAATTCCTTTCTTGGAAGCATCACATTCCAGGACAAAGGTCTTTGTGAAATCAGGAAGGGCCAGGACTGGAGTGGTACACATGGCCATCTTCAAGGTTTGAAAAGCCTGAGCAGCTGCTGGAGTCCAAGTGAAAGAATTTTTTTTAAGTAGTGTAGAGAGAGGTGTCGCAATCTTTCCATAATTCTTAACAAATTTGCGATAATAACCTGTTAAACCCATAAATCCACGCAAGCTTTTGAGAGTCTTTGGGTGAGGCCAATCTTGCATAGCTTTAATCTTTTTAGGATTCACCCTGACGTCGACCTTGCCAACAAGATGGCCTAAGCACTCGAATTTCGAGGCGCCAAAAGCACATTTAGATCGTTTGAGAAAAAGTTGGTGTTCAGAGAGTAGATGGAGAACTCGACGCACATGAGCAAGATGAGTTGTCCAGGTTTTACTATAGATGATGATATCATCAAAGAAAACTAAGACAAAATGACGAAGAAAAGGACGGAAGACATGATTCATGAGGCTTTGGAAAGTGGAGGGAGCATTACACAAGCCAAAGGGCATGACCAAAAACTCATAGTGGCCCTTATGAGTTCTAAATGCAGTCTTAGGAATGTATGTCTCTTTCATACGGATCTGGTGGTAGCCAAAACGAAGATCAAGTTTAGTAAGAATGGGGCGCCACTCAATTCATCCAAGAGGTCATCAATGACAGGAATGGGAAATTTGTCTTTAATGGTGAGTTTGTTGAAGGCGCAGAAGTCAGGACACAAGTGCCAAGAACCTTTTTTCTTAAGGACCATGACCACAAGAGAAGAGTAGGGTTCATACTAGAGCGGATAACACATGCATGGACCAGTTCTTGAACAATTTTCTCGATTCATGACCATGAAAGATTCAAGCTGGGTAGTAATGTCTTGTTTGAGGTCTTGTTTGAGTTCCTCGATTGAGACAGCGATGGAGGAATGCATGTTTTTATTGATGGGGGCAATCTTGGCACTGAGTTGTCTCACTTCTTGTTGGGTTTCTGTGAAATTAGAGTGCAAGGTATTGAAACGAGCTTCCAAGTCTTGGCTACAGGTATGGGCCATGATAACGAAGGAACACGAAAAGGGGCGGGTAGAACCACACAGAAAATGGGTTATGGCTGAAGTGTATCACAACGATCAAGGAGACGAGTTCTTTAGTGGGGTAAAGCCCAAATAAGGGTGTTGGAAAGGGGTCGGGTCCACGAGAAAAAAAAATTGATGAAAAATGATAGGTGTGACTACGATAAGGGCGAAGAGAGAAATCCAATGAAATAGGTCTCAAATAATGGTGCCAACAGGATCTAGACTCTTTTATTCCTGCGAAGTTATACTCTGATCTAAAGAATACTGCAGTGATGAAATGCCCAAATGCTTAACAAGAATAAATGTGTAGTAATTTCGCAACTCTAATGCAGGAGACAGTTGCGCGGCAATAGATATTGTATGTTTTATTTTTGTTTATGTCCCAAAGGTTAGGTATTCAAGGGTTCTACAGACAAGGGTTTGCCATGTGTTATAGCTCTCTGGTATACATGTGGGGTCCAATAGTAGTACTCAGTCCAATATCTTACTGCACCAACTAAGGAGGCTAGACCGTGCCCTTAATCGTACTACCAGACTACCCAAGTACTAGAGAGCATCTTCCCGAGTGTTGTTCTCGGTGGCACTATAGCAGTCAGGCGATCGATCGGTTTATCTATGGAGGGCTTCAAGAGATCTAGGTCGATTTGTATACAGGTGTTATCTGATGCGCTACCACTCAAAGGGGTACCAACATGGGTTACAAGGGTGGCCAACAGATGTGTGCTTAAGTACCACTTGTATTTCCTGCGTGTATGAATCCTCGACCGCGGGTTTATGCACGTAACGACGAATCTCTGTAATTGAAAGACACTGGACTACGTCTACCCTAAAAAAAAATTAACCGACAATTTTCTCTCGAGAAAGGTGCTCTAATACCACTTGTAATATTTCAGATAAAAAATAGTATGCAGAACATAAATAATTAGCTAGAAATGGCAGATGAACAATACTGAGAGCAATGTTCATCTTGCCTCTTCAAGGGGGCAACCTCCGATAGAGCAAATCTCTATTACAATAATATCCAAGACCTAAGTTCTAATACCCTCGACTCTTATTTATACTAAATATGTCTATCAAAAGAACCATCCATAGGAAGATCATTCTAGAAGTGGAAGTTTATATTAGGTCTTCTTACATTGGACTTTTTCTTCCTTATTGCTAGGCCTTATTAATATTGACATTTATTACATGGAAATATATTATTCTCCCTACGTGAGGGGGTTAGGTCCCTAACATTCTCCAACAACATATAGTTGAATGGTGAGATGGATGTTTAATTCTTGGGTTGTGTGTCACAACTTCACTCACATTTTAAGTAGCACATTGTATCTTTTAACAAAGATATTGTACATGAGCAAATCAATATACCATTTTATTTTTTTAATCATAAAAATGAATTAGTTGGAAAAGGAAAAATGTTCAATTTGGATAATGAATTGTAACTTTTAACAAAAACATTATACAGAACTAGATCAGTACACAATCATTTCCTATCATAGAAGTGAAGAAGTGAATTGGAAAAGATCATGGAAGTGAAGAAGTGAATTGGAAAAGGAAAAGTGTTCAAAATAGAAATAAGCCTCCCACGATCCACCTACTGCATGTTATCTGTCCGTCTATCCACCCAACTGCATGCTTGGACTAGAAATAAGCCTCCCACAATCTACCCATGTGTTACTGCATGTTATTTATCTGTCTATACATCCAACTGCATACTTGGACTATAAATAAGCCTCCCACAATCCACCCATGTGTTACTGCATGTTATATGTCTGTCTATCCATCCAACTGCATGCTTGCACTAATTTTCACTAAGAAAATATTATAATATTTAAAAATACTTCTAAAAGTATTCTTGTAAATATTTCCGTTCCGCAATTGGAAAAGGAAAAGTGTCAAGATAGAAATAAGCCTCCCAAGTTATGTATATGTCTATCTATCCATCCATCCGACTGCATGCTTAGGCTAATTTTCACTCAAGAAAATATTAGAATATTTTTTAAATACTTTTCAAATTATTCTTATAAATATTTCTGCAAGTACTTTTAAATCATAGATTATATAAAAATACTAGTAAATTTCACCAACCAAGAAGAAAATAATATGAGCTTCGCAGCAAGGAATATACTGTGTCTGTTTGAAAATTTTTATTTTAATATTATTTTGATACATTTTACGGGGAAATTTCACCTTTTAAAATAATAATTGAATTCAGCATTCTCGGGCTTCATCATTTTGTCTTTTCCTATTTATGGTTACCATACTTGACTTCTGTACTGATCAGAATGGCTTCATCATTTTGTCTTTTCCTATTTATGGTTACCATACTTGACTTATGTACTGATCAGAATGGACCTCCAGGAATCCGTCTCCGATGCAACCCATAATGTGTTTATACCTATTTTGTTTAAACTAACCCATCAAAAACCCTTTGCACGAACCATTCCAATTTGAAAGAGACTGAAGGAATTAAACGGATTGCATATTTTCTTACAATGGCTTCTCAAGGCTATCACACTACAGGTTTCTTGCAGCATGAATCCAACTACTTAGTCTCGCTAATCTCATTTTCATTCCTTGCACAAACCGTCGATCCAAAGATCTTAAAATTTGTAAATGGATATCATTGTTTTACACTATAATAGCACACATAGCAAGGTCAGACAAAAAGATCTAAAGTAACTATACAACTTTAAAGCCATTTGAATCCTCTAAATAATATGTTGCTAGGTTCAGCTCCTTAAAGCTCCATAATTCTTGTAAGGGAATTTAACGATGCTGGAAGAGAAGAGATGCATGTTAAATAATAGGAAATTGCAAGTGAGTATCCTAGCATGGTCCGGTTGAACATTACATTCAGTCACTTCATCTGTGCAAGTATGAACCTGGAAAACATAAATTTATCTTGATTTATACCGCGTTGAGGATTCACCATAGTTATGTAGTGTGAGAATAGAATGCATTACGCTTAAAAGCAATACACTGGGAATTAAACATTAAGCTTTCTCTAATCTATAGTAAAGAATCAATACATTCACTCGTAGAGAAGATTACACACTCCCAAAACAAAACACATTGCATTCAGAAATTATCAGTAAGACAAAACTTGGTGACAATACCACTTCAAAGGAACATGTTACTGCGTATAGTTGTGTATCCAAGCTTGGCGTGAACTTCATCTCCTCCATGTACCTTCACAAAGTGCACGTGCACTGTCTTCTGTCCATAATGAACCAACTTCAGACCTTAGGAGCCTTACCTCAATTAGATGTGTTGTCTGTTGCTTGCTTGTATATACCCAACCTGAATGCAGCTTCTTGTCCAGACCTTCAAATTACCCTGCTTGTTTTTGTTAGCCAAATGTTCATGTCCCATTGAAAGCTCAGTGGTCAAGAGGAAAGACATCAAATATGACCTGATTACAAATCTCTTGAGAAAGTAATCTGCCATTTCGGTACTCTCAACATTCCTAACATGACCAAAGCAACCAGAAAGCATTCCTTCACATCTACAGAAAATATTGTGCTAAGCTGATTTAGACAGATCTGCCGAAGAAGCTCCAGCCTGTACACACTGTTCAGAACAATTCGTAAAGCTACCATGCTCACATCTCCACAAATCATGTTGGACTGGCCCATAGCCCCTTACAACCCATGGATGCCTCGCAACAATATCCAAGGTCATCCTTTTGTTAGGATCTGCAAAATTCAATTGCATCAACATGTTTACATAGCAAATTTAGAACTTTCATAAATCTGAATGGGAAATGCAACATGTTAATCGTGATTACCCTTGCAGAGTAGCCCCTCAAGTAAGTGTGCAAGCTCCGAATCCATATCCTCAGGAATGAATAATTCATCATTAACTATCTGAAATCCACCATTGAAAGAACAAAGCAAATAAGTGACTAAATTTAAACAGCATGACTATTAGACATTGGATACATTTCACACAGTAACAAGCAGAAAGAGTATGTTTGGTGAGCGAAAGAAGTTGACTGCATTAGATTTCTTGCAACACCAACAGAACACGAGGAAATTGTACCTTTGTCAAAAATAATTGTACAGTATATTTATTACAAAAAAGCTTTAAAATTTAGACTAGACATATATCAATGTACCTCATCTTGAACACACGAGAATATGTTGTATATGCACAGAAACAAGTGGGGGGTTTCTCTATCAATCCTGAAATCACTTGATATTTGATGTGAATACCAATAAGAAATTAGGAGCACCAAAACAAGGAGAGCAAATTAGAGATAAGGTGTGCCAAACAGTACCCTTAGATGGTCTTCAAAGAAATAGTGTCAATCTAAGGGTCAGCGATTAAATAAATTGTCAGGAGAAAATCAAACTTCTAACCACTTTAGAGGATAGTTGAGAATTTTTTGTAGACGGTGTACCTATACAGTCGAACCAAAGTCTCCACTGCTCATACCATAATTGGCAGCAGAGATGTGAAACGACCTCAATACTTTCATTCAATTAACTGGATGTGAGAATTTCGTTAAAGTAGACACATAAGACAATGAGATTAACCAGTCCTTGCAGAAGAAATGATCACAATGCAAAACCCCAATCAAAAAGCCCAACCTGAGTGGAAGAAAAACAAAGGGTCAACTTGAAATTTTATTGGATGACTACTTTTCCAAAGAGATGCCCAATTTACATAATCTGCAAACAAATTTGGAAGATGAGCACAAGCCATAGCTACTTCTCAACATAACACAGGAAAAAATTAAGTTTATACCACAACTATGCAGAAACCCATGTAAAGGAGAATCCTTCTATTTTGCAAGTCATACATAAACGAGGATAGAAATGAAGGAAACATATGTGGGAAAATATATATCTGGAGAACAAAACTAAATCGGGTTATCATAAATGTTCCTAGTATGCATTACTAGATTACTTGAATTTCCACAAGCAAGGATATAATTCACATAAGAGATTATAGAATGAACAGCCCAAGCAAAAACGGTGAACTTGGTTACCAAAATAAGAAGAATGGCATCAATATATATCATTAGGCTTCAACAAAGCTACCACATGTACAATACAGTAGGTACAGGTGCAGTAGAAATGTGTTTCCGACTGTAGTACACAGAAAAAACAAAAGTCCAGTCCATTTACTCCAGAACTCTGTAATTAAGAGAACATTTGATGCTTTATAATGGAAACTAATAAAGAATGGCAGGTATATTTCATAAAGAGAAAAAATAGACCTTCGCATGAAGCTAATGAAGAAAATGCTGTAACAGAAAAGTAGCCTTTCTTTATGCCCACTAGTAGAGACTGATATGATTACTCTTAGTAGTGCCACCACAGTAGTACAGACACTGAAATGTTTCCCCATTTGAGATTTAGCAGTTTCATTAAACAAGGCCTAATTGAAGATAAGACATTGCAGACGTCCTCCAGGAATTTGATTAACCTGTTGGAAAGGAACACATTGATTCAGAAAGAGTCACATGGAGTGCCATTTCTCAGCATTCAACATAGATAGTCATACAATGGTAGATAAAATAAGATAATTTTATTGCTGTCCAATGAATGACCACAAAAGTAGGTCAATGGGACTGCTGAGTACAATAGTTCCGATACATAGTGAGAGCACGGAAACGGCTCCTAAATAAATCAAGATGCAGAAAGTAAAATAAAGCACTACTCTAAACGAAGACCCTAAAGCTGAGCACTAATAGTAGAAAACAGATTTGGGAGAACTGGACCTAGAATTTGGAATACAAATAATGCAAGCATATCAAGATCCGCTAGAACTCACTCCCCTAACATTCGAGGCCGAATGGAAGAAACTCCTGTAGAACAGTGTCTAGAAGATAATCTGGACTCTGCACCTAAGTCACCATGTTTGCCAGATTTCATTGATGAAATTTGAAATTCAGCAAATTTGATAAGCAGCCATATAAATTGAGTGAAGTTTGGTTAGTTATTCACCTTTCAACCTAGCTTCCAGCTGATAATTAATATTCAGTGGTTTTTTAAATGGCTGTCGAAGGAAATGCTGTGAAATGTGTCAATTGGAACAGCATAGGCATCAACTGGAATCATCAACCCTCAAATGGGTAACTGAATCACCATGAAGAAAAACCATAAGAATGAATGACATGAGATAAAAGCAGCACCAAACCCATGGAGTTTCAAAACTGGAAGCAGGTAAGGGCACTCAACTATGCGTAGTGGCCAAGCTCATCCTTCAATAATCAACTCCTCAAAAATTGATAGGGCCACCCTCATTCGATTTTGACAAGTCTGCCATCCATGATTTGTGAATACATTGGGTTTTCATTACACTTGCTACGATTAGGAATGAACTACATATATGTTATATTATATAAATATAATACTTATTGCATAAGTTATTTAAATTAATATAAATTAATAAATTATTTTATTTATTTGTAAATGAATATAGAGTTTATTATATATGTAAATTAGATAGTTTAACAATAAATTAAATTATATAAAAAAAATTGTAAGAAATTTTCTATTATGGTATTAACGGAATATACATAATGGCTTCCATAACCATCATTCAGTCCAGATATCCATCAATATTCTAAGAGTCTGCTGGCCTGCCCAGAAGGGAAACCAGGCCAGCTATCAAAAAATATATAACAAAGTGAGTCTGCAGAAGCACGAGGATAACTAGAAACTAACAAAAGGGAACTAGAAAAGGCAAGAAACATATCAGTCAACCAGAGTGTGAACCTCGGGCGAAGCCTTGGACAGGCTTGCGGAAACCCCAGCAGTCGAGGGAGATGGAAAAGACCCTGAAGGAAGCCCACTGCCAGTTGTCACCCAATCCGGGTGCATTTAAACTAGCACAGCAACTAAATATTAGTTGCTGGTGAATGCCGAAAGGGTGATAAGATGAAACGAATCCTTAAAAGAATATATTAAATTTTATTATTGATTAACAAATAAACGGTTGCGCTTCATTTATCTGGTGTTAATATTTTAATTTCTGTTAATCACTTACGTGGCAATCAGTTAGCTATCAAAGTAATTTTTAAATATGATTAGGTAAATGTTAAAAAGTAAACACATAAACGGATGTCTTTATAATAGCTAGGAAGTTAATGATTGAAATCACAGCCATTTATTCTGTGTTACTAAGAATATTCCAGCCATATTTAATCCTGTCCATAAAAAACTTATTAAGCACTAAACCTGCATTAAATCTGCTCATTGTCAATAGGTGTACGCCTTTCAGCGTAATTATATAATTAAAAATTATATCAATATTATATTTAATTATAATTTATATTTTTTTTATTTTTCGAACTTAATGGTGAATTTTATTCACTATTTTTAGCATGGAATTTTTTTCTAAATTTCATGGTTGTCAAATTCAAACACGAACACGAACCAGGTGACTACGTTGTGCACTATGTTCCTGCCTTGACAAGGTCGCCCATAGATGAGCCTTGGGTGGCCCTGTCTGATTGCTGCTATGGGATCTGGAATGGCAACATTGTTGGGTTTTCCTAGAAGTAAGAATAGACCCTGAGCTCGCATAGATAAAAAACTGAGAGCCAAACTGCTCACAATCTGTCTCTTTTGGTACCCCTGGTAGATGGGAGCTAAGTCACATGGTTCGGGTTCTAGTTCAGGTTCGGCAACGATTAGGTTCAAATTTTTCAATAAGGTTCGGATGAGGTTCAGCTTTAGGTTCAACTATATATATTGAACCCTAATTGAACCTCATCCCAAACCTCAATAAAATTCTCCTTCAAATTCATCCTAAGGTTTGAATTTGGGCACGGGTTCGAGTTCGTTAAGGTTCGGCATTAGGTTCGGCAAACCCCAAATTTCTTTTGAGGTTTGCCAAATTTCGAACCTCAAGCTTTAGATTCGACGAACCCCGTGACTTAGGATGGGAGCATTCTTTTGGAAGTGTTCATTCAGGAGGAGGTTGGTCTAGGGGGTGGCCAGAGAATCTGGGACTAGAGTGTGAGGGCCTCGTGCATGTATAGAGCCAAGCATCATTGGTTGAGATACCGGAAGAAACTGGAAAGAGCCCGTGACTTCCTTAATAGACAATGAAATTGCCCTCGGATCTTGTGATAAATGGGGCAGTGAAAAATGAAATGCTCCTTAGTCTCAAACTCTTGAAGAAGACACAACTGACAGATCTTGTTTGACCTATTGAGCTGGTTCTTTGCCTCCACTCGAAGTCTATGTGAACCCCACTCTGAACTAGCCCTGAGGGATGTGGAGAGCATGCATCTAGTGGCGAAATTTGTATGAAGGATGGACAACGAGTCATCCGCTCAACCATGAAGTCAAGGATGATTTTCGGGGCTAAATTTCTCTCATGGGCTAATTTTCCATGGTTTTTCCCAAAAAAAGATTCGCCATTCTAAAAATGATTCGCCCAAATTCTATAGGATAAAATTATTTTACCTTAAAAATTGCCAAAATTTTATACAAACTATATAAAATCCTTATAAATTTGAATATTTTTACAAAAATATCGCCAAACATTTATAGTTGGAATATGAAGGATTAGTAAGATTCGCCAAGGTTTCTACATTTTAAAATAAATTTACATCCTTAAAATCATCCTTGCATGAAGTGCTTTGCAAAAAGGGAAACCTTTGGCTTAACCCGCAAGGTGGATCTATCCAAGTGATCAAAGTATATTGCATGTACATGTCATCCCGATTGACCTTATTCAACTCCTGCCAAGTAGGTAGGAAGCGGCCAAGTGCATCAAGTGAGTATTTGGAGGGAGGGAGGCGATCCATCAAAATACCCACAAACTCCAAAAGATCTGAGATCCCTGCAAACTAACCACAAGCTTGTTTAGGGGGGCTAGCCAAAGCAATGGTCTTTGGTGAATTGTGAGCTAGGTATGGGTAGTAGTCACTGGTCCCAACCCACCACCGAGATAGCATAGCCCCAAACACATTGTAGGAGTGAGACCAAGTCAAAAACATTATCAAGGTGAAGGGGGTGGGCACCATACTAAACAAGGATGATGAGTGTGGCAAGTTGCAACTGTCTACTTGCATTCAATCATGTATTTTCTTGCAAGGTTAATATCCGAGGAAGAGGGTGGGATCCCATGAGGTTTTCCTTGGAAAAAGAAAAGACCTGTGAAATCCTATTCATGTATTTTCTTGTCTACATCCTATTACCCCTCATATAGCATGAAGATAACACACGATTTTCATCACACATTATAGGTATTTGCAGGATGATAGCTTCATGAGGATGGTACTTCAATTGGGTTGCTTGAGTAGTTTGGATTGGAGAAGACTCATTTCTCCTTTGTGATGGATTGTCGTGGCTTAGTTCTCTCTTCATGGTTGCACATATTTTGTTGACGTATTAGCATGCTAGTGGATAGTTGATGATGATGCTTGCTACTTTATATGACTTATATTAGTATCATGGTATTATTTATTACACATATGTATGATGGTTCTAGCCCCCCAAGGGGTTGGACGATGATGATGTGGGATATGATCATCATGGTTGTATGGCATGTTTTCAGGATAGGAAACCCATCAACTAAGGGTTTCCCATATTTTTGATGATTAATTATTGCTCCTCATATGTTGGTGTTTTCTAGTCCTTCAATGGTTTTATTGGGCGTCATTGAGCTTGGGTTGAGCCTATGTTGTGAGTGCCCTAGCCTATTTGGGCGTTATTAACACTTGGATGGCTTTATTATGACATGGGGCATTGACTTAGGTGGAGCAATCTGCTTATTGGCACACATTTGGAGGCATATTCATATTTATTTGTATTTTATTGCTTGATGATGGGACCATCCCCTCTTCCATGGAGTTAGTTGGCATGTATCTATTCTTTGCACATAGATTGAGGGTTATTATTTGATATGTTGACCTATTCCTCCTTGTACTTAGCCATTTACACATTGTATTGAGGAAATGGTTGCACCTTGGAGACCACACCATGGAGTTTTTATTTGGCACATGTGACAGAATTTGACTATTTTTAGCATGCATGCACATGTGTAGGCTTCTTATTCATCTTCATTGTGGGTTGAACTTTCATTGGATATCTTTGACACATTTATTAATTCTCTTTGATGGTACATTTTGGATTTGAGCACCCACACGTGCCATTTTACTTGCTTATTACTTGGTCTTCTTACTATTTTTGGATGACATGTGAGAGAGGGTACTTTTGGTGATAGTTTATCAGTAAAAATCTTTGGCCAGAATGCCCCAATTGCTACCCGATCAATGCCAATAGATGCAAAGTGGCCACAACATTTCTGAAAAATGGTTATAATAAGGAATCCGATATATATTAAGACAGTTATGGCAATTTCAAATCTATAGTTTTAAAACCATTATTGTATTTTGACCACATGTGCCATTGGGAGTTGGTTATTGTTAATTTATGGAGGTTGTTAGAGTGACCTACCTTTTGAGAGCACACATTGGAGCTTGTTTACATGGTCAACCACTTTGGAGAAGACACTTGGCATAGCCAACATTATTTTATTATTGTTGTCTTGTCTGATGGAGTTGGTTATTGTTAATTTATGGAGGTTGTTAGAGGAGTGACCTACCTTTTGAGAACACACATTGGAGCTTGTTTACATGATCAACCACTTTGGAGAAGACACTTGGCATAGCCAACATTATTTTATTATTGTTGTCTTGTCTGATGGAGTTGGTTACAGGAGAGCATTATTGTATTGTTTTCCTTATATATTTTATTGTTATTCCTTGGGGAACTAATGGATCTAGGAAAATAAATAATGCTTTATCATTGAGGAGATATAGTTGAAACCTATAGAAGGGTTTGCTCTCTCCATTTGATGTATGGTGGATTTGGGGAGAAATCCCTTGGATCTTAGTTGAATATCTATTGGATGCTTTTGGAAGATTAACGAAATGCATTGTGGATGAGGATGTCTTGTAGATCTTAATGCTCTCTCTAATTGTTAGAATTATATCGATATTTTTATGGAGCACTGAATTGGGTAACATTATTCCTTCTTTTATGCTATCCTTGGGATGTTGTTTATGGATGCATTATTTCTCTATGCTTGATTAAATGCACATACATTTCATTCCGGCTAATCATAATCTTCATAAGTGTTGGAGTCCATCTACTTTTGTGATCTCTCTAGTTACATTTCTGCAATTTGGGACAGCAAGGAAAATGACTTTGTAGTTTGTACGTTTCAGCCTCAATTGCCATCATTCCCTCAATAGGATAGCCTCCCATGAACCTTGATTCGACTCCATTTTCCAATGGAAAGACACTAGTCTTCAGTCCATTCATCCATATTATTTCCTAAAGCTTTATCAACCTGTTTTACTAGAACTTTCTCTTCACTTCATCTTGCACAAGTTCTAATAATCCTATTCTAGAGAAGCCCCCTTGAGTTGGAGGAGAGCTGGCCTAAAGTGTGAAGAGAGTTTGAGATGTGACATTGGCATCCCTCTTAGTTCCTCCAAAGTCTCACTCGAGCTTTAGGACTTTATCTCAAGATGTGAGGGTTTGAGAGGTAACATTTTTGGCACCGTTGTCAAGGAAAAAGTCCATCTCCCAGATTGAGTAGATTTGCTACATTGATGTTATGAGTACTTGCATTGAAGATCCCTTGCTCATATGGCGACTCCATTGAAGGAATGAAGCCCTTATTCCTTGAAGAATTTTGAAGATTGTTCCTTGAAGAATTTTGAAGACATTGTTGTGTGTTTAGGTGAGCACACTCAACAATATTGAAGGCATCCCTCTTAGTTCCTCCAAAGTCTCACTTGAGCCTTAGGACTTTATCTCAAGAAGTGAGGGTTTGAGAAGTAACACATCCTGTCTTAAATTGAGCATGTGACTTTCAAAACTCCTCCATTGGCTATATTACCAAGACATTAGTACAATAATACAAAACAAAGATGAACTGCATTTTGCATCTTTTTAATTTTATTATGATAGTTTTGTCCAAGGGTCAACAGTTCAGCTAGACTGTATTATTCTTCATAAAGTAATAGGAGTGCTTGAATGATCTTTAGTGACTAATATGAAGGCATCAAACATTAGAGATACAAAACAAGTTTACAAGTTCACAAAGTCAATTCTGAATTCCCCACAGGGTCAAGTGAATTCAATAATATAATAAAGTTCTTGGGGATGAAACCAAAAAAAAAGAAGAATAGAAGTTTACATATTTTGAATCACTGCAAGTCGGAGCAATTGTCATTGGACATCAAGCTGAATGTCAACAATTAGATAAGAGAAAATAATCTATAAACATTATGTGATAGTTTCCAAGACATAAAATTCCTAGGTTTGAACACAAACAGAAGAAAACAGTACACTAAGCCCCATATTTAGATGCAATGTAAAAGCTCATTGCAAGTTTAATTAGAAACTTACCATCAGATATTAAAAGAACTAAATTTAACGAAACCACAAAAAGGATCCATACCTTATCATAAGTATCTTGCAATGTTTCACCAATAAAAGGATACCGACCCAGCACCAGGCAGTAAAGTGTCACACCCAATGCCCACACATCTGCAGCTTTACCATGGTATGTCAAGCCTGTCAAGATCATAATTACAGAGCGGTCAAATCTTATTTGGCAACAAGCTATAAAAAAACCCAAAACTCTAGCTAAAGTCAAGCCATAAATCTTCCTCAGTCTTGAGTCTTAACCCATTTTCTCTCATCATTGTCATTTGAACATTTGAATTCCTAAATTGTGGGTGTACTTGAAAACGCTATTAAATGCAGAAGAGAACCAAAGTGCAATAGGAAACATGGTACCGAAAGGCATTACCCATACCATACCATTCTGATGAGTGTACCTTATGCTGATGTATGTAGCATCGGACAGGTACTTCCACATTGTCCTGGTGTCTAGCATGTGGAAGTTGTCACTAATACCTCTCGGGACTTGGGAGTTTCACTTTATAAGTTAATTATCAAAGTGAATGACCTTTTAGAATCAATGTGAGTTTAATTAAGTTAAATGCCTAAGTTTTTGGCACTAGTAACTTAAGTGAGTTAATTAAATCCTAACCATTAGATCTAAAGTGAAGGTAAGATCTAATCTCAACATTTGATCACTTTGGAGATCTAGGGTTTTGGATTTAGAGTTAACTGAACATTATAAAAAGCAGCCTGTTATCACTCCAAGAAACCCTTTGTGGTTGCAGACCAAAGGTGCTTGGTAACTTAAGAAATGAATGTTTTTGTATTTTGTAAATATGGATCAATGGGATAACTCAATTCAGCTTATGGCATTCAGATATCAAAATGGTAAACAAATAGACAGTGCTCTCCAAGATTGGTTAATCAGTAAAATAGCTTTCAGTGGATGAAGAAAAGATTGTTCATAAACCAGTGCAAAGCAGGGTCTAATAAACAACTAAAGGAACTGATTATAATGTCATGAACCAAACAATAGGATAACAGCTATTCAAGGTTTGACAACAAGATAACAGTGAAGAAGAAATATGAAAAACTGATGCAAAAATGGAAAGGAACCTGTGATCTGTATTAGCAATGAAATGTCTGAGTACAAAAAGGAGTATTACTGTATCCAGAATCGAACCCTTGTTTGATATCAAAAACAGGCATTTATAGCCCTTACAAACAGTTATACAGATCCTAAAAACATGGATCTGTATTTAATAAAAACAATTCAATTCTATCTAAACAACTTGAAATTAAAGTCTTTAACAACTAAACTAAAAAGTCGAACTATCTTCAGTCTCCAAAATCACCATCTGCATTCTTCAGCTCTTGGTATCTGCAATGTGGTGAAAATAACAGGACACCTGTATTTGACTTTTCAATTTCCCAACGTTTATGGTCTATTTTTTAGGAAATGATTTTGCATGTGTAACCAAAAAATCTCTCGAATCCCTGATGTTGAACTTCTTGCATGCGATCTAATAGTCCACTGATACACTGGAATCCCTTCAGAACCTGTTTGGAATGAACTATTGTGTCTTCGGCTTCAAAAATTACTTTCCCAGCTTTCAACAATGCAACCGTTTAATTTTTTCACGGGTTAGCTGTTGAAAGCTGTCACTTTCCACAGCTAACGGGTAATAAAATAATAGCCTGGCGCTGTTGAAAGTCCCGATTGCGCATAAAAAGAGTTTTCACCTTCGAAATTTGATTTCAAACCAAAATCAGTGGGTATCTGATTTCTCACCTTGCATATTGACGACGACTTGAGCAAGAACCTTCAAGTCTGGATGAGATTTTTGCCTCTTTCAACTTCCTGATCTGCCTTTTGAGGCATTTGGCAAGCCACCACAAGCTGTTGTAGTCTTTGGTGAGTTTTTTCTTCCTCTTCTTCTATCTAACACTTTCCTTAGCCAATCTTTCAAACGCAGCATTTGTCTTGGCAAAGTTATCAGATAACTTCTTATACCTTTCTTTAATCACCCGCTCCAAGACCTCTTGCTGGGCAATTACCTCTTGGAGATGTTTGATCTTCTGAGACTTATTTGATCTAGGATTTTTTTATGATTCTCCCTGTTCTGTCTGATTGAAAGTTTCATAGTTCTGTGCACACTCAGCTGACTGCTCAGAACTCTTGATGGCAGGGCATTGATCTTGTTGCTCAGATTCTAAATCTGAATAGGGCAAGTTAAGTATATTCTTCCCTGTACTCTGCTCTGTAGGATGCCCTGTATTCTGCTGTCTAGTCTGCTCTGTAGTCTGCTCAAAATTTAACTTTCTTTTTAACCTGTGAGGCTTCATTCCAGATATTTTGTCCTCTGAAGGTCCTGGCAAGGCCCTTCTTTTTCTTGAGCTGCTTTGAGGAGATGATTGTTTCATTGAACCCTTCATCTGTTCATTTGCAGTCTGATTCTGGGTTTCAAAACCTTCCCAGAACAGAAAGTGCTCCCAGCTCCTCCCCTGTTGTTTCAATTCTTCCAAGATAATCAATTTTATGAGGCCGAGGTGACACAGAGTAGTTTTCACGCTCAAGGGTTGAGCTCTAATCCTCTTGCATACCTTAATCAAACTTTGATATAAGAAATAAGGCAAATTAATAGGGGCCTTGCCTGTGAAGTGATCCAGGAGTTTAAAGTGGTACATCATCAATTTATCATATCTTCCCTCTGAGGTAATGTACAATTGGATACCTTTGAACAATTCTTTCCATTCTTCATCTAGATATGAAACAAGCATACCTTTCCTCCATGCTTTGTGTCTGTACCCCTCTTTCAAATAAACCCTGAAATCCAAATTTTTAGGAGCAGTGGTTTTAAACCAACTCTGACCAGTTCTTGGCAATCCTGTAGCTGTGGCAATGACAGCCTCATCCACTTTGATTTCCATGGACCCGACGCGAGCTTTATTGCCATCGAAAGTCTTGGCAAAGGCTTCTGTTGTGGCCTGGTGGCACCCAATTTGCAACCTTTCGACGAATTCCATACACCCTGCATTTGAAAAATGTCTCTGGACTTCGGGATGTGATTGTAGAAAGGACAAGTTATCCAGCTCTTTCTTGAGTAGAGCGCCACTGCGTTTTCTCACCATTCTGCAGCTCGAAAAAACTTGACAATTGTAACCCCTGTAACTGCCAGTCGAGTCGAGGTTCTGCGCTGTTGAAAGCAGTTCGGGCTTCGGCTCTGTTTGGAAACAAATGAAAACTTCCACAGCATTCCGAAAACGATTTGTGATATAGAAACCACTGTTTGATTTGATGGTGTCAGGCCGGCGGTACCTCCTCTGTACCTGCATCACCGAACTCGTATTTGCCACCCCGGATTCCATGAGTGCTGAGCGTGAGTTCTGGGCCGGATTCGAATTACAGTCACATTCTGACATGCATAATTGAGTTACTATCATTGCCCACTCTCATCAGCGCATGCCTTGGATTTACCTGACGTGGGATGATCATATCATGATTACCGTCAGACGTGGATATCACGCACGTGATTCCCGCTTTCTTCAACAACGGCCCGTG
>ML777478.1:539159-552876 GCA_009831015.1 Picea engelmannii
TAGTCTGCTCTGTAGTCTGCTCAAAATTTAACTTTCTTTTTAACCTGTGAGGCTTCATTCCAGATATTTTGTCCTCTGAAGGTCCTGGCAAGGCCCTTCTTTTTCTTGAGCTGCTTTGAGGAGATGATTGTTTCATTGAACCCTTCATCTGTTCATTTGCAGTCTGATTCTGGGTTTCAAAACCTTCCCAGAACAGAAAGTGCTCCCAGCTCCTCCCCTGTTGTTTCAATTCTTCCAAGATAATCAATTTTATGAGGCCGAGGTGACACAGAGTAGTTTTCACGCTCAAGGGTTGAGCTCTAATCCTCTTGCATACCTTAATCAAACTTTGATATAAGAAATAAGGCAAATTAATAGGGGCCTTGCCTGTGAAGTGATCCAGGAGTTTAAAGTGGTACATCATCAATTTATCATATCTTCCCTCTGAGGTAATGTACAATTGGATACCTTTGAACAATTCTTTCCATTCTTCATCTAGATATGAAACAAGCATACCTTTCCTCCATGCTTTGTGTCTGTACCCCTCTTTCAAATAAACCCTGAAATCCAAATTTTTAGGAGCAGTGGTTTTAAACCAACTCTGACCAGTTCTTGGCAATCCTGTAGCTGTGGCAATGACAGCCTCATCCACTTTGATTTCCATGGACCCGACGCGAGCTTTATTGCCATCGAAAGTCTTGGCAAAGGCTTCTGTTGTGGCCTGGTGGCACCCAATTTGCAACCTTTCGACGAATTCCATACACCCTGCATTTGAAAAATGTCTCTGGACTTCGGGATGTGATTGTAGAAAGGACAAGTTATCCAGCTCTTTCTTGAGTAGAGCGCCACTGCGTTTTCTCACCATTCTGCAGCTCGAAAAAACTTGACAATTGTAACCCCTGTAACTGCCAGTCGAGTCGAGGTTCTGCGCTGTTGAAAGCAGTTCGGGCTTCGGCTCTGTTTGGAAACAAATGAAAACTTCCACAGCATTCCGAAAACGATTTGTGATATAGAAACCACTGTTTGATTTGATGGTGTCAGGCCGGCGGTACCTCCTCTGTACCTGCATCACCGAACTCGTATTTGCCACCCCGGATTCCATGAGTGCTGAGCGTGAGTTCTGGGCCGGATTCGAATTACAGTCACATTCTGACATGCATAATTGAGTTACTATCATTGCCCACTCTCATCAGCGCATGCCTTGGATTTACCTGACGTGGGATGATCATATCATGATTACCGTCAGACGTGGATATCACGCACGTGATTCCCGCTTTCTTCAACAACGGCCCGTGAAAAACGCCTCTGATAACTGTTCGCTTGCCACTTTCACCAGCGCGCGACTCTGTGAAAAAACCCTGTTAGCTGCGGAAAGTATACACTTTCAACAGCGCACCACTATTTAAAAARCACTCCTTAGCTGTGGAAAGTATGCACTTTCAACAGCGCGCCACATTAATGAAACCGCTTCATAGTTGTGGAAAGCATGTACTTTCCACAGCGCGCCACCCGCGAACTTGATTGTCAGACCTTTTGAAATTCGCCACTTTCAACAGCGCATCGACTAATGAAAAGAGCTCCTTCGCTGTTGAAAGTCGATACTTTCCACAGCGCACAATCAACTTTTGGACACACGTTAGCTGTGGAAAGTAAAAAATGAAAATTTTGAAAAGAAGACTTTATGGGTCAACTTATTTGCTAAGACAAAACCAAAACCTAAAATTTTTGCAGCTATAAAAACTCAGAAATAACTTGAGGACACTACCGATAGCCATGATATCTACTACCAAACTCAACCAAAAGGACGGTTTCATTTTGGGAGTTAACACAGCCTAAGTGAGAGGATGACACACAAATTGAGTGAGTGATATTGCATTGATTGGGTGAGAAGGACATTTCATCCAAGTGTGAGTGGACAGGATCAAAGGAAAGGAGCAAAGGAATAGTAGCCAAGTGTATTAGGGCTAGGCTATTTTGTTGCATTGTATTATTCTTCAGGTGGGCCATTATCCCAAGACGGGAGCCCGAGATTCTATCTAATAAAAACAACAAGGTGGGCCATTATCCCAAGACGGGAGCTCGAGATTCTTCATGTGCAATGTGTTTGGTTTTATTATTTATGCTTCCACTGTAATGTTTGATTAAATAAATTAGTTGTGCTTTTATTCAATAAGTGATTTATTTGGAATTAAATGCTAGGCGCTAGGTTTAAGAAATTAACATGGTATCAGAGTCGTGATTCTGAAGGATAACCAAATTTGCACAAGTTCGTGATTTGCAGCCCAGGAATTTGATTTATTTTTGTAAGTTGCGGGGTTGAAATATTTTTTTTTAAAAAGAGAGAAAAGAGCAGTTGTACATCCATCGTACAGACTGTAGTCACCATACATCGTACGGCCTGCTATGGCAAATCCACGTGGAGATTGCAGCAGATCGGACTGAAGTGGAATCGTCCACCAATTGAGCAGGGATCGATTGTTTGCAGAGAAATCGTGGGATCGGGTGCTGCAGCCAAGGATGTGGGTCGTAGGTGTGTAGAGGAATAGCAACAGGGGTCGCGGGGGTCAAAGATGACAGCAGTTGAAGGATCGGGCACACGATGTGAGTGCCAACAGACAGGGTGCATGGAAACTGGGAGAGAGGTGAAGGTTCGCGGGGTGAAGTGAATAAGCCGACAAAGGATGGGTGAGGGGTGAGCAGCTGCGAGAGGAGGTTGTTGGGTGGAGGCATGAGCTAAGGTGACAGCAGAGGAACCGCTAAGGAGCAGTCGTGTTAGTTGGGTCAAAGGAGGATGTGAGCTGGCTTGAGGGATAATCCGCATGGGCGACAAAGGGAGTTGTCAGCTGGAGGTGGTGTTGAGTGATCACAGTAAAACAGAAGAGAAGCAACGGAGGAGGCCGTAGGTACAGCCAACCGCCAGCCCAGAGCCAACCACCATCGTGGGCCAACCTCCGGCATGGCCAATAGGGTCATCGGCCGAGCCACCCAGCCGACCAACAAGTCGCAAAGACAACTGACCTGCAAGGCCAGCGAAGCCAATCAAGGACCTAGTCGGCAAAAGACAACCCAGCAGAGATCCGAGCAACAGGCAAAGATCCAAGCAGATTTGGCCAACAAATAGAGATTCGGGCAGGCTCAATCGCAGGTCTAGGCAGTGGACAACAGGTCCGAGCAACAAATTTGATTTTTTCAGCAGTTTGTAGAGATGGTTGCAACTGGATTGCGATTTGAAGATAGGTTGGATGGGGTTTCCAACTATAGTCCTTGGAAGGAGAGAATCATGTTGGTGTTGATGGAGAACGGGATCTGGGAATTTGCTAATAATTAGATCACTACTCCAACAAATCCGACACAACTAGTCATCCGTAATCATAAGGATGTGAAAGTCGGGCGTATAATTCTAGATGGGGTAGAGGATCATTTGATCCCTCGTTTATCTAGAAAGAACATTGTCAAGGACATGTGGGAGGCTCTGAAGGGTTTATTTCAAAGTAAAAACGAGAATCGCAAAATGGTGCAGAGAGGGAAGCTCAGAGACACAAAGATGACAGGATCAAAAACGGTGACAACCTATCTCACTCGGATTCGACAAGTTCGAGACTAACTAGCTCTAATCGGGGAAACAATGGATGATTATGAATTGGTGAGGACGCCACTCAAAGGCTTCACAAAGCAGTGGACACCATTCATCAAAGGGATCGTGGCACGTGAGAAACTCCCTGATTGGACGAGGTTGTGGGATGACTTCTTTCAGGAAGAACTTCGAGATGAAGATCTGAATAGAGGTCGGTACAAGGTTGAAGATGAGAACCTTGCTCTTTCCAGCCAGGAAAAGAAGGGCAAGTTCAAGAAAACTGTCAGTGGAGAGTCTACCTCTCAAGACGGCAAGAGGAAAGACATGAGCAAAGTCAAGTGCTTTGCATGCCACAAGTTTGGGCATTATGCAGGTCAATGTTTGAACAAGAAGAAGGGTGAAAACGGGACGCAACCAGAGGTAGTTGTGTCAGCAAAGGCTCAAGTGGATGATTTTGCCAAGAAGTTTGAGAATAAATTCTTACTTGTCACATCTTTCCTCTGGCACCATATTAGTTGGTACATGGCTACTAGATAGTGGAGCCACATATCATATGACAAGAGCACGGGAGTTGTTCGAGAGCTTCACAAAGTTAGAGTTAAACATGTATGTGGAACTTGATGTGCACACCAAGCATACAAGAAAGGGATCTGGGACAGTGCCATTCCAGATGGAGTCAGGAGGCGTGTTGAGAGTGATGAATGTGCTACAGGTACCAAAACTCAGGAGGAGTGTGCTCTCAGTCTCAGCGGTTTGAGAAGAAGGGCTTTAACGTACTCTTCAAGGATGGATAGGCGTTGATCAAGCCCAAAGGATCTAGCTCAGACACAACAATTGTTCTTGAAATTAGAGAGAGACACTTGTACAGGCTAAAGGGCCAGCCTATGCGAGCAATGGCAAGTAGCAGAGTGACAGAGAACAAGGAGCAGGTAGCTCCGAAGGTTGAGCAGCTCAGAGAGAGTCAACCTTCAAGTTTGGGTGGGAAGGAGCATCCGTCTGCCTATGCGAGCAATGGCAAGTAGCAGAGTGACAGAGAACAAGGAGCAGGTAGCTCCGAAGGTTGAGCAGCTCAGAGGGAGTCAACCTTCAAGTTTGGGTGGGAAAAAGCATCCGTCCAAATCTATCAAGGAGTCATGATGCAGGATGTTTAGGAGCAGGAGGCTTCCAGGAGCATGTTCAAAGGCAACAAGTCTTCGAAGAAGGGTCCAAATGAGATCGCAGGGATATCTTTCTATTCAGAGGGAGAAATCGATCAAGTGGATTGGAGAGCAGCCATGGTAGCGAATTTGGTAGCAAAGACAGAGCCACCTCCAGGTGGTAGAAGTACCATCCTCGCTAAAAGGGAGTGTTGATGTATGTAGCATCAGATAGGTATTTCCACATTGGCTTGGTGTCTAACATGTGAAAGTCGTCACTAATACCTCTCAGGATTTAGGAGTTTCACTTTATAATTTAATTATTAAAGTGGATGACTTTTTAGAATTAATGTGAGTTTAATTAAGTTAAATGTCTAAGTTTTTGGCATTAGTAACTTAAGTGAGTTAATTAAATCCTAGCCATTAGATCTAAAGTGAATGTGGGATCTAATCTCAGCCTTTGATCACTTTGGAGATCTAGGGTTTTGGATTTAGGGTTAACTCAACATTATAAAAAGCAGCCTAAGTGAGAGGATGACACAAAGATTGAGTGAGTGATATCTCATTGATTTGGTAAGAAGGACATGTCATCCAAGTGTGAGTGGGCAGGATCAGAGGAAGGGAGCAAAGGGGCAGCGAAGGAATACCAGCCAAGTGTATTAGGGCTAGGCTATTTTGCTGCATTGTACTATTCCTTGGGTGGGCCATTATCCCAGGACGGGAGCCCGGGATTTTATCAAATAAAATCAACAAGGTGTTATTTTTCCCTTCGGGGTTTTTCCCAGAAATATCACGTGCAATGTGTTTGGTTTCATTATTTATGCTTCCGCTATAATGTTTTGTTAAATAACTCAGCTGTGTTTTCATTCAATAAGTGATTTATTTGGAATTAACTGCCGGGTGTTGAGTTTAAGAAATTAACACCTTCCACTATCCTTCTTCAAGTTAAACCATTTTAAAAGGAAGTTTGCAGTTGTGCAATTATTTAATAAACCAAAATCGTCACTCATATTCCCATCCATTTGATTTGATCATTTTGCTGTAAATGTATACATTTTTTTAATGTAATAATCATCGATGACAATAAATAGTCCTAGGGGTATCTTTAATGGATACGTGTACGTTCAGAGTTGATTCCTCAGAAACCATAAATATGCCAATAAATTGAAAAAGCTATCGCTAGTTTCAACATCTTCCATCATGTCTGATAATCAAACCTATGATATAGAATGAAACCATGCTTTTGTTTTTTCCAGCCAAAACTCCACCAAAAGCAGGATAATTATGCATTTAAGGAAAATATATTTTTCAGCCCCTATAATTATAGATAACCTTCCAAATTTTGATAAGTAAACATGTATAAAAAGCCAAAATAATGCAAACTCCCTTCAAGCATAATAACACATTGATTCACCCAAGATTTAGCATTGAAGACAATCAGCAAAAACTGAGATATTTCACCTAAACAGCATTCTGGTGCAGTAAAAACTGGTGTACCAGGGGATCTTCGAAGCTCATCATTGTCATCCTGTATGCATCAGAGGATAATATTCAGAAACTAACCAACATAGAATAAAGTTACTAACAGCGACAATCTTATAGAGGAAAACACACCTAATGCATCAATTTTTATATAAACAGGTCCTAAGACAACAACATCTCATAGATTATAAATAGCAACTCAAATTATCAAGACTCAAAACATAAAGACCAAGTAAGATCAGGGGACAATATTTTGCAGAAACCAAAGAGCTAATAGCTATTAAATGGATGAATCATGTGTGTTTTCATGTCATTCTCATCCTTTAATAGGTAGTCAAATCAACCTTTAATCTATAGTTGCCAATGAATAAGAGGATATGATAGTATCCCCAATGAGACTATTATGACCCTAATGGGGTATATCTGTGGTCAAATGTATATGTGAATAGTAGGTCATCCTGGTAGTGGACCTACATGGGAAATGAGTTATAATTAATATATATAAGAGATGAATACAGTAATTTATTGTACACATTGATTTATGATTATGTTATATGGATGTATTTGGGTTATTTGGGAATCTTCTCCAGATGCATGAGTTATTGTGTAACACATCACAATAATACTTTTGGGAGCTGCACCCCATGTCAATATTTGGTGTATAATGTGAGTATGCAGGTTTATCATGATTTATTGTGTATTGCGTTTGTTGCCCAGTATGATGCCTGAGCATGATCCAGACCATTTGGTCATCGGTGACAGATACTTACAGGTGTTCTAGATGGTTGATTGATATTATTCAGGGACATATTATGGAAGCACGCACTTTTCCTAGCATTACCCTTATGGTTCCTCAAGAACTGACCACTGTTCAATGGTGGTTGCTGTGATGTTTAGAGAAAGGTGTCTTGTGCAAAGTGATCAGTTCATGTCCATGTGTATTAATGATATGTTTCAGTGGATTCAACAGTATGATGATGATTTTGTGGTTTATTGTTTAGGAGGGTGCACATATCATATTGCCCCATTTTATTATTTGATTATCATAATTATTGCAATATGGTTCTAGGCATTATAATGTATCATTACTGTGTTTGATGGTGATGTTGGGCTCATGTGTGAGCGCCCTTGTGGATTTCAGATGTATGTTCACTTTAATCACTTGATTATCATGTGTACTATGGTCTTTTAGAGGGTAATCTCCTCGTGCACACATGTTGATGGTGATTGGGCTGATTTAATGGTTAATTATACATGCCATTATTAGATGGGGCCCTCTTACACTAGCACCCTAGCTCTTGAGATGTTGTTCCATTGGTATTATGGTTTATTAGGTGGTGGAGAAGATTTTTAGATGGAGTGCTACCCCTTTGCACACATGCACTTACAGATGGTGCATTATGCTTTCATACAAATGGTCATGGTACTTTGGTTTTGTTTGTTCACTTCAGTTGCTGTGCTATGTTCTCATGTATGGGTTTGATACTTAAACATGGTGTTATATCTTATGAACTAGTTGTGAACGTGGTAAACACTAAAATGTAATCTAATAGCACTTCATAACATCAACAATTTTACTATTTGCCTCGTCATACCATGGGGGCCATAATTTTCCTTCAGATGAGTATCATCATGCCTTGGGTCATGTTGTACTACAAGGGATCTGGTTGAGATAGCATACTTCATATCCTAACCAGACTTAACACTTTACATCTCTCCCCTTTCCACTTCCATTCCATTCATAAAAAATCATTCCTGCTTATGGTTGACTTGTCAAATGTCATTTATTAAGATCCAACAAAGCAAACCAAGACTCCATAGTATAGAAGCCTAAGTCAAATAAAGCCAAAAAAAGGCTAGAGGTGAACAGCAGATAAAAAAGCAAAAAAACAATAATGCTAGAGCTATGCCACCTCACTAAAAGGCCCTTACCCCTAAGTCTTGTGCTTAATAATGCATATCTAAAGAAAGGACTAAGAAATCACAAAAGGAGAATGTTAAAGGGATGGTAAAATAAAGTGTCGAGGTGGTAACTCTAAGCTAGACGCTCTCTCTTAAAGGCTTACACATGGAATTAATGAAGATTCCTAGCTCTTGAAGCTAGTTGGACAAGACATAAGAGCTTCACATCATCATACATGACTTTGCGAGTCAATATATGAAGTTTCCCTTTCCCCTTCCATAAATTATCTATCATATTTACCTACTTCTAACTTAGTGATCTAGGGAATACCTCGTCTTAGGATTTGTCACATGTAATAAGGGTTAAGGATGTCTTCCCATGGTAAAACTTAGGTTGTCTTAAAATTAATCTAATGTTATGATGTTGCTAGAAAATATCACTTATTGTGCACTACCTAATGACTTGTATGATGGAGCTTGACTCACCACTATTAGTGGGTGCCTTACATTGGGATCCATGTACATGCATTGGGGGTGACATATGTTCCTTGGGATCCGTGTACCATGGCTCAAGATTTGTGTACTTGCTATGAGATCTGTGACATTGCATTGGGATCCATGATACTGCCTTGGGATCCATCTACTAGAATATAGAGACACATATATATACATTAGGATACATGACATTTTCCTTGCGATCCGTGACGATGCATTGGGATACGTCACTGCATTGGGATCCATGATAGTGCATCAAATGATTAAAAGTACTCCACATCATCATCAAGTGCCACCTAGACCATTCCTTGAGGGCACACGTGCTTTCTTGGACCATTTATGAGGTTGTTGAGGTGGTTAGAGCACATGTTTTGAGGGAAACCAACTTCAAAGGAAGTTATCTTTTGATAGAGTGCCCAAAATTCTGCCAAATCAATGTCATTAGATGCATAATGACTGTGGAGTTTCCAAAATGTGGTGATAATAGAAAATCGGGAAACAAACTGATATAGTTATGGTGTTTTTAAATCTGCTATGAAAAAAATATCGCCGCATTTTGACCACTCGATGTCCCACTTGATTCCACTTGTGTGGGTTGTTAGAGCATCTTGTGAAGAGCACCTCTTCTCTTTGACTAGTCCACTCACATGTTGGAGTTGGTTGAGGTGGTTATTTCATGATATATTATTTTATTGACTTGACATGAGTTGGTTAGCTCACTTTTGGGAGGTCACACCTCTACATGGATTATTTTAATGTCTCGTGGTGGTTTTAGACCATAGTTTTGAGATAGCACACATTATTTGTTGATGTTTTGGTAGCTACAGGAGGTATTAACCTGCAAGTGTAACCTTTGTACTTAGAATAGAATATTCCGAAAGTAAGAGAACCATTAAACAGATGTGTGAAAACCCTAGAAGAGAAGTCGGCCCAAGGAGAATAATAATAAAGAAATAGAAAACCCCAAAAAGAGAAATCGGCCCTACCAGAAAAAGTCAAGTAAATTATATTTGCTAGAAAATACAGATTGGCCCTGTGGGAAAAGTTCACTGGCAGAATAAGTATAAATAAGGTGATGCCTTAGCTCATTTGTACACTCTCATACACTCACTCAACAGAAGGAGGGTGCAAGTATGAGGAGTAGCCATTGCAATTGCAGTAGAATGAGGTGCAAGTCTGGAGAGGGTGGTGCAGCAGCTGTCGTGGTGTAATCTCAGTCTTTCTAGTATCTCTCTTGTGTGCTTCTCTTGGTAAAGATACGCTTCTATTAGTAGAGGTATGTTCTCTTGGTATTGTATTGTTGGTGCAGTAGTGGTGTTTCTGGTTAGGATTTATTTGTTGGTTCTAGTGTGGACTTGTTGCAATCAGTCTATCTAAGAAAAGGTTAGTGTGCTCAGGGGTGGCATAGTGAATGCCTATGGTTGGGTGACAATGATGTGACATTGTCTATGGTTAAACAAGCATACCAAAAGTTTAGCATGGTATCAAAGCTAGTTTTCTTCGTAACAATCTAACAACTGGAAGGAAGATCCTTAGTTTCCCCCATTGTCAAGCTCGTTGAGCACTTACTGAGCCCACTATGAAGGTCGCCTAAGGAGAGCGCATCTTTTCCCCAGATCAGATCTACAATCTTCTGTAGTTGTAGTGTCAATTGCTTCGTGCCAATTGCAACATGAGTTGCAGTGCCAGTTGTAGCACCAGTTGCAACTTACAGTTCCCCTGGACCAGTGAAGTTTCTATGAAATGTTGGGCCTAATTTTTGGTTGTCCTAGTGCGCCTTACCCTAGCGCATCTCCAGCTACCTTCAGATTGCAAGTTAGAGCACTTTGATATTTTTGGGTTCGTCACTGCTTGTCGTTGTTGCCCAATGGTGTCGTTCTTGCCGGAGGTATGTACTTGTATATGTTTAAACTATATCACTATCTTGAGGGTGTTTGTAGGAGAAGGGATCTTTTTTCCAAGCAACAATCATAGATCTAGAGGGATCTCAGATCCAACACATTCAGAGAAACAACGCACTCCAGGTTTGATTGTTTTGATATGCCTCTCGTTGTTATGACATTATTGTGATCTTATGAACATCTAGTTGTATTTTGATCTATTGAAGTTATGATTATCATACTAACCTCTGGTCAGAGTTAAAGTTATAAGCTGACTTTAGTCAAAGTATTAGATTGATTAAGGTTGAGATTTTAGAGCTTATTTGCATTATATTCCCTAACTCAAATTTATGTCAAGAAGCATATTGTCTTAGTATAAGGGACAGGTTGGAGAGAATACTTGTCATCTTGAATGAAGGAGACTCGAAAGAAAAGAAACAACACTCATTCTTGGAGATAAGACTCTGGGTTCCAGGTTTGATTGATTAAATTGATGAGTTTCCAACTTGCACATATCAAGCTTAATAATTGTTACATTACAAATAAACACTATAGTTGTGACAACAATCCTTGAAAGGTTCTATTACTACTAGGTACAATGAATAATTGGTAGCATGTGAGTACTACTGATATAAATTCTTATTGTATTTGTTGCAAGATGAACTAACATCTCCTCTAGGAGATATTTCTTGTTTTGCTTCAAGGCAGGTCACCTTGGTAATTCTATGATGATTACCATGAAATTGTTTTATTCTTGTTAACATAGATATGTTCTTATCAAAATGCTATTATATTGGAAATACTTTTGCTTTTGTTGCTCTTGTCTTGGGAAGATTACCATGGAGGAATGATTGGTCAAAACACTAGAAGAGTGTTGTTCTTATTTCTTACTCTTGCATTTTTATTTTGCCTCTTGTTCCAGGAAAGTCACAAGTGATAGCTTTGAGAAGGAGCTATTGTGACGATTGTTCTTGTTGTTGTTTTTATTGTTATTATAAGAGTATTATTCTTGTCTATTGTTTTCCCTTGTTGTTGGTCTTGTTCAGGGAAGGTCACAGGTGATAACTTTGAGGGAAGCTATAGTGACGGTTGCAGGAGGCAACATATTAGATGGTCTCTAGTTTGAGACATGGAGCAGACTACCCAGATAAGAAGTTGTATACAAGACTGCATACATCCATGTACCGAAGAAAAAGAGGACGAAGAAGGATACTTTTGCGAGATACAATGTATCTCATATGGAGATTGATTGTAAGGACGAGAAGGCTCCAAAGATGACCGAACAAATCCCTCTAGTGCAGTTGATCACTCCTTAGATCATCAAGAAGAGTTAGTAGAGCCAGAAGGGCCTACCCAGAATTGTTGTTGTAACCAAGAAGAGACCAGCATGGTCCCGTGACACTTTGCAGGATGCAAAGATATATAACATTGAAGAGCCATGTCATGAGGAGAAGATGGCTCCACCAGTGGTGAGGTAGGCAACCCCATCAAGTACCAGCTCAGAAGGAGCTAGAGTTCAGAAGTTGTCAGCCCTCACGATCTAATAAGGAGGAGCACCCTCCCTAGGACCATTCATAGGAGACGTCAAAGGAAATCATCACATACAGAGGGAGCAGATGGCTCTGGAGATTATATGGACTCAGAGGGAGTCAAGCTTCAGAGGGAGCATGGAGACTCAAAGTGAGCCTGATCTCAAAGAGAGTCAGTGGCTTAGAGACTTTCATTGATCTCAGAGAGAGTCAGTGGCTTAGAGACTTTCATTCAGAAGTATTCCTCCTCAGATTCAGATGGGAGAGAGAGACATCTTCCAGGACTGACAAACAGATGCCATGAGTTGAGGAGGCTAGATCGAAGCTTCAGAGGCTTCGAGGACATATGAGACCTCCTAGGAAGATTCTCTTGCTTCAGTGATAGAGGAGGAAGCCAGTTAGAAGAACTAGGATATGGATTTTTTCCTTGAGACCAGAAGGGAAGTCAGTGGTGACTTCCAAATTCATCTACAAGATCAAACATGCTGCTAATGGCAACATAGAGATGTACAAAGCCTGATTTGTGGTTAGAAGATTCTCCCAACAAGAGGGAGAAGATTATGACGAGACACTTGCTCTAGTGGTCAGAAGAAGTGTACATAGATACATGAGAAGGAGTCTCATGTCTGCAGATTGAAGAAAGCTTTGTACGGGCCTAAGCAGGCACCCAGGGCATGATATACTAGGTCAGACAGTTTCCTAATGAGCTTGGGCTTTACCAAGACTAAGGTAGATTCCAACCTTTTCTACAAGGTTGTAGATGGTGGTCTAGTGAAATAGTCTAGTACGCTGAGATATTGCTACTCCAGTGAAATAGTCTAGTACGTTGAGATATTGCTACTCCAATGAAATAGTCTAGTACGCATAGCTACTCCAGTGAAATAGTCTGGTGCATTGAGATATTGCTACTCCAGTGAAATAGTTTGGTACACATAGCTACTCTAGTGAAATAGTCTGGTACGCTGAGATATTGCTACTCCAGTGAAATAGTCTGGTACACATAGCTACTCCAGTGAAATAATCTGGTACGCTAAGATATTGCTACTCCAGTGAAATAATCTGGTACGCTAAGATATTGCTACTCCAGTGAAATAGTCTGGTACACTGAGATATTGCTTCTCCAATGAAATAGTCTGGTACACATAGCTAATCTAGTGAAATAGTCTGGTACGCTGAGATATTGCTACCCCAGTGAAATAGTCTGGTACGCATAGCTACTCCAGTGAAATAGTCTGGTACGATGAGATATTGCTACTCCAGTGAAATAGTCTGGTATGCATAGCTACCCCAAAGAATATTTTGGTATGCTGAGATATTGCTACTCCAGTGAAATAGTCTGGTACGCATAGCTACTCTAGTGAAATAGTCTGGCACGTTGAGATATTGCTACTCTAGTGAAATAGTTTGGTACTCTGAGATATTGCTACTCCAATGAAATAGTCCGATACACATAGCTACTCCAATGAAATAGTCAGGTATGTTGAAATATTGCTACTCCAGTGAAATAGTCGGATACACATAGCTACTCCAGTGAAATAGTCTGGTACGCTGAGATATTGCTACTCCAATGAAATAGTCCGATACGCATGTTACTAGTTGTTGAGATTTGGGTACCTTGGAAAGTGGTCCCCATGTGCTTATGAGTCTCTAAGCAAAAAGGGGGAAGACTATTACCCTTGTACTTTACTTTATGATTCTAATTTCACTTTGACTTAGGAGTTTTAAGTCAAAAGTGAAATA
>ML777478.1:579797-591695 GCA_009831015.1 Picea engelmannii
TGTCTGCTACTGTCGTTGCTCCCTGCCAATGCATGAAGTGGCTGAAAAAGCAATCTGAACAATTTCCCCTCTCTCACTCCAATCACCTGTCTTGAGGCTGGTGAAGAACCCCGAGGATGAATCAGTACCTCAGAACCTCTGAATGTCACCTCAAGACCTCTATCCTGGAGGGTGGAAACTGATATCAGATTCTTCTTCATGCCAGGGACATAAAGAACGTCCGTGAACGATATGGGTGGCATGCCATCTCTCTGAAAAGCAACTGTGCCAACCCCTATGACTCTGACAACTCTATCATCTCCAAGAGAAATCTCAATCCTGACCTCGATGTCTCTAAGATCATAAAAGTACTCTCGGAAACTAGTCATATGGATCGAAGCCCTGCTATCAATATACCAGATACAAGGTGTCGTCTCAACTAAAGTGCAGCATATGAGGAAAGCACACTCTCTCTGAAGCTGTGTCTGAAAGTTTAGCTCCTCTGTTGTAGTTGCGGTACCACCCTTCTTCTTCTTCCTATTCGGGCACTGTCCAGCATAGTGCCCAAACTTCTTACAAAAAAAACACTTCGCTTTGCTCATATCTCTCTTCTGACCACTGCCCTGACCACTGTTGCTCTCTCCTCCTCCACTCCCCTATGGTGGGGCCCCAAACTTGGGACCCTGCTGACCCCCACGGCCGGCCTTCTTCTTGCCCTTTGACCAAAGAGCAAGATCCTCCTCACCCTGACCATTCTGTTGCTATCGTTGTCTAGAAGCATCAGCTGCTAGCCTAGTCTCCTCCTTGACGAAGCCATCCCACATCCTCTCCCATGTAGGCATGACCTCCCTAGCAACTATGCCACGTACAAATGGACCCCAGGGTTTGGTGAAGCTATTCATAGCTTGCCTCACCAAAGAGTTAGGATCAACAACCTCGCCAACGGCTCCAAGCTCGTCTCTGATCTGAGTGAAGCGACCAAGGAATGAAGTTACCGACTCATCCTTGAGCATGCGAATGCCCCTGAGTCGGTCATGAAGAACCATCTTCCAGTTCTCATTGGAGCTCTCATACAACTTGCATAGAGATGCCCACATCTCGTATGCACAAGCCTTCCCCGTCAAATGGAGTATGATATGGTCACGAACTGCGCCAAAAATGGTCCTCTTCGCCTTGTTGTTCGTTTTCCTAAACTCTGCCACCAAGACGGGAGCAGTGACAGGAATGGGGGGAACAGCTGCCTCGACTATGTCCCATAGCTCAAGGTCCTCCAAGACGAAGACCATCCTCGCCTTCCAAGGCGACCAATTGCTAGCCCTGCTAGCATGTCCTCAACTCGCATCTGAGATGCTGACATGTCTGCCAAACTGCAATCCCCAACTGATGCTCACTCTACCAAGGAAAACACTGTCTCACTCCTGTCAACACAGGTGTGAAAAGGGACAAGTGTAATCTGACCTCACTCCTAACAAAATAGGTGTGAAAAGAGGTCAACGTCAAATCAGCCTCACTCCTACTGCGTAAGTGTGAAAAGAGACTGATGACTAGTGTCCAAATTGCCCAACAATCTTCTGAAAAATTCTGCCCTCTAACAACCACTGAATGAGTCAATGGTTGTCCTCAAAAATCTGCCAGAAAGAAGTGTATGACAGCCACTCAAAATGTTGTGCCAACTATCCAAAATTTCAGCCACTAAAGCTCTGATACCATGTGAAAAATCCAGGTCCTATCAGCTTTCCTTCTTGGTTTGCCTTTGACCAAAGAAAGGCTCCAAGTCTCAACTGTAAGGTAATATATTTTCTGTTGTTTTATAACAGCCAACAGTTCAAAAGTATCTTGCTGATTTGTTACGGTTATGTTCTCAATTTTGGGTGCTCTAGCATGTCGTTTTTGTCACCAGAAATTAGTACATGCATCTCAAATCATGCATTTGTAGACTAAATCGTTTACTGTTGAATATGAACAGATCTAAGAAACTAAATCATGCATTTGTAGACACAGGTATTTTTGGTCAACATGACCCTGGATAAAACCCCCCGGGGGAAAACCAATTTGGAATATGTATGTATATATGAGGAAAGCAGAAGGGTTACAGTAAACACAATATATGAAAGAACCTGATACAATAGCAACTCCAACTGAGTTGATATACAAGCTCGAAATCAACAGATGCGCCCCAGAATGGTGCACCCCTCATGCAAACTGCCAGAACCACTGAATCTGCTCCAACTGCCAACTGTGAGCTCAGATCTGGAAACCCCTCCACAGCAATGAAGCTATGTTGAATGGCTACCGTCTGCAACTGATCTCACTGCAATATGATGGCTAGAAGTCTCTCAACTATTGATGCGCCCCAATCTGGCAATGCGCCCTCCTCAACAGCAAAACCTCTCCAGTAAATAAGCTAAGGCCTCCCTCCATGAAAGCAAGCGCCCTAGCTCAAGTCTCCTCACAAAACTAACCTCATCTCCATCAAGCAAGAACTCCTCTCTCAATGAACAACTCAAGCAATGAAGAATGTGCCCTCCTTCACCCTTTGCGCCCCACTTTGACATCAATTAGGAAACCTAAAGTATGAACGGTTGAGATCATCTCATCTCCCATTTAATCGATGGTTGAGATCTCCCCATTCATATCTATAAGTCACAAACCCACTTTGGGTTAAGTTTCCTAAGTCAACTTTATGTCTCTAATTCACCCCTTTGTGAATTAATAGTCATTTTAGGCCAAAATGACTAACTTTCACTTTATCCAATGTCAAAGTGAAATTAGACAAAAGTACAAGGTACAAAGTGTAATGTCCTTCCCTCATGTGCTAAGGAGGTCACAAGCACATGGAGAACACCTCCCAAGGTACAAAACTCAACAAGAAGTAGAGTACTTGGGTCATCTAGTTGGCAAGGACGACGTCAGGGTGGATCCTAAAAAGATTGAAGCTATGAAAGACTGGACTCACCCAAAGACTCTCAAAAGCTTGCGTGGATTTCTAAGATTAACAGGTTATTACCGCAAGTTTGTTAAGAATTATGGAAAGATTGCAGCACCTCTCACTACTCTCCTAAAAAAGAACTCTTTCACTTGGACCCCAGCCGCTGCTCAAGCTTTTCAAACCTTGAAGATGGCCATGTGCACCACTCCAGTCCTGGCCCTTCCTGATTTCACAAAGGCCTTTGTCTTGGAATGTGATGCTTCAGGGAAAGGAATTGGTGATGTCTTTATGCAAGAAGGTCGGCGTTTGGCCTTTACCAGCAAGCAACTATCTGAAAGAAATCTGAGCAAATCAATCTATGAAA
This sequence comes from Picea engelmannii, assembly GCA_009831015.1. Classification (NCBI taxonomy): domain Eukaryota; kingdom Viridiplantae; phylum Streptophyta; class Pinopsida; order Pinales; family Pinaceae; genus Picea; species Picea engelmannii. The sequence goes on from ML777478.1 coordinate 583,070, forward strand.
AGGAAATGTTGGCTATTCTGCATGTCGTTGATTTGTGGCGCCCTTATCTATTGGGGCAACGCTTCCAAATTAAGGCATACCATCAAAGCCTCAAGTATTTTCTGGAACAACACATTTCCTCCTCGGAGCAACAAAAATGGGTGACTAAGCTCTTTGGATATGATTATGAGATCATTTACAAGAAAGGCAAAGACAATGTGGTTGCGGATGCACTTTCCTGAAAATATGAAGACGAAGGATCCCTTTTTTCTCTTTCCTTCATTGTACCAAATTGGCTCCAAGTCGTTCGCCAGGAATGGCTACAAGATCCCAAAAGTTCGCATCTGATCCAACAATTGCAGTCCAATGCTCCAGTTTCCCCAAAAGGTTCTCTTGGCTCCATGATGAGCTTCGATACAAAGGTCGTTTGTATTTAAGTAAACAATCAAAGCTTAAATCCATGGTACTTTATGAGCTTCATGCTACACCCACAGCGGGGCACTCAGAGTTCACCAAAACATATGAGAGGGTCAAACGTTCTTTTTTCTGAGAGGGTATGAAATAGGACATTCGTAATTTTGTCACTGAATGTGATGTGTGTCAACGCAACAAGGGAGAAACAATCAAATCTTTGGGCACACTACAACCGCTTCTGATTCCACCTGCTATTTGGAGGGATATCTCTATGGATTTTATTACAGGCTTACCCAAATCGAGAAATAAATCAGTCATCATGGTGGTTGTTGATCGCCTTTCCAAGTATGCTCATTTTTGCGCTCTTCAACACCCGTTTACAGCATCCACTGTGGCTCAAATTTTCATGGATCAGGTCTTCAAGCTTTATGGCATGCCGCACTCTATTGTTTCTGATCGCGACCCCACTTTCACAAGCAATTTTTGGCAAGAACTGTTCAAGCTACAAGGCACCCAATTGCATCTTGGCACAGCTTATCATCCCCAGACTGATGGTCAAACAGAAGTTGTCAACAAGTGTTTGAAAACATATTTGAGGTGTTTTGCCTCGGAAAAGCAAAATCAGTGGGCTCAATGGTTACCCCTAGCTGAATGGTGGTACAACACTTCTTACCATACAGCTACACGCATGACTCCTTTTGAAGCAGTGTATGGACAAAAACCACCTTTAGTTCTCTCATACCTACCGGGTGTCTCGAAGGTCCAAGCGGTTGACCAAACACTTACAGTTCGAGAGGCTATTCTCCGTACCCTCAAAGAGAATTTGGTCATGGCACAGAATCGCATGAAGCAACAAGCAGATCAAGGTCGCTCTGAACGTCAATTTGCAGAAGGCGATCGGATGTTTCTTCGACTGCAACCTTACAAGAAAAATTCCCTCAAGGTCGAGCATTGTCAGAAGCTAGCGCCCAAATTTTATGGTCCTTATACCGTTCTCAAGCTTGTGGGACAGGTGGCCTATCAGTTAGCTTTGCCCAGTCATTCGAAGCTACATCGTGTTTTTCATGTTTCATGCTTAAAGAAGGTGATTGGAACTAAGTGCCAAATTCAAACCAACCTTCCCAAGTAGGCCGAAGAAGGATCCATTTGGCTACAACCACAAGCAGTTTTGGACCAGCATGAGCGTCGCCTGCGTCAGAAAACCATCAAGGAAGTGTTAGTCCAGTGGAAAGATACAACTCCAGCAAATGCCACTTGGGAACCAGCTACCATTCTACAACAATTTCCGCATCTCAAGCCTGGAGGACAAGGTTGTTTTTAAGGGGGAGGACATGTTAGGGTCCTAACCCGCACATAGGTAGAACAATATATTCAAATGTAATAAAGGTCAATATTAATAAGGCCTTGCAATAAAATAGAATAAGTCGAATGTAAGAAGACCTAACAGAAGCTTCCGCTTCTAGAAGGATCTTCCTCTAGATGTTTCTTTTGATAGACATATTTAGTATAAATAGGAGTCGAGGGTATGAGAACCCTAGCTTGGATATTATTGTAATAGAGCTCTGCTCAACTAGAGGTTGCTCCCTCGAAGAGGCCCGTGAGCATTGCTTTCAGAATCAAAGTGTTATTGCTGTTGTTATTCTTATATCATTTTAGTGCTATTGTGGTGATTGTTCTGGTTATATTGTTGTTATTCTGCCATTTCTAGCATTTTATTTATGTTCTACATACTTTTTATATCTGGTATATTACAAGGATTGACCTCATCCTTGGTGAGAATAAAGTGTTGGATATCGTGAAAGGCAAGATCATGGAACCACAGTTTGAAGCAGGAAAAGAGAAAGAGCCTCAAAACGTTGCAGTTATGGAGAAGTTCAAGGACAATGACATCAACGCTATGAGCATCATAGTGGACTCCGTAAAAGACCACTTGATACCCTACATCTCTCATCTTGACTCATCTAAGAAGATGTACGATGCCCTAATTAACCTATTTTCAGTCAGAAACATTGGACAAGTGTTGAGTCTGAATAATGAACTCTGTGACATGAAAATGAATGATGATGACAGCATAACATCATACTTTGTACGAATCTCTCAGTTAAGAGATCAACTACAAGTTATTGAAGAAATCATTTCAGAAAAGGAACTAGTAAATATAGTACTCAATGGCCTTCCCAAGACATGGGATGCATTTGTTGCAAGCATGAACACAAGAAAAGACTATCCCACATTTGAAGAGCTTTGGACTTGTTGTTCACAACAAGAGTCAAGGATTAGCGCAAAAGAGAAATCCTAAAAGAAATATGATGATCAAACCTTCACAACAAAGTTCAAGAATTCCAGGAATAAGAAGAAGTTTGGCTTAAGGAAGAAACCAAATCAAGAAAAGTGTATGTCAAAAATACAATGCTTCAATTGTCGAAAATATGGTCACTATAGGAATCACCTGTCCCGAGTTAAAGAAAAGGAAGGAAACACACGAAGCAACAATTGTTGAAGAAAGGGAACCCTCAAAGAAAGCCAAGCAGGATAAAGCAGACTTCTTCTTCTAATCAAGGTAACAATATTCTTTTGTAACATAGTTCTCGTACACACCATGTCTACATAGTTCCTATACATATCATGTGTATCTATTTCTTAGAAGATAAGATGGTCAGTGAAACAATACCTATGGAAGAATAACAAGATAAGGATTGCTATTACGATGACTACAAGTCAAGTAATGTACATGAAAAAGATGAAGTACGTTGACAATCATTGCTGACAAATTCCTGAGGAATCTATTATATAAGTAACAACTACCAAATAGGCTGAAATCAAAATCAAACTTGAAGAGACCCAGAAGGAGTCAAACCAGAAAGAAGTTAGTAATCAAGAGGAAACTAGAACAAGACTTGAGACACTTTACAGAAAGCAATAAGGATGAAAACGAAAGCATGGACTCTCTTAGTTGGAGGGAGTTGATTGCAGAATTCCAAAAGAAGAGCATGCATTCATGCATGAAGCTAGGATTAGGAGGGAGCTAATCCTAAATGATATTATCCATTGAAGAATTTGTGAAGATTATAAAGTATCTATCTATGTTTCCCATTGACAATAGCAGCCATGATAAGCAGCACGTGTTCAGCTTGACTCTAGAAGAAGACTTCTTCGAAAAGAAGCCTCAAGTATCCTTGGTTGTCCATCTACATCTATGTTCTATGATGAAAGGAAGAAGTTGGAATCTTCAGGAAGGGCATGGAATCTATATAAGACTCCATGGACCCCAAAGTTAAAGAGGAACATGAGGAAGAACATGAAGATTCCAAGAAAGAAAGAGAAACCAGAACAACCAGTTATTATATCGAAAATCATAAGACTACCAACATGGTTTGAACCCACTAGAAGCAATCAAGCAGAAGGAATGGAAGTTGTGATGAAGAACAGTGTATGTAAGGAATTGCGAAAAAGACTTATGAATGGAAGCATTACGAGATTCGAAACCAGAGGTTCTTCCAGAAGGAGGGAGAAGACTATGACAACAGCTTGTTCTAGTAAACCAGATATACCTCTATCTGAGCTATTATATCTATTGCAGTATCCATGGATTGAAGTTTACATCAGTTGGATGTAAAACACTGTTCTTCCCAATAGAGCATTTGAGGAAGAAGCTTATGTAGAGCAATCTCAAGGTTTTGAGGTATACCAGAAAGAGACCCATGTATGAAGATAGAAGAAGACCTTGTATGGATTCAAGCAACTTGATGTAGAGTATCTCATATACAGCAGAAGCGTGGTGAAAACTTCCTATGACATAGAAAGTGTATCAGAATGGTTTCTCAGAAGTCCGAGATGATGGATTTCTAATCCATGGAAAACTCCCATGATGACAAATATGAAGAAGTTGAGAGACTCTAATCCAGTAGACCCATCTATGTATCGACAATTGATTGGCTCGTTAATGTATTTGGAAAATACTCCGCCGGATATTTGCCTTGTGGAACGTTTGAGTTATGATATACTGTTGCATGGATTTATCGATTCATATTTGACAGATAGTGCAGATGCCAGAAGAAGTGCTACTTGGATATGTTTTAGTTTGATATTTGCCACGATGTCATGGACTAGCAGGAAACAGAAGTTCGTTGCACTCAGTACTGCAGAAGCAGAGTATATTGTAGTTTGTGAAGCTTGCACGAAAGCAGTGTTGCTTTGTAAGTTGGTTTTTGGACTGTCTGATTAGGTGCTGAATTCCACCGTGATATATTGTGATGATCAAGTCATCCTTGGGTGTTTCAGGAGCATCGGTAAAAAACTCATCTCCTTGTTGCCACTAGTCAAGAGCTCGTTGTGATAAATGCAAAGGGAAAACTTGGAGATGACTCCTTATGTCATAGATAGGATCCATATCATAACCAACTGCATCCCACCTACGTCTCCCAACATGTATGAACTCATCAAAATCAGCTATGTCAGTATCAGTATCATAACATGGAGGGTTGAAATCATTCAAAAGCCCACCCATCTCCTCCTCTTTTCTCAAATCATAAAGTAGACAATTACCCGAATCTTGGAGAGGAGGGTAACTTACTTTTTCTTCTTGTGCAGGAGCTTCTAGGACTTGGGCATCTTTGACATGCATTACAGTCTTAGCCTTGGTCGAGCAGCAAGGAAGATGCTCTTCATTCGAGGATTCCATTTCTCCATCACTCTCTGAATCATGAAATAAGGTATCATCAAAATCCTGAAAAGGAAAGAAACTAACCTTATCGTCTTGTTGTTGTGCAGGTGGAGAAGGCTTATGGATCGCTTCATCAAGAGGAAGAGGGCATGTTGATACTTCGTTATTGGGTTCTGGCTCCTCAATTATCTCTTCAGCAATCCCTCGTCGATCTGTGGTTTGTTCCCCTTCTTCTTGGAGATCAATGATGAATCTCTCAAGGGTAAACAAATTCTCTCCATTGAGAGTACTTAAGGTAAAGAGGCATCCTATATCAAACGAGGAGATCTGCTTCTCAATCACTGCAGCCATGTAGTAAGCTTCATCGAGCATCCTTGGGGTTATTTTATCAAGAGGGAAACTCAGATATCCCAAAAGTGCATGAGTAAAGAGATGGACCAGGTATCTCTCCTCAGAATGATGAATTTGATATAGCATGTTCTCAAATCTATCCTGGAAGTCTCCGACAGTTTCATCCTCAGTTTGCTTTATATGCTCGAGTTCTTTTAATAGTGTTGAGATGTCTTCTAGTTGGATGCCCCATTCCTCGAGAATGGTTTTCTCAAATTGCTCCATAGTCATGATGTTTGCATCAAGGAGGTTGTCATACCACTCTTTGGCATTGTGAGAAAGAGTGACAGAGAAAAGTTTCATGACCACATCTTCAGCATAATCATCAACCGGGTAGGATAAGAAGAAATTCCAGAAGTTTCTCATGTGATAGTCAGCTCTCTCTCTATCACCACCAGTGAATCTAGGGAGCAAATTTATGTATTCAAAAGGCATTTGTTGAGGGTACCCCGGTATGTTACTCATGTCTAAAGGCTTGTAGTTCCCGAGATCCCATTGTGAAGTCATCGTTGGCTTCGTCATCAGTGGAGTCGCCAGATAGTTTTCTTGAAACTATCAAAGAAATAGGGAAAACAACCTAGTGGAGTCGCCAGGTAAGCTTGTAAGATAAGGCTCTGAGGCAAGGCTTACCAAAAAGATTTGTCGTCCGAGGAGAATGGACTCGGTGTTCCCCGACAACGGTGCCAAAATGTTATCGCACAGTTTGTAGCTGGGAAGAAAGGCTATAAAGTAGAAAGCCAAACGAGTGTAACAGGAACCTATCCCACCCAATGTCACCACGATGGGGAGGTTCTTTCTCTTTAGGGAGGTGAGGCCTAGGGGAGACGTCCCTGATGACCTGGGGTTTTGAAGAGGCTAAAGGATAATCAAACAATAACAAGTTCCCCCCTTCACAGATCACCACCAAAACAGATAGTCTGGCTTATAGCCAACAAAGATAACCAAGTAGAATCCCTGCCCGAGAACAAAGCAACAATAAACTGATATATGCAAGCTCTAGTTAGTACTTCATATATATCAAAGACTATCCGATATTCAATATAAGCAATTTGAAAGTAAATGTTGACGAAGTCAATGTTTACAAAATAGCGATAAAATAATGTCACTTCACCAATAAATACTAGAACGATATGGCATTCAATGTAATAAACAAACACTTTACTCAATTTATGCCTAAAACCACATTCAATTGCTCACAAGATGAAACGTTGTTGCAATAAAGATGAAATATCCAATAATGACGTCAGCAACTTAGGGTTAGTAGGGTTATCTAGAGTTAGGGTTAGTGTAGTTAGGGTTTCAATTCAAAAGCTTTGAGAGAGTTTAGATCAAGTTCTACTTCAACGTTTGAGGCAAAAATGGTTAGCATGAAAGATAAAGTCAAGACAAGAGAGTCAAATGAGGGAGAGTGTTGCTACAGCAAGGCTCTATCATCAAACCCTAGAAGAAAACGACCCTAAGTGTAGATAACCTAGGCCTAGGACGTCTTCTCCTTCTTGAGCTCAAACAGGTACGGTTAGCAAAGGGAGAAAAGGAAAAAGGAGTGTAGCTACGGCTAGGCTCTCTTTTTCCTCTTCAATGGCTGAAAATCTCTCTATCAGGGGACATGAGACAAGAACCTACTTGTGTGCTTGTCACCTAGGGTTTTTGTTCAGCAATAATCATAAATACATGCAAGAAATTAAACTACAACCATTCATTCAAGAAGTTTTGCAGAAAAATACTTACAATTCACCAAGAAATAAATGTGCAAACCCTAGTTGTAACACCTTCTTTCAAGAGAGAAACCAAAATATGCCAAAATAGTCTTCCTTCAACAAGTATGCATCACCCAATTATCCAATAACCCAAGATAGGGCGCTAATTTCAAACCTCACTAATGAGTGAGTCAGTTGTGATGATAAAATGAGAGTGAAAATCTCTCATTTATACAAAACCTTGACCTAATTTTACATTTTAGGTCAGGTAAAAGGCCGACAAGTCCAAATTATCAAAATCATATTGTTTTACATTAAATTGTCAAAATAATACCCTAATTGAGCTATAAAGAGATAAGAAGCCCCTCCAAGGGAGGCGTTAGCCCCTTCTAGGGCAAATGGGGAATCCTGGAGCAAAACATTAGCCCTCCTTCGGCTTCTCCAACCTGCCACACGTGCCAATACTGCCCAGTTTGCCTCCCAAAAAGTCCATACTACTAGATGACATCATGGCTATGATGGGTGACGTCCTAGGCCTTCCAAGGCCAACGTTCCACTCAAAAAGGGAAAATCCCCCTAGGTCAAGCTCTGTCGAGGTGCCTCTGGTGGAATGTCCTCTTCTTCTCCAGTGTAAGACACTGATCCATCTTTGTCTCGTCTCTGCCCCATGGTGGGGTCTCAGCATCCATCTGATGGGCTCTTCAACCCCATGGAGGTCCGAACTAATCATCTCTCCATGTGTATTGGCCCAAATGGTACCTGTCTGTCGGGTATGGTCCTGCACATCAAAGGCTACACACTCCATGGACTCATCAGTCACAGGGATCATAGCAATGTCAATCACATTTCATCATTAATATTATTAAACACATGCATAAAATCCCTAATACATCAATCAATAGCTCAAAGACGTTACACAAGCCTACAATACAACTCTGGGGAAAAGGATAAGGCTTCCTATTGGGCTAGTGTCCACAGAAAAAGGAAAGTTCCCAGAGAGACCTCATCCAAGCCATGTAAGTGGATGATGTGGTCAGGGGATGTCCAAGCATGTGGGTGCAGTAAAGGCCAAGGATGCACCGTGTTACCTGTGGGTGCCTTTGTAGAAGGCGAGTTGTCCCTGTCATGGATGCATTTCTTCCAAGCCCATTCTTGCCTTTAGTCTTTGTGTTCTTTTTATTTTGATTTGCTTTTTTTTTTGTTCAAGAGCTAATCAAGAGACACTGCCTTGGCGTGGTGACCAGAGCTGACAGCGTTACCCACAAGTACTTTCGCAGAAATGAGAAGGTTGGCTTGTGATGAGACCCCCTTTCCCTTGGCCATGCAACCAAGAGTCACTACCTTGGCGTGGTAACCAGCTGGTGGCAATGTCATACTGCTAGATACCCATGAACCTAATAGGTTGGCTCGTGATGAGACCCCCTATCCTCTGATTAGGTCTTGTTTTATTATTTTTTCGGGTCCCTCTTGTTTCTTGCTGAGA
>ML777478.1:593338-629707 GCA_009831015.1 Picea engelmannii
TTATTGCTTTCTCGGGGATCCCTGGGTGAAGCATCTCGAGGTTTATTCTTAGGCTTTTATCTTTTACCAGCTTGCTTTTACCTTCTGGGCCTTTAGCCCCTTCTTCCCACGAGGTAAGGTGCAGTCCTGAAAATAGGTCAACCTAATGCCCGGACAAGGGGAAAGGGATAGATGAGCGGGAAACAAGATGTAAAAGTGGTAGTATGATGGGAGCGGACAACGGCTTTTCAAAAATCCCCCCAGTGGACAACCAAAAACCTACAGACACAAGCTTGTTAGGGCACCCCGTCAATCCCCCTAAACATGGTCAAGTGGGAAAATGTAAGATCCAAGCAGTTGTTAGAGATAAAAGGAATCAGATGCATATATTCAAAGGTTTCAATGATCAAAAGTGACACATACCATGATACCTGGACCAATTACCTCATGGAGCAAGAACCTCTTCTGATACAGGACCAAGCTGATGGTGATAGATGTTGTTGTTGCTATCAAGACAAAAGATGATGGGAGAAAAAGATGGGCCCTCCAAGGCTATGACCAGGTCAATCCTGCTCTCGGTACTCCATGTCTAGGACCTATGGGCCTCGAGACATGATCTCCTAATTATCCCTAAAAAGTGGGGATAACAGGAAGAATAGTCCAGATAGCCCATGGTTGATGTGTTACTTTCTAAGGGCAGATGCTCTTCCAGATCTCACAGATGTAAGTGGAAGAATGGCCCAGATGACTCAATAAGTATCATGATATTATTGATATCAGATGATATGATTGTTGTGGAGATTATATGTCTCTGGACAGTAGTTGTAAGCTATTATGGTGGATGTGATCCACTGGTAGTGACTGTGTGTCACTAGTTAGTAGTCGTGTGTTACAAGGAGTGGTTGTGTACCACTGGGTAGTAGTTGTGTACTACTATGGATAGACACAGTTGTGTTCTATTGGATGGCATTGTTCTGATTGCCATAGAGACTATCACTAGAATTGGAGATGATTACCAGCTAGATGGATAGTCAGTATGTTGATGGACAGACATTCTCCAGGCGGAGAATGGTCCAAGCAGGACTAATTGCTGGTGGACAAACATTCTCCCTGTGGAAAATGGTCCAGGACAATCATTCTTCTAGGACATATGTCCAGACTAGAAGAATAGTCCTTGTAGCCCATGGCGTGGCTTCCAGCATCTGTGGGAACAGTTATTCTTCTAGGACATATGTCCAGATTAGAAGAATAGTTCTTGTATCACTCTGTGGAGTGTGTGACTTATTCAGCATCATGCCCGATTACTCAGATGGAGTATGGCTTCGAGAGATGATGCAGTTGATGCTATCAGATGATACTGATAGTAATGATGTTGCTCGTGAGTTGATCTACGTGATCATGAGATAACCTATGTGGCTATGATGATGCTACCAGTTGAATGGTCCATCTATTCTCAAGACCATTACCTTTAATACCTCCCTAGCTAGGAGGGAGTGTTGATATTATGGTAGTAGTTGTTAAGTTTTGGCTCAAGCATGAGTTTTAATTTCATTTAGCATTACTTGAACCATACACAATGACTACAGCAACAATACAAGCTACAGTTGCAGTAAACCAAGATCACAAGAAGAATAACCATGCACAAGAACACAAGAAATACCCTAGGAAACCCTTCTACACAAGGGAAGAAAACCCAACAATCCTTTTCTATATTCTCAAGAGAAGATCCCCCATCCACCACCAAACCTAGCACACAAAAGGGTGTTGCTATGACTGAGAAAGCTAGCTCTTAGAAAAGTGTGAGTTGTAGTTCTCATAATTTCAGACCTCAACTTCTAAAATCATGCGATGACACAATGATAAGTGTGTAATCCTCAATGGGGATTCACCTTTATTTTTACAAAACTTATCACATGAAATGATGTGTCTATTGGCACAATAGGGTCGACCTATACAACTTAATAATATAATAAATATAATTAATAATTTACACAATATTAATTATCTTTACATGGTGGGGCCGACTTGCACCCTTTACATCATAATTAGGGTTACAAGTAAATCTTACACTTAGACAATATAGCAAGGGATCCACACGTCCACTAGTGCTCAGCCACTAGGGACATGTCCACCTATGCTCAGCCACAGGGACGTCATACTCAACAAATATCTATCTCAACTGAGTCCACAGGAGAATTATCTGGAGTACCACATCGTCTCAACTCTCACACAGAGGAGAACGATCCACCCATCACATGGACACACCCAACCATTGGGGGACAACTCAACTCTTTAGAGGAGAACGATGCCCCAACCATTGGGGGACGACTCAACTCTCACACAGAGGAGAACGATGTCACGTCACATGGGTATGCCCAACACTGGGCTCTCTCACAGGTCGACTCAACTCAGTCACAGAGGAGAATGTATCCTGGAGGATGTCTCACGACGCTGCAATCATCAACACACCCTCTCAACTAGGGAGGCATTCTCCACCTGGCCAAGTCTCTCACAGAAGTACTCGAACTTCGTCTTGGCAAGTGGTTTGGTGAAGATATCTGCAGTCTGCTCATGTGTAGGAAGGTACTGCACGTGTACTGCTTTCCTCTGCACCATGTCTCTGATATAACGGTATTTTATCTCAATGTGTTTCGATTTATCATGAAACACAGAATTCTGAGAGAGCTTCACACGGCTCTGGTTATCACAATGAATAATGGTAGAATACATCTCATGATCAAATAAATCTGTAAGGAGCTTGCTAAGCCACACTGTTTTGTGGACTGCCACACTCAACGCTATATACTATGCTTCTGCGGTACTCAAAGGCACAGAGCTTTGTTTCCTGCTGCATCAGGAAACCATGGCAGACCCCAATGTAAAACAACAACTGGATGTGCTCTTCCGATCCACTGCGCTCTCTGCCCAATCTGCATCAGCATATCCCTACAATCTCATGTCTTCACCGAAGGCATATCTCAGGCCATAACCAACTGTGCCTCGTAGATATCTCAACACATGCTTCGTTGTTATCCAGTGTATCTGTCTCGGCTGACTCATGAATTAGTTGAGTATACTCACTGCATAGTATATATCAGGTCTGGTGTTGACCAAATACATCAATGATCCAATCAGTTATCTGTAAAGATGTGGATCAATCTCACCTGAATCGGAAGAAGCCTCGTTCATCTTCTTCAAGTTCATTACCAATTGTGTAGGCATGGATTTGCAGTCCATCATCCCGAATATTTCCACTGTATGTTTTCCTTGACTCGGGAAAATCTCATCAGTCCTCTGCCACACTTCTCGTCCAAGAAGTAGTGCATCATACCCAGATCCTTCATCTCGAATTCAGAAGTCAATGCACACTTGCATTCAGCAATAAGTCTTTCTGAACCGACGAGGAATAAATCATCCACATACAGGACCAAGATCAGGCACTCGTTACCAACAATGTGATAATATAGGTTTGGATCAGCAACACTCTTTTTGAAGCCCAAACTCATCAGGAATCCATACATCTTCTCGTACCAAGCACGAGGTGCCTGCTTTAGTCCATACAGGGCTTTCTTCAACCTGCACATATGAGATTTCTTGTCATGTATCACAAATCCTTCTGGCTACTTGATGTAAACTTCTTCCTCAATCTCACCATTGATAAAGGTTGTCTTTACATCCATTTGATGTATTTTTCAACCCATAGATGCAACTAGTGCAATGATAGTATGGATGGAAGTGTATCAAGCCACAGGAGCAAATGTCTCCTCATAATCAATTTCCTCCACCTGTGAGAATCCTCAGGCTACAAATCTTGCTTTGTACTTCTCGACACTTCCATTAGCTGCATGCTTGATCTTATAGATCCACTTGGAAGTCACTACAGACTTCCCTTCTGGTCTCGAAACAATATCCCACACATCATTCTTCATGATGATCTGATACTCTTCTGCCATGGCATCTTGCCATACCTGCTAACCTGTTGCTTCTCCATAACAAGAAGACTCAATATCAATGATGTGGCTCATGGCTGAAAAATAGCTCGAAAATCTCTTTGGTTTCTTGCTCTTTCGGAATGTGCCTCAAGGAGTTGCATGTCCCTCTGCCTCCTGCAGAGTTTTGTCGAGCCTAGACAGGGCTTTTATGGCCTACTGCAATGTCTCTAGGAACATCAACTGGAGCAACTGGATCAACCAGATTGACTGTAACAATGGTTGTCTCCCTCTGAACAACTGAAGGGGGAGAAGGCACTGTCTCTTCCTTCTTCTCAAATAGTTTGACTCCCTCTGAGTCAATTGACTCCCTCCAAAGTCTGAAGGATAGACATCTTCCTATTCCTGTGTTGTTAACCTGGAGACATCCCATGTCTTCTCAGGTCCTCTACTACTTCTACAGAACTTTGTTGGCCTCCCGTACCAAGGATAATGGTCCAAGTCATGAGGGCTCCAACACCAGGGATAATACCCTTCATCATCAAAATGCAAGTAACTATAGAGTAATGAAATCAAATAAGGAATGTAGTACAAGACTTACCTTAGTCTGCAATCATGCTCAATCTTGCTTTCGGTCCTCTTGAGAAAGCTGAGATAGAGAAGAACTCCTCGTCGTTCTTGCTTGCATTCCTTGACTTCTCTTGAGGTGGCTAATGTTGCTTTCTTTGCACATTACTAGCTGCAAGTCTAGTCTCCTTGAATAACCAGCACTTATAGCAAACACTCAAAAGTCACATCAAGGATCATTCTTGAAATCTGTAACGTACCTCTCACATCAACTGTCTTCAAGCTTTCATCATTCTGGACAGTACTTCATGTTTTGATAATTTTGCAAATGTGTCATGTATAACATCATCTTCATAGCTCACCCAGAATTATCACCTGGCCTCGTATCTTCACATCTCACTTTGGAGTACACCCATTGGCAAACTGGAGCACACCCATAATTAAAATACAACCTTTTATTAGGTCCTCTTTCTCCTTTACTATATGATAGAGAACTGTTTGTAATAAGTGCCCACACCATATACATAGCTGTAATATACCATAGAAAGAGACCACAACCTTGCCCAGGTTTGACCTCAGATCTTGTGCCTCACTGTCTCAGAGTTCGTCTTCAAAGAAAACCCTCAGGAAACTCGGCCTATCTGCTCTTCAAGCCACCTCAGAATTTGTCCCCGAATCAGCTTCAGAATTTACCTTACGTCTGCTTCAAATTTGCCACTTATGTGCCTCAGATCTGTCACTAAATTGGCCTCAGAACTGTTATAAATTTTCTGGAATTATATCTTAGAAAATTACCTTTTGCTGCCTCAGAAATCTTGCTGTCATGGCCTTAATTCTGCCATAGAATAGACTCAGAACAGACCTTGAGATTTGGCCTAGAATGCCTCTTAGAACCACTCAGTGCTGCCACGGTTTTCTCATAAAATTCAGCCTTGAAGATGCCTCAGGAAGCTCGCTGGAACAGGCTTAAATTTACCTCAAAAATTTTCCTTCAAATCAGCACTCAATACAGGTGTGGAACTCGGCCTAACCAGGTCAGAATTTTGGTCTTCAAAGAGGGTACATATCAGAGATTCGCTGCCACAGAAAAGTACCTTTTTTGCTGCCTCAGAATAGGCCTAACTTGCCTCGGAAGCTCGCTGCCTCAGAAGGACAGAAGCTGTTACAGGTCTGCGGTTAAGGTTCTGTGGTAGGGGTTCTTTTGGCTGTGGCAGCCTTAGAGGGGTACTGCCAGGTCTGTGGCCAGCTTAACCTCACCACAGACTTTAAAAGAGTTCTGGCCTCAATCTTTTGCCACTGAAATTTAAGGAGAGGTCCGGCCTTCTTTTCTTATACCAGCGGAAAGGGCTTTTATCAGCCTTCAATCTCCACGGCCTTCCTTCAACCTTGTGCAAGTGATATTCTTCAAGACCTATGTTCTGATACCATGTTAAGTTTTGGCTTACCATGTTGTGACCGGTTAGGGTTATGCTCAACTCCTCTTCCTATGCGTAAACACAAGTAGGATCTTTAGACTCATCTTCCTGGGCTCTCCTGTGAGGGAGTAAAGCCCAGTCTTGCTCTGATACCATGTTGATTTTTCTATATGAGATAATATTGTATATTTGATATATTATTACAATGATGAGTGTTCCATATATAGAGAACATATGGTGACCATCCATGAAAGGATACGTCCCTTGGATAATCAATAACTATTTATTATTATCATTTACTTATTATATATATTATTTAATAATCAATAATTATATTATTAATTATTAATCTAAGAGAATGTCTTCCCGATGTTGTCCAAACATCAACACATGGTTCAAACTTTGTTTTAAAGACAGCAAATAAATCTGAAATCTGGGCATAATTTCCATGCTAAATGAGGTTTGATAACAGAGTTGTAATCTCATCTAATGGTGTTGGAAATTTTCATGCTTGCTGATCATCTTATGCCTTTCATACTCTAAGCAAATAAACCTTCATCAAGCTTCATTGATAGCATTATTTTCATACATAGAACAATATGACATTAATGGAATTTTTCGTATCTAAAGCACTCTTGCACGTTGATCAATGTAAGCCCCTAAGATGTTGATGGATGGATCATGAAATCTGATACCTTAATGTTCATGATAAATTACAATCACAAGCATTACTTGGTGAATGCCACAATCTCTTAATTCTGAGTTCGATCATTGATTATATTTGCTGGTTACTGCTATTTCTGAGCACATTTGATCATTCTTGGATTATACACAAGTGTGAACATCTCAGGCTTAATTGAGAAATCAATGTGGTTATAAGCAAATCTGGTTTACTTGATTGTCACAACTCTTTTAAAAAGCTTTCCAGCACTCTAACACAAGTCCATGGTTATTTCTTAAATTCACATCTTGGAAACTTGTGTAACATTGATGGTTGATCATACAATATTTCGCATGTCTTAATCACATTTCTAACTTAAGGCAAAATTGATTGTTGATTAATCACATTCACTATTCAATCTAAGCTAACTAACACTCAGGCTTCTACAACGAGTTTAGCTAGATTGACCTTAGGGATTCCACCCTAGACTAGGATACCTCTTTTCTGCAGTCTGAAGTGTGGGGCAAGGCCATCAAGGTGACAGTGGGAGGCTTCCCTGAGAATTTCCTTTAGGCTCTCCCGTTGAGGTTATGACTTTTCCTCTTGGGCGAGAGTTTGAGAGGTAACAAGACCAGCGACATCTGAAAGAAGGTAGATCAGGGTATTATAGATCAAAATTTTGTATCTATTTGGGCAAACTTCTTAGAGATAGTCTATACAAGCTCGCTCTCCAGAGAAAGGAAAAAATCATTAGGATTTGGCAAATCGATCATAGCTTCCTCGTGGAGAATCCGAGTGTCGGTTTTACACACACAAGCGTGGATAGTAGTACACATTAGAATAATAAAGAGTGGATTATTCATATGTCAGTAGATGATGCAATGTCTCATTACATAGTAGGAGAAGAGTATGTTATGTAACTCATATATACCTAACTAATAACCACTACAATAATTACTATATTAAATGACTCATTATTACATCATTGTATTAGTGAGCCTTTATTATGTGTCTAAGTTCTAATTATGACCATTATCTCTAACACCCTCCCATAATGGTCATTTTACATGCTTGTTCAAAATACAAAAAGACAAAAGATTTGGACAAGCAAGATCTTTGTAGTTCACAAGACAAGATCTTCAAAATAGTGACTAGAAGTGAACTGTATACAATTTACATCACCATCCTTTTGTCTAACCATTGACTCACCAGTCAGATGAAAGCCAATGTTGGTTGAACAGAGACTCATCATTTCCACCATTGACATTGAACTTGGCTTGTTCATTGATCTCACCTCCTCCCCATCTTTACAGTTCAATACATAAAAACATTGTGTTTGCTTCTTTGAGGAAGCACTATCTCATTTTACCATTTCATTTTCACCCTTCCTGAGGGTCGTCTTCTTATGAATTACAGTAGATAATGCATAGTATACCTGTTGTTTGCCTTCTCTTCCTTTTGATTTTCACTTGTCCCAGCAGCAACATCATCTAGGGCTTCATTTCTTGAGCTCTGTCACACATGACACCTTTCTGGCCTAGGCATCATGGCTGAGTTTTCAGTGAAATTACAGCCATCTTTCTACTGAACTAATCCTGCATTCTCAACTTCTATCAACTGGAATAAACCTTTCTCTTCCACATCCATAGCAACCATCTTTTGGCTATTCTTATCAACAAGAAAACACTTATTATCGCTGAAATGTTATTTAAGTGTGGGCTATGCTTCATTATACTACTTATCAAAAGTAGATTTTTCTCCAAACAAGGAACATAATAAACATCTTAATCATTACCTTCTTACCTCTTAGCTGAAGCAAGACATTTCCCTTTCCTTTAATCCTGTATTCTTTTCTACCACTCAACACAACAAAATCGGATGGGAATTTATCCTCTTCAAAATCAACATATCAATCAATGTTGTTAGTAAAATGTCTAGATGCTCATAAATCAACGTATCAATCATCCTTACTGCTCTTTGAATCCGTGTTCTTGGCCATGAACACATAGAACTCTTCCTCCTACTTGTGTTCAATCACATTATTTTGTTTCTTTGGATCGATCATCGAAAGAATGTTCTTGGTTGTATTTTTCATCCCACGATAACTTCCTGCAAACTTTGCTTATATGCCCTATGTTACACCTTAGATTCACTTTAGTGCACCCTATATTGTTTTGCTAGATGTGGTCCATCATATGGGCAGACTATGTGTATCATGGTATCATGATGAGCCAAACGTGTTGTTATCTTTGTACTAATGTATTGTATTGGGTCATGCTTAGATGATCTATGTATCTCCAGAGCCTTTGTGGTCGGTCATGGCTCGTCCTTTTAGTCCCCATTTCAAGCGATGCCTTGCTCTTATGGCTCCCGCTAACTATCTCTTGGTGGCAGTAACTCGCCATCATGTCGTCATTTATGACCTGGGTAGGTATATGAGTGTCTTGGGATGGATCTACTAGAACACATGATCCAGGGGAACTTCTAGTCTCTCTCACTTCTTTGTATGTAATGTAAAAGTGTTGCTCATGTTGTAAAGGTTGCCATACATATTTATAGCAAACTTATCTTATGCCTAACCATGGACCCCCATCTTATTTATTTGTCATGCTTTGGCCATCTCTTGGAGAGAATTTTGAACATGCTCACTATGTTTCATGTTTCTCGAGGCAATATCACAAATCTCGAGGCAGTACATGTATCCCAAGACATCGGTCACAACATCTAAGGCTCTTTGGGGCTATTTACACTTGCATGGGTCACATCATTGCATGACATGTCACATATGCTAGAGTGTTCTCTTCATTCATCATTTTTAAGCTATTCTACACTTGATATGAAGGCCAACCCTATTAGAAAAGTGGGTGTGCTCATTTAACCATAGACAATATAGAAATATTGTCACCCAACCATAAGCACAAAGGCCACCCCTAAGCACCTTAACCTTGACAGAGAGAAGAATTCCGATAGCAAATCAATAGCCAACCAAGGCTAGTGCACCAAGCAAAGATAACTAAAGAGCAACCAAAAAGTCCAAGCCAGAAAGTCCAAAAATACAAGTTGCAGTAGCTACAACTACAGCTCCTCTCCAAACTTGCACACAACTGGTTTTCTGCAGTTCCAAGTGAATGAGTCCCAAATGAGCTCTAGTGCCCTGTATTTATACTACTTTTCAGTTGTTTGGGTTGACTTCTCTTCCTGGGGCCTAAAAACTCAATATTAATTATTCTCTTTAGCCGACTTGTCTTCTAGGGTTATTGTCCAAGGCTTTAGGGTTTCTCTTGCTTCCCGAAATATTCTAGTCTCGTCGAAGGTTACAAGTGGAGGTTAATACCTCCCGCAACTACCATAATATCAACACTCCCTCCTAGCTAGGAAGGTATAAAAGACAATAGTCTTGAGCACAAACAAACCATTCAATCGGTAGAAGCAACATAGCCACGCAGGCTATCTCATGATCAAATCACGAGCACCATCATCACTATCCAACTGGATAGTCTCCATGGCAATCAGAACAATGTCATCCAATAGAACACTACTGTGTCTATTCATAGTAGTATACAACTACTATCCGGTGGTACACAACCACTCTCAGTAGCACGCTACTACTAACCAATGACCCACAGTCACTATCAGTGGATCACATCCACCACAGTAGCATACAACTACTATCCAGAGACATACAGTCTCTACAACAACCATATAATTTGATATCAATCTGCATAAACAATATCATGATACAAACTAAGTCATCTGGGCCATTCTTCCACTCACATCTGTGAGATCTGGAAGAGCATATGCCCTTAGAAAATAAAACATCAGCCATGGGCTATCTGGACTATTCTTCCCAAGCATAGAACAATAATTGTCCCTGATTTCTGAGCTTGGACCATTCACCTACCTGGGCCATTCTTCCGGCACTAATCATAGTGCAACCTGGAGAGAATGAGTATGTGCTAGGGAACGCATGTCCATGATTGTTGAACCTGGACCATTCACCTAACTAGGTCATTCCTCCAGCACTAATCATAGTGCAACTTGGAGAGAATGAGTTTACCCTAGGGAATGACTATCCGAACCATTTCCTAAGGAAATGATTGTCCTGCACCAACCTCCAAAACGAACCATTCTTCGAAACTGCTCATAACTGTGAACTTTGAAAGAATGATTGCCCAGCCAGGTAGACCATTCTACTTGACCACTACTCAGAGTGACTACCAAGAAGAATGATTGTCCTAGATCATTCCCCCACACTGGTCACAACGGGAATCGTTGTCTATGGTACATCAGCAATATATCGGACCATTTTCATTACGAAAATGATTGTCCAATCTGGACCATTTTCCGAACTGGAAAATGCATGTCAGTCAGAAACCTCAAACCACTTTCCGGACTAGAAAGGCACTGCCCAACCTGGACCATTTTCCAAACTGGAAAATGACTACCCATGAATCAATAATATGTATCAGTGCTCCCTCCCAACCTGGGGAGCCATCTCTTCCCTTTTAGCTAAGGGAGTTTTCTCCACGAGCCCCATCTTGTCTCATAAGTACGCAAACTTTATCCTAGACAAAGGCTTTGTCAGAATATCTGCTACCTGCTCATCTATGGAGATATACTCGAGTTTCACTTCTCCTTCCTGGACTTTATCACGAATAAAGTAGTATTTGATTTCAATATGTTTCGACCGATCATGAAACACTGGGAGTTTTGATAGCGTCGTACAACTTTGATTGTCAGAGTATATTACGGTCGAATCTAGTACCTGATCAAATAATCCAGAAATCAGCTTCCTCAGCCATAATGCTTTAGTACATGCCTCACATGCTGTGATATATTTTTCTTATGTTGTGTTGAGTGCGACAGACTTATGTTTCCTGCTAGCCCATGATATCATAGCAGAGCCCAAACTGAAACACATCCCTGAAGTACTCCTTATGTCATCTGCAGTCCCTGCCAAATCTGAATCTGTGAATCCATGAAGTTGTATATCACTGGATGAGGTGTATCTTAAACCATAGTTTATTGTCCCACGAATATATCTCAAAACATGCTTTGCAGTGATCCAATGCTCATGTTTGGGTTCCACCTAGAACTGGCTTAAGGTGTTTACAGCAAAGCAAATATCTAGTCGAGTATTCACTAGATACATCAACAACCCAATCAATTGTTGATATAGGGACGGGTTTACTGGATCAGAATCTAACTCTTCCTTTTCTTATGTTTGTGGTCATAGGAGTGGCCATGGATTTGCAATCCATCATTCCAAATTTCTGAAGAATCTTCACTGCATACTTTCCTTGTCTAAGGAAGACTTCACCACGCTTTTGCCATACTTCTAGTCCCAAGTAATAGTGCATGAGACCAAGATCTTTCATATCGAACTCAGAAGCTAATTCCTTTTTACACTGGGTGATTAGAGACTCTACACCTAATAAGAATAAGTCGTTGACATACAACAATAGAATCACAGGTGCATTGTTCACAACCTTGTAGAAGAGATTTGGATTTGCATGACTCTTAGAGAAACCAAGTCTTACTAAGTAATTATCAATTCTGGCATACCAAGCTCTAGGAGCTTGCTTGAGGCCATACAGGGATTTCTTTAATCTATAACATGAGTGTCTCTAGAATGTACTTCAAAACCTTGAGGTTGCTCAATGTATACTTCTTCTTCAATTGCTCCATTGAGAAAAGTTGTCTTTACATCCATCTGATGTAGACTCCATCCCATGGAAGCAGCATGAGACATAATGGCTCTAATAGAGGTATATCTGGCAACAGAAGCAAAGGTTTCGTCATAATCTTCTCCCTCCTTCTGGGAGAAACCTCTAGCTACGAACCTTGCCTTGTATTTGTCCACACTTCTATCTACTGCATGTTTGATCTTATAGACCCATTTTGAAGTTACCACTGATTTTTTCTTAGGTCTAGGCACGATTTCCCATACATCATTTTTCATGATAGACTAGTGTTCTTCTGTCATGGCTTCTTTCCATTGTTTCTTCTGAGTTGCTTCTTCAAATGTGGTGGGTTCTTCATTTATAAGTTTTGTCATACATGTTGCATAGTTGGAGAATCTTTTGGGCTTTTTTCTTTCTCTGAAGGTGCCACTTGGGGATTTGAGTTTTTCTGCTTCTTGTAGAGTAGCTTCAAGCCAAGCTGGACGTTTTCTAGTTTTGGGTACAATGACTGATTCAATAGGTTCACATGGTTGCATTGAATGATCAAGTTGTTCTGGTTCTTCATTCTGACTTTCTGGGAGACAGGTGCTTTCTTCTTTGGGCTCTTCATATTCTTCTTCTTCCATGGGTTCTTCTATTGATTTCTTGAAGGCCATCTTCTCATTGAAGGTTACGTCTCTACTGACTTCAATCTTATGTTGTTCTGGAATATAGATTTTCTAGGCTTTGGATGATTCACTATATCCAAAAAATATGCCCTTCTTTCCTGAAGGTTCTAGTTTCTTTCTTTTATCTTTGGGGATATGAATGTAAACAGGGCACCCAAAGATTCTTAAGTGTTCCACATTGGGTTTCTTTTCTAAGAAGGCTTCTTCTGGAGTCATATCCTTCAGTATGTGATGGGGACTTCTATTATGAACATATATTGTTGGCATGGTTGCTTATCCCCATAAATACATGGATAAACCTTGACCATTCATTAGTGCCTTCATGGTTTCCTCAATGGATCTATTCTTCCTTTCTGCTACACAGTTTTGTTGAGGATTATGAGGAACGGTTAGCTCCCTCCTAATCCCTGTTGATTTGCAAAAGGCAACAAATTCCTTGGATGTGTATTCTCCTCCATTATCTATTCTCAAAGTCTTGATTTTCTTGCTTGTGAGGTTTTCTATTTATGCTTTAAATTCTTGAAACTTGTTGAAAACTTCGTCTTTTATCTCCAAGAGATATAACCAAGCCTTTCTTGAGTAATTGTCTATGAAGGTTACATAATAAAGAGAACCTCCTAGAGATTTTACTGGCATCGGACCGCAAACATCTGAATGTATTAGATCTAGGATTTCCTTAGATCTATTATTGCTACTTGAGAATGGCTTCATAAAAAATTTACCAAGTGCACATCCTCTGCAAATTCCTTCATGTGTAGATTGTAGTTCTAGTATTCCTTCAACCATTTTCTTGAGGAAAGGTAATGCTTGATAGTTAAGATGAGCATACCTTTTATGCCAAAGTTCATTGGGATTGACCTCATGATGTATAAGAGCTGCATCATTTTGTTCTAGTAGTCTGTATAATCTGCCTTCACGAGTTCCAATAACACTAGCATTCTCTATGCTAGAGTCTCTAGACCAAGCTAGTACTTCACCATCCACAAAGGCTATTCTATTTCCTTTATCTTCTAGGAAAGATATGTATAAAAGGTTATTTTCTAAACCATGTACATATAAGACATTACTCAAATGAACATTGTTACCTGATTTTAATTTGATGGAGGCTTTGACCAATTCCTTCGACTGGATAGGTGTTCTTGTCTCCAAGTTCTACCTTATAGGATGTGTTCTTTTCATTTAAACTGGAGAGTCTAACCTGGTCTCCTATCATATGTCTGGAAGCTCCACTGTCAATTATCCACATGTCATCTTCAAGAGTTCCTGTAAGAGCTGAATAGTGTAGATGATCTGTCTTTTCATTCATGATTTTTGTTGACTGATAGTTGGTCAAACTTTGACTTTGACTAGTCAAATGTTGACTGACCCAAAATCTCAATTTTGACGTTTTCGCCTTCTCAGAGTGCCAATAGGTGTGACAGACTAAGGCGCACTAGAATATCGTCTCCTTGAGTAAGGTGTTCCATCATAAGGTGTTGGGCAAGAGTTTTAGGGTTTGCAACTGCACCTGCTAGTAACCCTAGCGGCAATGCTTCAATAACTACACCTGCTAGAAACCCTAGTCGCAGTTCTTCAACAAGCTTGATAATCTTATGGCTTAGCTTCCTTCCAGTGGTTAGACTGACTGAAGGAGGAGTGGGCCCATAACCTATTAGAAAAGTGAGTGTGCTCGTTTAACCATAGAAAATATAGCAATATTGTCACCCAACCATAGGCACAAAGGCCACCCCCGAAAAACCTTAACCTTGACAGAGAGAAGAATTTTGGTAGCAAATTAATAGCCAACCAAGGCTAGTGCACCAAGAAAACATAACCAAAGACCAAGCATAAAGTCCAAGCTAGAAAGACCGAAAATACAAGTTGCAACTCCTCTCCAAACTTGCGCACAACTGGTTTTCTACAGTTACGAGTGAGTGAGTCCCAAATGAGCTCTAGCACCCTATATTTATACGACTCCTTTTTAGCTGTCTGGGCCAACTTCTCTTCCTGGGGGCTAAAAACTCAATATTAATTATTGTTTTTAGCCGACTTGTCTTCTAGGGTTATTGTCCAAGGCTTTAGGGTTTCTCTTGCTTCCCGAAATATTCTAGTCTCGTCAAAGGTTACAAGTGGAGGTTAATACCTTCCGCAGCTACCATAATATCAACAAACCCCACACGTGTGGACATTATGCTATTGGGGGATATTATGACTTGATTTGACTTGGAGGGTCAATTTCCATGCTTTGTGGAGGCCTCTTTGCTTGAGATTTGGACAAGGTCATATCTTGGAGGCATTTTTTGAGGATTTATGAGCTTGATTAGAGGAGTTGTCCGCCTTCTGAGGGTCTTTTCACTCTTTCCATTAGGTCGTTCCACACTTGGAGGCTAGACGTTGCCACTTTCCTTGCTTGGGAGGCTTTCACATCGTGTTTTGAGGCTTGGACTACACATTTTCAAGGGAATGTTGAGCACCTAAACCAAATCAATGCCTCCTTTTGTGATATGTTCCCTTCTCATGAGGGTTTTATGTACATGTGGAATGTTTTACTTGTAGTTGGACTTAGTCTCCTTTACTTTGTGGATGACAAGTAACTTTTTGCAGTGTTCCACAGGGACGCGTCCCCCAGGGTGGGGTGCACGCCCCCCACGTTTCCCACGCACCCGGGACAGGGGTGCTCTTGGGGAAACGTTTTCCCACGTCCCCCTTTTGGGGTAACTCGGGGAGACACATGCGGGTGCGTTTCTCCAGTGTGGGGGGCATGTTTCCCCAAAAGGGGTGCTTCTGGGCGTCCCCCCTATTGTTCCAGAGTCTGTACTTAAGGCTTTAAAAAGTACAGTGTCTAGGCATCCGAAAGTTAGTAAGATGTAAAAAGGAGGAGGGTATACCTTCGGGAAAGGAAGCTAGGGTTGATTTCTAGGCTGTCGTTGCCTGCCTTCCAACTGTTCCTGGATGTTAATATCCCTTTCAATTGCAACCCATGAACATTCAAGTTCTACCCGGGTGTTAGCCGTTTTAAGTATGGTATCAAAGAGATTTAAGGCAATATGGGTTTGATCTGTCAAACCAGGTTCAATATTGGGTTGTCTTACAACAGGGACAGTCATAGAGGAACAGAAAATTTGAAGAGATCTGAAAGTTTTATGTTGTATCAATTTGATTTTATAAAAGAGAACTTTAGAAATCAATATTAAAAGCAAATTGCAAACCAAAGGCCTTTTTCCGTAACTGCGTTATATTGAAATAAATGGTGTATGAATTATGGAGAAAAACATTAAGCCATCTATAGAATAAGGCTCCTATCGAGGGAAAATCTCACTCTGTAAGCAGAAGAAGAAAATAAGATAAAAAATGATCCGATGAAGCATAAAATATGACAACCTAAAGATTTACAGGTCTTGTACCTGCTAGTAGCCGATACAGAGGAAAAACTGTAAACAATAGATAGCTAAACATTAATCACTGCAGTAGAAGTTTTACTAAATTGCAACGCAACATTCATCACATATATATAAGTGAAATAAGAATGAATATGAAATAACAAAGAGAACAAACTCATAACACAGTAGTGACAGAATTAGGAATCTCGGATTGCTTTGTATTAATTCTCAAAAAGAGACAGTCTCTATTACAATTAATCAAAAAGGTCCAACCCTTTTTCTTTCTTCAAAATGTATATTTATACAAAATTCTTTTGCGCTGGAATCTCAATAGTTCCAGAGGTTTTCGGTTACAATCAAGGAGTCGAAACATTTCGTTTCTTTATCTCTGTTCTCATTTGGTACCCGAAACCTGCCTCTTCGCATGCTCCGTGCAAATAATGCACTTCTCCACCAACTGTGATATCAACTTAGATGGCTCTGCTTGATTATTTGCCTCAAAAATATAGCAGTCTTTCATCAATAGCTGCAGCCTTCCCTCCACTTGCTGATCTTCGGCATTAATAGAGCATAACAGCATACTTGGTTTAACTAGACATTTGTCTATTTGCACTATGTCTGTTTGAGTTATTTGTGATATCTCGGCTAATTCTCTTTCTTCATTTTCCTTGATATTTAGCATATACTTAGCTGTATTGATCTGACCCAATATCTCCATGCCACTTTCACCATCAGAACCCAGACAAATTTCACTTAACAAACCAAAAATTTCTTAGCAAGATTTCCTCAGCTTCGTAGCTTGTTGTTTGCCTTCGGATATATTTCGCTCCCATTTTTTCAACAAGATATTACCCCTGGTCTGCTCTGTGATGGGAAAACTAGAACTACTGCTTGCTTCCCTTCTCGTCGTGGCTATAATAGCCTCCTGGAACGCCACCTGAGCTGCTCCAGCATCCCTTTCTTTAAGAGAGAGGTTTTCCAACACCTGATCAATGAGTTGGAAGCTGCTTTGAATTGTTTCCACTTTTGCAAGCAAACCCTGTTGCGCCGCCGATAACCTTTTTCTAATCTCTATTGCTTGGGATTGAAATATCCTGATGTCGATTACCTGGCCTTCGGCGAATTCTAGTTTGGCCCGAAGCTGGTCTATCAATTCTCCCTGCTGGCTTATCTGAGTCTGACTCATCTGAACCTTCGAGTCTGACTCATCTGAACCTTCAACTGTGACTATTTGAGATCGACTTTAAGCCGCTCGATTTCTTTTTGATCTTCTATTCTTGCTTGCTCTTCTAAAGTCGCACTTGCCTGATCTTTAGCAGCAGCCTTTGTTGTAGCTAGTTTAGCCTCTAGTGTCTTGATCAAACGATTCTTTCATTTTAGCTGATCCTTTAGGGTCCCCACTGAATATTGATTCGTCGTGGCGAAAGCACCCAATGGTCCTGCTATTTGCGTCGCGAATTCAACTTTCTTCATATCTTTCCCATCAGTTAAAATTTTATATTTCTTAGAGACAATACCCACCTCTTGGTAGAGTTCTTGTCTCACAACCACTTTCCTCTTCTTATCGAAGAAGAATTCATTCGGAGGTAGCTCTTCAACTGCTATAGGTGTCAATTTTTCACCCAAAATCCAACCTGCGTCCGGGATTTCCTTTGCAGACTGTAAGGGGGTAATGGAGGCAATGGGATTGCCGACCTATTTAGAAGATTTCCCAGGAGTAATGACCGAAGTTGACTCGCTTGGAGGACCGGAAACCTTGGCTTCCTGTTTCGGGCCACCAGCTTGCTCTTCTTTATCCTGTTGTTCTTCTCGGTCAGGTGTTGAACCTTTGGAGCCTTCGACCTTTGTTTTCTGCACCTCTACGGTCGTCGGATTCTCACCCTGTAATACTGGAGGAAGGCAACTCCGCCTATGCTCTTGGAATCTGACAACATCGGCCCTCTCTTCGGGCGACAGGGCTTCTATTCGAGCCAAAACCTCGTCATAAGATTTTGCGCCTCGGAAAATATCATCGTGAGGCAAATTCTCGTGCTCAAATCTTTTAAGGCCACAACTGGCCAAATGATTACTCACGACCCTGTGTAGATCATGTTTCTTGAATTCGATATGAACCAAATTCATATCTTCTAGGGCTGCTGCCTCGGCCTTTGCATGCCCTAAGTCTAATAATGAATAGGTGTTTAAATGAATAGGAAAAGGTGGCCATACCTTTTTTGAATACCCGTTCAGTTCTTTACTTATACCACCAATTACAGTTTGCCTGGTGATCTCACGACAAGCCAGCCTATCAGGTATAAGTAAGGGTAAAGCATGCGGAGGGACAAAAACGCCGAAAACCCTGATGTATGAGAACTCTCTCTCCACATACCAATCGACTACTCTGCTTAAATTTGTCGTGATGTTATCCGATATCCTGGGTAGCGGATTACCTAAGATGGCAACATGCATCGGTACCATCACCCAGTTGAAGATTTCGTATACGAAATCTGAAGCCTTGTCCTCCCAAAGCTTAGAATGGTATACATGGACTGGCTTAGCATCCGATGGAGACCAGCTCCAATTCATCAAAGGAACAKGCATCATGGAACATACTGCGTCCATGAGATATGCGGACATAAAAAATGAAGCAGCTTTCCCRCTCTCTTTCTGCGTCCGATATTTTGTAATCCGACTAGTCAGGCTATCTGATAACATTTTAGCCCAGTCGAAAGAAGAGCCTTCTGCTACTGAGTATATCAAGGGCACCCATTGGAGGAAAAAATGCGTGGTGTCTTCCCTCCCGTACAATCTACAGGTCATCATCGCTACGTATTTGAACTGTGGTTCCAAAGAAGATATGGAATAAATTCCATTGTTGTCTGCCCTGAACTTCGCTGGGTGTGAGACCCAATCCTTGATCAAATCAAATAAACTTTTCGCGTATTGCTCGCATTCCTTCTGTTTAAAACCATCTAGAAACTCTGCATTGTACAAGAAGTCTGACGTGGGTGGTAATTTGTACATAACCTGTAAGCTTTCTGGTCTGAAGGTCCCAACAATGACCCCCTGCTCGTTGATGATGGTTCTAGTAGGGATGTCTACATGATCTAGCGCCCATCGGATCATGTCATAGTAAGGTAGAAGATGTGGTCGAGCCACTACTTTGTCCTGGACGACGATCTTGTATTTGGTAGTCATCTCGTCTGTCTCATTGTCACTGGAATCGTCTAAGCAGTTCACCAACTGTGATTGCAACACCTCTGAGACGTATGACCAGGTTCGTACGCAATCAACGCTTCGAGGTGAAGTATCCGAAATATTATCAGAACCTTGTCCTGAAACCTCTACGCTTGCCTTGGATACTTTTCACGGGGCCATGACAGGGGATTGTAACTTTACTCTTCTGCAATAAAAATGCGTATACATATAGAAGTTAGCTTACTGAGAAAAACTTCTCTGTGCGGGATAGAAATGAACTTTATGAATAAAATAGGAAGCAAAAGATCTATATCTTCGACCATTTAACATATCGATGTCCTTACGAACAGAACGGTCCAATCATAATTAGATAGAGATTTTGGCAATAAAAACCATATCCTTACTTTGTCGTTTCACCTTATTTCCAATTAATGCCATAAAATTTGACAATTCGTGGCACAAGTTGGCACAAGGAACATTTGAAATTACCCTGTAAACTGTGCATTATTATCATTTGCATTAAACATTGATTACGCTAGCTTGGCTTCCTTAATCAGGATTTAAATCAACATTTCGGCGTTCACCGTATCGAGACTTTTAACTCTGACCTTTCGAGCCTCTAAAACCCGAGATTGCGATGATTAGATTTAGTTAAGTGAGGATGTAATCAGATTAAGTGTTTTATTAATCATGTTTTAATTTATATTGCGACTTCGCGACTCGGGGCTTCGAGGGTATAGTTTTCGGGCGGAACGTATGCCGAGTCGCAAAATCCCGAGAGGCTTTAACCATGGTCAGACTAAACACTCTGGACATTAACCCGGGTTACTTATGTGAGGATCTCACGGATTTGTCTTTCGAGGTTATGATGGTAATGTTTTAGGAGAGAGTAAACGCCGAGACGCGAAATCCCGACAACATTTGACTGGGGTTTACATGGTCCCACTCTTAGCTTTCACCTGAGGTAAGCTTTTGAAACTTTTCGCGACCTCGCACATCGGGGTTTGTAAATCTTGTGACTCGTAACTCCCGAAGAGCGATATTCCGAGGTACGAAGAGCAACAACCTTTGTTTAACGATAAAAGTGGTAACTTGTGAAACATCACATCTCCCGCTATTTCGCACGTCGAGACTACTGAGATTTTCAGTAGGTGAACGTCACAAAGCGAAAAAGAACTTAAGAACCGACATTTGACTTTTAAAATAGATTTGAACCAATTGAAAAAGGCGGCTCCAACACCCCCTCGAAAAGGGGTGCTTTTGGACGCACAATATTTTACTATATCTATTTCGTTTATGATTTATGAATCAATGTATTTCATTACTGAATCATAATCTGAATCAATGTATTTCATTACTGAATTTGAAATCATAATCTGAATCATGTTTATTATTTATATCATTTACAAATTTGAATTTAGTACTAGTTTATTGTTTACTATTTACTATTTAGTATTTAGTATGCACAATGATGAATTTAGTAATTTACATGGGCTGAATTGTTATTGTTGGGATTTTATCATTAATTTTTATAATTTTTTTATAATTTTAGAGTCGAGGACCCCTATGCTAAGGACCCCGACATCCCCCCGTCCCCCATGAATTTCCCCAAAATTTGGGAGTTCTCCCACACGTCCCCCCTGTGCGTCTTCCCGCTTCCGCGCACCCCCGTCCCGAAGTCTTGGTGGAACATTGACTTTTTGTAATTCTCCTAGGCTAAATTTTAGGAGAGAAAATAATAAACAATGAGAAATATGTAGAAGCCTCATCTATAAATAAAGGCTTTCCTATCATTCCAAATCATTGTTGTTGGATATCATTTGAGAATACAATTTGTTGAAGATCTACCAATTGGAGCTTTTGGTGTCAATTCTTGGAGCTTTCTCTTTCTTGGTTTATTCTTGGTGCATCAAAGATTTCTTGTGATAGTTCAAGACTTCTACTAGCTTTCAAGATCAATCCAGTGAAAGGTTATTATACCACTTGGAGAGAAGACGTTTTAGGGTTTGCTCTTTCCTTCTTCTCTTGTTAACTTGAATAAGTATAAAATCCTTTTCTTTGTCTTTCCTTTTGGTTCCTTGGCAAGGGTTTTAAGTATTTATTTCAAGTTATAGTTGATCTTGTTGGTGAAGGCTTTTTCCCTTGTGTAATCCCTTCTTGTAGGACCTTGGTCTTCATACCTTATCTTCATTAGGTACGAGATTATTCTACCCTAGGGGTTCTAATCTCTTAACCCTAATCCTTAAGATAAGAATGGTCAATTCTTAGAGGAGCATACTTCTTGACCCCCTAATCCCTAGTGGGAATAAGGCACTTGTCTTCTCCCAACAAGCAACCAAAAAGCCCTAAAAACCCAAAAACTTTTACTTTTATTTTTATTTTGTTTAAAAAGAAATCTAATGGTAAAAAATCAAAGAAAAATCTTAATTTGGATTTCTTTCCTAGTCTAGTGCATAGATCATTGATTATTTCATTTTCTAGACTGGTTTGTTCAAAGGTTTGTGCCTAATTGTTTATCTCTAACCCTAACAAGGAAAAATGACCCTATAGAATTGTGCTTCAACGTTTTATCTAATGTTTTGCGGGTTGATTTAAGGATTTCGCAAATCTGGAAAATACATAACAGTGATAAAAAATCACATTTGCAGAAACCCTCAGGCTAGGGTTTGGTGCTTAAAGGTTCATATTTACTCATTCCTAGCTTAAATTTCATTTCTAGATTGTTATTACAAACATATTTAGTGGTGAAATCGATCTCCTAAGTGCTTTTAATTGCTTATCGTTTACTAAGAAATCTTATTGGTGAATTCTAGTGATAACATTGAAAACCGTAAGGGGGATTCACCACATATTATTCAAGTTCTTGCTTAGCTCATTGTTATACATCTCTAGAACTTGATTCTAACACTTGTTGGGCTGTTATTTCATAGCATATATCTTGCCCTAGTGAAATCGTACAAGACGTCTTGCTTTCTAGTGCATAATCTCTCTCTTGGATGGTCTATTCTATGTTTCAAATCTGAAATTTCTGCGTTATTTTATCATAAAACAAATTTAGAAGTTGTGGACAGCCAAAAGCTTGTCCTTGTTCTAGCATATAATCAATTGGTAATTGTTACCCACCAAGTTACACTAAAATGGACTTGCAATTGGGCTGCCAAAGATTGAACAAAGACTTGTTCAATATCAGAGTTCAAAAGTCCAACCAACCAACCATCATGGCCTCTTTTTCTCCTTCTTCTTCTTTACTGCATTTCCATAGCCCCATTGGGAATTGTAATAACATGAGCTAGCATGATGAAGTTTGAAAAAGGCTTAGCTTCCTAAGACTTAATCATGAGTGCATTACTATAAAGTGTTTTTTTTACTTATTAATTATATCTTGCTTGAACTTTTTAAGCGAGTTATAATTTATGAGGTTTTTCACTCATCACCTCCAAAGCTGGAGTGTGTACTAATGGTCAGGACTTAGTGTTTTTGCTTAAGTCCAGTGTCTAATGTATATTACCATGCTAGTCATCATTTTTGAGTCATATGGAAATTGTGCTAAGTCCCCCCTAGGATTTTTTTATGTTTTCAGTTCACAAAAATTTCCCGCAAACGGGATATTTTTAATTGCAATTCATGGATAAGTCTAAAAAGTGGTACTAGGAGGCATTATATTCCTTGGGGGTATTCGTTTTCACACTCAGAATAACAACTTTACCTATGTACCCACTTTGTGAGTAAAAATAGTGATTTTTAATCACTCAAAATTAATTTTACTCACAAAAAGTCAATAAAAGACATAAAAAAGACAAAATCAGCAAAACTATTTTTTGGGAAACATGTCGGGGACATGTTTTGAGTCAATTCACCCTCTCTATGAGTTCACTGGGCCTTGTTGGCATCCAAGAGAGAGTTATGGGTGAGTTGGTTGAGTGAGGTGTCAAGGGGAAGGAGATCCCAAGAGAGGGTGCGCCCCTCTTCCCTTCTGTGGCGCATTCTCCAAGGAGGGCACACATCCCAAGGACAATCCCACCTCCCTTGGGCCATGTGTCGCCCTGTTAATGTTTAAGCCATTATTATAGATGTTTGCATTTCATTAGATAACAATAGCATAATCTAAGATCACTGAGAAATACACAATCACAAGAGACACAGCATTTATCCTGGGAAACCCTCTAGGGGGAAGAAAACCCAGCAAAACTTCCTTAATATAGATAGCCAATACAATGCCAAGAGATCTCTATGCTAAATCAAAAAGTCCTCTCCCAAGATATGCGCCATTCTCTCTCTCCTTTGTCGGTAACAGATCAGAACTTGTCTCTCAAACTGAGCAAGTGAGTTGTGTTTAAGTGAGACGCTAGCCTCCTTTATTTATACAAGTCTAGCACGTGTGAAGTGTCTTTTCACTGGCAGGGCCGACTTCTCAAATTGGGTGGGTAAACCCACCTTTATTATATTCCTGGGTCACTTTATTAACTGTTGGGGCCGACTTCTTATTCTGCCTATTATAATTGTCTTTCGACCAATCCGCAAAAGGGGATTTGGTCCTATTACAATAACCGACATGATCAATCCACAATGGGGATTGATCCAATGAATAATATATCAATAATAATAAGAATACTCTTTGCAGTTACAATATTTCAACACTCCCCCTTAACAAGAAGGGTATTCTTCAACAGCATCATGCGAGAGAAAGAGGAAAGCATCAACAATATCATATTGGCTGGCGTATCTATCAATCATCAGAAGTTTTCTTCATCAGCAGCATCGTCATTCTCAAAAGAATGCCATCATCATCTGCCTCAATATGTATCAGTATAAAGTGATACCTCATCACAGCACTAGGTTGGCCCATCACAGTACTAAACTGGCTCTATGTCACAGTTGTTAAGCTGGTAGCTCAGTCTAAGTCACATCTTGCTTTACGTCTTAACAACTAGGTTAGAAGCAAGGTATACGTCATCTTGCTTTACATCTAACAACTGGGTCAGAAGCAAGGAACACATCAACTTGCTTTACGTCTAACAACTAGGTCAGAAGCAAGGAGTCATCTTGTTTTATGTCTAACAGCGAGGTCAGAAGCAAGGAACACATCATCTTGCTTTACGTCTAACAACTAGGTCAGAAACAAGGAGTCATCTTGTTTTACGTCTAACAGCAAGGTCAGAAACAAGGAACACACACATCATCTTGCTTTACGTCTAACAGCGAGGTCAGAAGCAAGGAGTCATCGTGCTTTACGTCTAACAGCGAGGTCAAAAGCAAGGAACACACACATCATCTTGATTTACGTCTAACAGTGAGGTTAGAAGCAAGGAATCGTCTTGCTTTACGTCTAATAGCGAGGTCAGAAGCAAGGAGTCATCTTGCTTTACGTCTAACAGCAAGGTCAGAAGCAAGGAACACACACATCATCTTGCTTTACGTCTAACAGCGAGGTCATAAGCAAGGAATCATCTTGCTTTACGTCTAACAGCGAGGTCAGAAGCAAGGAACGCACACATCATCTTGCTTTACGTCTACCAGCGAGGTCAGAAGCAAGGAATCATCTTGCTTTACGTCTAACAGCGAGGTCAGAAGCAAGGAACACACACATCATCTTGCTTTACGTCTAACAGCGAGGTCAGAAGCAAGGAGCACATATACTCCCCCTTTCAGGGAGGGTCCTTTCGGACTATACCAAACTTATCTCGAAAGTGTTCAAACTTTACACGCGATAGAGGTTTGGTCAACACATCAGCAACCTATTCATCCATGCTAACATACAGGAGCTTCAAGGCTCCTCTCTGCACCATGTCACGGATAGTGAATCTCTATGTGCTTCGACCTATCATGGAATATAGGAATCTCTGTCATCTTTATGTAGCTCTGGTTGTCACATAGGATCGTGGTTGCTTCCATTTCTAGCTCAAATAGACCGGTCAGCAACTTTCGAAGCCATATAGCTTCGCAGCTAGCAGAACATGCGGCAATGTACTCTGCTTCCATTGTGCTGAGAGCAATACTGGATTGCTTCCTACTCTGCCACGAGATCATGGTTGATCCCAAACTGAAACAGCATCCGGAAGTGCTTTTTTCTGTCAGCAACGCTTCCTACCCAATCTAAATCAGTGTATCCACTCAATGTGAAATTATAATCTCCGTCATAACTGAGACCACAATCTAATGTACCTTTAAGGTACCTCATCACATGTTTTGCAGCCACTAGGTGAACATGTTTGGGTTCTACGAGAAACTGACTCAAGGTGTTCACAGCAAAACAAATGTCTGGTCTGGTGCTCGTCAGGTACATCAGCAATCCAATAATCTGTCTGTACAGTGTGGCGTCTATCAAGTCTGACGAAGTATCGACCAGTAGCTTCAGCTTCGCTTCCATGGGTGTATTCATGGGCTTGCATTCCAGCATGTCGAATCTCTTTAAGATTTCCACCATGTACTTCCCCTGGTTAAGGAAGATCCTCTCAAGACTCTGCCATACCTCAAGACCTAAAAAATAATGCATTAGGCCAAGGTCTTTCATTTCAAATTCCGAGGCAAGTCTCCTTTTACATTCAGCGATGAGTTTTTCTTCTCCAGTTAAGAATAAGTCATCCACATATAGCAGTAAGATTACTGGCTCATTATTCATAATTTTGAAGTAGAGATTTGAGTCTGCTTTACTCTTGGTAAAGCCTAAGCTCGTCAAGAAACTGTATATACGGCCATACCAAGCTCTAGGAGCTTGCTTCAATCCGTATAAGGCTTTCTTCAATCTGCAGACATGAGACTTCCTGTCTTCAACCTCAAATCCTTGAGGTTGCTCTATATACACTTCCTCTTTGATGACACCGTTTAGGAAAGATGTCTTCACGTCCATCTGGTGCAACTTCCACTTCGTCTTAGCCGCAAGAGCTATGATGGTCCTGATCGAAGTGTATCTGGCCACAGGAGCGAATGTCTCTTCATAGTCAATGCATTCCTTTTGGGAAAAGCCACGAGCGACAATTCTTGCTTTATACTTCTCAATACTTCCATCAGCAGCATGTTTTATTTTGAAGAGCCATCTGTAGGATACCCGATCTTTATTCTTCGGTCTAGGAACTATTTCCCATACTTCATTTCTTCATTATGGATTGGTATTCCTCTGTCATGGCATCTGCCCATTTTTCTCTAAATGACTTCTTCAAAGAAGGTAGGCTCCTCTTCTAGGAGATCACACATCAAAGCCGTCAAACTGGAGAATGGCTTTGGTCTTTTCACCTGTCTTATAGTTCCTTCGAAAACACCGTACTTCTCTCTCCATCTTGAATAATCTCTCTAGCCTAGGCTGGCTTTCTTTTATGGAGGATCATCATTTGAGGAGGTTCTTGCACTTCTACTATATCATAGTCTTCTAGAAGTTCCTCATCAGGGGAAGTTACGACTTCCCTCATTGGTTCTGCAGCTCTAGGAACCTCCCTCATTGCAGTATTGGGGATTACGGGTTTCTCTTCATATACCTCTTCAAGCTGGCACAGCTTAGATTTCTTGAGCGCTGCATCTTCATCAAAGGTCACATCCCTGCTGATCTCATCCCTGCTGATCTCAATGTGATGTTGACCTAGTATATAGATTCTTAAGGCCTTGGAGACCTCACAGTATCCCACAAATATTCCCTTCTTTCCTGAAGGGTCCAGCTTGTTTCTCTTTTCTTTAGGTATATGAATAAACACTGGACAACCAAATATTTTGAGATGGCTCACCTCTGGCTTCTTTCCAATGAACATCTCTTCAGGTGTCTTGAGCCCAAGTGCACTATGGGACAATCGGTTCTGCACATAAACAGCTGTCATTGTTGCTTCTGCCCATAAGCACATAGGAAGATCTTAATCTTCACAGCTTCCAGCATGGTTCTGTTCTTTCGTTCAGCTACACCGTTTTGTTGGGGATCTTGATCCCAACATCTTTGCAGAAGTTCACAAACTCTTTTGAGGTATATTCTCCTCCATTATATAACCTGAGTATCTTAATCTTCCTTACAGAGAGGTTCTCTATCAAGGCTTTTGAATTCCTTGAACTTTTTGAACACTTCAAATATATCCAGGTCTTATGAGAATAATCATTAATGAATGATACATAGTATACATACTCACTAATGGAGGATGATGGCATTGGGCCACACATATCTGAATGAATGAGTTCTAGGACTCCTTCTGTCTTGTTGTCCCTCTTCGAAAACGGTTTCTTGATGTTCTTCCCTTGTGCACATCCATTGCATACGCCTTCATGGTCACCTTTGAGTTCCGGTAAACCTATGACCGCTTTTCATATGTATGGTAGCACCTTGTAGTTGAAGTGAGCTAATCTTCTATGCCAAGATTCGTCAATGGTCATGACAGCTTCTAAATGACACTTTAGTTTATGCAAGCCACCTTCTTCTTTTCCAATGATGATTGCTTCATTTATGGTCTCTCCTTTAGCACATTGCCTTCTGCAACCTTCGCTATAGCTTCCTCAGGTGACCTGGAGCAAGGTCAACAAAACAACAAGCAAGAATAATATCCTTTTGATAATATAAAGCAATAGCACGAACAATCATCACAGTAGCTCCTTTAGAGCTCTCACTTATAATTTATTTGAAGCAAAGATTAAAGGTAAGGAATACAATACGAAATGAGGTCAACACTCTCATAGTGTTGTGACCAAGCATTCTTCCATGGCAACCTGGAACTAACACACGAGGTTTCTCCTAGAGGAGGTATTAGTTGTATCAGGCAAAGTATTTACCTCTATATGCTCACATGATGTCAAGTATAATACTTTACGACGACTGTTATCTTAACTATAGTCATTAGCTTGTCATGTGTACCTTTGAATCTTATCAACTTGATTTAATCAAACCTGGAGCCTTGTCTTCAGGAATGAGTGCTTGCTTTTCTTCCAGGTCCCCTTCACTCAAGTGACGAGTGCTTTCTTCAACCTATCTGTTGTACTAAGACAATACGCTATCTTGACAGAAGGTTAGGTTAGAGAATAAGCTTTATGATCAACTTTTAATCCTTCTAATAATTTGATCATAGCTTCAACATGCAATACTGATCAAGATAATGTCATGACAAATGGATGCATATCAAAATAATCACACCTGGGTTGCATCATTCCTTTGAATGTGTTGGATCTTGAGATCCTTCTGGATCTATGGCAAGAGATCCCTTCTCCTGCAAATACTCTTTAGGGTTTAACCATTAAACATATGTAAGTACATACCTCTGATAGCATTTGCAGGTAGTGGCTCCATCTGGTAGCAACGGTAATCATTGCCAACTCTTGAGAAAACTTGAAGGGTGATTGCAACTGGTTCTACGGCTGCAACTGCAACTGGAACTTGGGGTTTTATGATGAAACCCTAATTTTTCAAACTTCAAATTTTGAAATTCCGATCCAGGGAATAGATGCGCTAAGTTGAGGTGAGTATGTTGGTGTAGTCAGAATTTCGAAAATCCAACTTTTACCCCCTCAAACTTGATCTGCGGATTTCTGGACTGGTGCTTCTGGTTTTTTGGTACTTATGGTACTCTGGTACTTCTGGTACTTCTGGTACTCTATTTTTCTGCTTTTCTGGTACTTTGTGAAACTAGGGTTTCACTTTCCGGGAGATCCAGCCACTGAAAAGGTGCGTTGATGATGCTAAATTGATCCTTAGGGGAGGGCGCAACTTTCTAGATAGTTTTAGGGCTGAAAAGATTCACTTTTGAAAAACCCTAATTTGTAGGTACTGCAACAGTGACATTTTTCCTCTTGCGAAATATGCTTCCTTCAGCTTCGCTCTGAAACCATGTTAATGTTTAAGCCATTATTATAGATGTTTGCATTTCATTATAACAATACCATAATCCAAGATCACTGAGAAATACACAATCACAAGAAACACAGCGTTTATCCTGGGAAACCCTCTAGGGGAAGAAAACCCAGCAAAACTTCCTTAATATAGATAGCCAATACAATGCCAAGAGATCTCTATGCTAAATCAGAAAGTCCTCTTCCAAGATATGCACCACTCTCTCTCTCCTTTGTCGGTAACAGATCAGAACTTGTCTCTCAAACTGAGCAAGTGAGTTGGTGTGAGTATGTTGGTGTGAAGTGTCTCTTCACTAGCAGGGCCGACTTCTCAAACTGGGTGGGTAAACCCACCTTTATTATATTTCTAGGTCTCTTTATTAAATGTTGGGGCCGACTTCTTATTCTGCCTATTATTGTCTTTTGACCAATCCGCAAAAGGGGATTTGGTCCTATTACAATAACCGACATGATCAATCCACAATGGGGATTGATCCTATGAATAATATATCAATAATAATAAGAATACTCTTTGCAGTTACAATATTTCAACACGCCCATCCCAACCTTCTCTTGCGCCACCGCATTGCTTAAGTCCTCGGGAGTGGTGTTACTCATCCCGATCCATTTGTCTCACCTCCTCTTACAAGTGGTGCACCCCCTCTCATTGGGATCTTCACCCAATGTGCTATATAATAAAGCAATATATCCCATTGTAATCTAGATTTGGAGACCTAAGGTAATGTTGTTGTAATGCTTCTAAGCTTATTAGAATAGAAATAAAGAAGACTTTGGAGGTCATACTTCTGTATTGTGACAATGTGTGGATGTTCATTATTCCTTTGATGTGTTGAGGTAACTGTAGGTTTATTTTTCTTGCAAATTTTACTTTCTCAATTTGTCCTTCAATAACAAGAATTAGTAAGCTAGTTTGCATTTCTAAATCTTGTTTTTATTAGCATATGTGATTCAAGATTTCATGTTCTTGTTTGACTAACATGTTTTCCTTCTCCTTTACAAGTTGAAGGGTGACATTGTCCATCAATTTCTTTCGTCTTGCTTCAATTTGTGTTTGCAATTATGATTTGATCTCATCAATATGTAGGACTTCTTCAACCTTTTTACAAGAGGCAAAAGCAAATATCATGGATGAAGAGAAGATCTACACATTTTCACATCGTTGACATCGTTAACAAGGTCTTGATTATGCTTATGCAACCTTTTTATTCTTCATCTTTCTTTGCCCATTCTTCCTTTGAGTGATCATATTTCTTCTTGAATCTGCTCGCCTTTTCTTCTTTTACGTTCTCAACCTCCATATTAAGTGTTTGATTCAAAGCTTGCAACTTGGAGAATTGATCATCTTTTTGCACAGAGTCCTCTTTAAATTTCTTAAATTCCTCCTTGATTTTCTATGTGTTTCCTTCATATTCAACACAAAAGTTATTTATTTCCTTTGATTTTATTTCCTTTATCCATCTATTAGAGAATACTTTTTCAAATTCTTTCAATGTGTAGTTTAAGTTGGTGTCTCTATCAAGATTATGTTGGGTATGTGTTATATTCTTTGCATGATTAGCACCATGTGCACCGTGGAGGGGTCACAAGGGGGGGTGGCATCCCCCCCTCCTTTGGGGTTTTGGGGGCAGAGTCCTCCAAAAAAATTGGGTTGTTTTTGGGTGGTTTTTTGGCCCAACAATTTTTTGGCCCATTGTAATATAATTCTGGTTAAAGAATCTAATCCAAGTTGACAGATTAGGGCTTTGGATGTCATGGAATCATATATATTGTATTGTAAATAGTGAAGTTAATACAATGAGAGTTAGAGGTGGGGCTCTAAATATTTGTTGGTTTTCCCGATTAAGGGTTTCCAGGGTAAATTTATGAGTACTATGTGTGAATGCTATTGTTTTCTATCTATTTTATAAAGAATATGTGTGTGCATTGCTATACTGTGAAGCTTTAAAACCTACAGAGTATTCCACCACTCCCAAGATTCAACCATTCTCTAGAATCAATCCCTTATTTATCCCCATCAAAGTTTCGCATTCCCGCCAATTCTAGACCAAGAACTTGAAGTCTTATTTGAACCCTTGACTTTTAGATTCACTATCTTCACAAGGGTTATCCCAAATTGTCCCAAAAAATTTCCATATATTATTATATATTTTCTCTTTCAATTGCTTTTTGAACATAAATCAGAGATTCCAATTAAAATTTATGACCATTTTAAGTTGACTTACCATTTGAAGCCCTTCTATGGGGACTTCTCTACAAGCCAACCTTGCACCTGTTATATCCCCAAGCTTTTTGCACCAAAATAACTGAAATGTTCACCTATAACAATCTGAAATGTTTGTTGATGTTAGTGGTAGCATCAGACAAGTATTTCCGCATTTGCATGTGTCTAGCATGTGGAAGTTGTCGAAAGCCTTCTATCCTTGAGTTTACTTTAGTCAAAGAAATAATTAAAGTAAAAGTGTTTTTATTAGTGAATCGAGTTATTTAAGGAAAGTGTTAAAAGTAATTAGCATGTAATCTAAGCATGTAAATCTTAAATGGATGTGATAAGTAATCTCAATTGTCCATCACTTTGGAGATTAGGTTTAGATTGTAACTCATAATTATAAGAGCAAGGCTAGGGTGAAAAAGGTAGACACTTCTGTGAGGTACT
Organism: Picea engelmannii; assembly: GCA_009831015.1. Taxonomy (NCBI): domain Eukaryota; kingdom Viridiplantae; phylum Streptophyta; class Pinopsida; order Pinales; family Pinaceae; genus Picea; species Picea engelmannii. The sequence goes on from ML777478.1 coordinate 625,238, forward strand.
TTGGTGAGAGATCAAGGCCGAGCCTTTTGGTGAGATGCCAAGGTTGAGGATAGCAAAGAACTTTTTCTAGTGTGAGGAGTGTAGGAGCAAAGAAGGACTTTTGCTTACACGAGAGTGAGGAAATCTCACTGGTTGGGTAAAGAGATTTCATCCAAGTGTTGATGCAAAGAGAGTTGAATCACAAGGGACTGTGATTCAAGATCTTAGATAGGTGGAGAAGGACTTTCATCGAGAGGTCATACAGGTCAAAGAGAAGAGAGAGCAGAGGCAGTCGTTGGTGGGTTTCAGCTGATAGAAGCCAGAGGAAAGCATAACGTCATATGGAAGTTTTTGTACAGAGTTTCATACATGTATGTGGGTTTCAGTGGAGACAGTCGCGTATGTACACGGGCTTGCTAAAGGAAAGACTTGTACACCTCAAAAAGTGTGCAAGTATTGGGTCGAACAATAGCACAGGCATTGTCAGGTTTGTTTGCAGTGTATATTCTCTTAGTGGGCCATTTTCCCTGTTACGAGAGCCCTGATTTGACCTTAATAAAAGCATCTTGGAACTGATTTTCCCTCCGGGGTTTTTCCAAGGGTTTTTACCCAAAGATATTGGTGTCTTGTGTGTGAGATTTTGGTTTCCTAATCTATGTTTTCGCTGCATGTTTAGTTGATTACTTAGTTGTGCTTTTAGTAGATAAAGTGATTTTATTTTGAGCTAACTGACAGGTGTTGGGTTGAAGTGGTAAAATATCAACATGGTATCAGAGCCAGTGCTCTGAAGGGAGGAAACCAAGAGCACAAATCTCATTAGTTGCAAGCAAATCTATCATATCTGCAAGAAGATCTAGTTAGATCTATAACCAGGAGGTGGAAATTGAAGGACGGATTTCAGGTAAACAACAATACTAAGGCAAAACATGAGTTTTTGCAGGTGTATGAAGGTGTACACGGGTTGCAGTGGTGACAGTCGCGTACATACGTGGGTTGCAGTGGTGACAGTCGCATACATACGCGCGTTGTAGTGGTGATAATCACGTGCATGTCAGTATATAGGCAGTTTCAGTAAAGGGTTATAAGATCAAATCTTGGAGATGGAAACGGCATTACGATTCGAAGATAGGTTGGATGGGGTTTCCAACTACGGTCCTTGAAAGGAGAGAATCATGTTGGTGTTGATGGAGGATGGGATCTGGGAATTTGCTAATACTCAGATAACTCCACCAACAGATACTCATGGAAGAAAACAGCCTAGGACATGTGGGAAGCTCTGAAGAGTTTATTTCAGAGCAAGAATGAGAATCGCATAATGGTGTTGAGAGACAAGCTTAGGGACACGAAGACGACAGGATCAGATACGGTGACAAGTTATCTCCCCCGGATCCAACAAGTTTGGGATGATGGCTGCAATCGGGGAAACAGTGGATGATTCAAAGTTGGTGAGGACAGCGCTCAAGGGCTTCAAGAAGGAGTGGACACCGTTCATCAAAGCAATCGTGGCACAAGAGAAGCTTCCGGATTGGTCAAGGTTATGGGATGACTTCGTTCAAGAGGAATTTCGAGATGAAGATCTGAATGGAGGTCGACACAAGAATGATGATGAGAACCTTGCTCTTGCCAGTCAGTAAAAGAAGGGCAAGTTCAAGAAGATTGTCAATGGAAAGTCTACCTCTCAAGTCGGCAAGAAGGACATGAGCAAAGTCAAGTGCTTTGCATGTCACAAGTTTGGACATTATGCAAGTCAATGTCCGCATAGGAAGAAGGGTGGGAACGAAACGCAACCAGAGGTAGTTGTATCGGCAAGACTCAAATGGATGAATTTTGCAAGAAGTTTGAACACACAAAATTCTTACTTGTTTCCCAAACTTCCTTGAGCACCATATTAACTGATGCATAGTTGATAGATAGTGGAGCCACATGTCATATGACAGGAGCACGAAAGGTGTTTGAGAGCTTCACAGAGTCTTACTTAGAGATGCATGTGGAACTTTGTATGGGGATCAAGCATGCAGTAAAGGGGTCTGGAACAGTTCCATTACAGCTGGAGTCAGGAGGCACATTGAGAGTCACGAATGTGCTATGGCTGCCAGAACTCAAGAGGAGTGTGCTCCCAGTCTCAGTGATTGAGAAGAAGGGCTACGAGGTCTTATTCTAAGATGGACATGCGCTAAACATGCCCAGAGGATCTAGCTTAGACAAAGCAGTTGTATTTGGAGTTAGGGAGAGAAACTTATATAGGCTAAAGGTCCATCCTATGCGAGCAGTGGCAAGCAACAGAGTGACAGAGAACAAGGAGCAGGTAGCTCCAAAGGTTGAGTAGCTCAGAGAGAGTCAACCTTCAAGTTCAAGTGGGAAGGAGCAGCCTTCCAAGTCTGTCGAGGAGTCATGGTACAAGACGGCCATGTAGGATGCTCAGGAGCAGAAGGCTTCTAGGAGCATGATCAAAAGCAGTGAGTCTTCGGAGACAGGTTAGAGCATGATGGCAGGGATAGTTTGTGTCAGAGGGAGTAGCCAATCAGGTGGATTGGAGAGCAGACATGGTAGCAGATCTAGTAGCAAAGATAGAGCCAAGTCCATGTGGGAGAAATACCTTCCTCGCTAAGAGGGAGTGTTGATGTTAGTGGTAGCATTGGACATGTACTTCCGCATTGGAATGTGTCAAGCATGTGGAAGTCGTTGAAAGCCTTCTATCCTTGAGTTTACTTTAGTTAAAGGAATAATTAAAGTAAAAGTGTTTTTATTAGTGAGTTGAGTTCTTTAAGAAAGGTGCTAAAAGTAATTAGCATGTAATCTAAGCATGTAAATCTTAAGTGGGTGTGAGCAGTAATCTCAACCGCCAATCACTTTGGAGATTAGGTTTAGATTGTAACTCATGATTATAAAAACAAGGCTAGGGTGAAGGAGGAAGACACTTTTGTGAGATACACTTGTGACAGACTTTGGTGAGAGATCAAGGTTGAGACTTTTGGTGAGATGCCAAGGTCAAGGATAACAAAGAAGAACTTTTGCTAGTGTGAGGAGTGTACAAGCAAAGAAGAAATTTTGCTTACACAAGAGTGAGGAGATCTCACTATTTAGGTCAAGAGATTTCATCCAAGTGTTGGTGCAAAGAGGGTTGGATCACAAAGGACCGTGATTCAAGATCTTGGATATGTGGAGGACTTTCATCTAGAGGTCATACAAGTCAAGGAGAAGAGGGAGCGGAGGCAATCGTAGGTGGGTTTCAGCTAATAGAAGCTCGAGGAAAGCATAGAGCCATATGGAAGTTGTTGTTAATATTATGGTAGCTGCGGGAGGTATTTACCTCCACGTGTAAACCTGACAAGAATAGAAGACTCCGGAAAGCAAGAGAAAACCCTAATGAGTTGGCTAATAACCCTAGAAGTCTTGTCGACTCAAGACGATAATTTATATTAGGTTATTAGCCTCCAAGAGAAGAAGTCGGCCAGAAATAATAATAATATATTGAACAGACATGTACCCAGAAGGAGAAGTCGACCCCAGCAAATCTGGCAGAACCACTATAAATACAGGGCGCCAATTCTCATTTGACACATCTCAGAATTGCAGAAGCAGCAACTGGTGCACACTGTAGTTCCCAGTTTGGTGCGCACGTGTGGAGGAGAGTTGCAGGTGCAGCTGATGCAGCAACCAGTTTTCAGTGTTAGCTTGGACTATCTCTTGGCTAGGGTTTGGACTATCTGATCAGCTATTGTTGGTGCGCTATCCTTGGAGGAAGATGCGCTACACCTTGTTTGGCTATCTAGCCTAGGGTTTGCTTCCGGAGTAATTCTTAGTCAAGGTTAAGGTGCTCGGAGGGAGGCTTCGACCTATGGTTGGGTGACGAGGGTATCGTCAATGGTAAAACGAGCACAAAATCTTCTATATTCTAACAGGTTATGGGCCCACACCTCCTTCATTCAGTCTAAACGCTAGAAGGAAACATAGCCGCTAGGATATTGAGCTCGTTGAGGAACTACCGCTAGGGTTACTCGCAGAAGCAGTTTCCAAGACACTATCGCTAGGGTTACTAGCAGGAGCAGTTGCAGAAACCCTAAACCTCTTGTTGAGGCACCTTAAGTGAATGGATTGACCTAATCTCCAGACAGATCAGTGCGCTCTAGCCTAGCGCATTCCCTGATACTCTCAGCAAGCCAAGACGTGAAGATTGAGTTTGTGGTCAAATCTAGGGTTTGACCAAGTCAAAGCAGCCATGACTTATTCTATGAAGTCAGAAAACAAGTTAGATGGAGCCTCTAACTTCAGAGCATGGAAGACAAGGATTGACCTCATCCTTGCCAAGAATAAAGTGTTGGATATCGTGAAAGGAAATATCGTGAAACCAAAGTTTGAAGAAGGAAAAGAGAAGGAACCGCAGAACGTTGCAGCTATGGAGAAGTTCAAAGATGTTGACATCAATGCCATGAGTATCATAGTGGATTCTATAAAATACCACTTGATACCCTACATCTCCCATCTTGACTC
>ML777478.1:630514-643036 GCA_009831015.1 Picea engelmannii
CAATAAGGATGTAGATGGAAGCGTGGACTCTGTTAGACGGAGGGAGCCGATTATATGCACTCTTACATGAAGCAAGGGTTAGGAGGGAGCTAATCCTATGATCCATTGAAGATGATGAAGTATATATCCATGGTAGTAACCATAAAAGACAGTATGTGTTCAGTTCAAGAAGTCTTCCTCGAAGAGAAGCCTTAAAGTATCCCTGTTATCCATCCAGATCCGTGATTCTATGATGAAAGGAAGAAGTGGAATCTATAGGGCATGGAATCTATAAGAAACTCCATGGACTCAAGAGCTAAAGAAAAACATGAAGATTCCAAGAAAGAAAGAGAAATCAAAACAACCAGTCATTGTATCAAGAATCACAAGATTACCAGCCTGATATGAACTCACTAAAAGAAATCAAGCAGAGGAACTGAAAGTTGTGATGAAGAACAATGTATATATGCAAGCATTGCAAGATCCAGAACTAGAGGTTCCCCCAGATGGAGGGAGAAGACTATGATGATTACTTGTTCCAGTAAACCAGACTTATCTCTACATGAGTCATTATATCATCCGCAACATCCATGAGTTGGAGTTCTACATCAGATGAATACAAAGAATGTTCTCCAGAGAAATTGAATAAAGAGTGTATGAAGAGCAATCTCAAGACCTTGAGGCATACCAGAAAGAGACCCTTGTATGCAGATAGAAGAAGATAACTTGGTGGAGAACCTCCAGTGCACAGCAGAAGCGTAGTGAAGATTCCCTATAACATCAAGATGATTACTCAGTAGATCAGATCTCATGATGACAGAAGAAGTACCACATGGATATGTTCAGTTTTCCAACACTGATATACTCTATTGTTCAAATTTACATGAAGCCTTCACAGTGTTCCAGACTAAAGAACATTTGAAATCAAGCATTACATTATCCATGATAAAGTCCGGAAAGGAGAAAATGGTTCTCCAATACATGACTCCATAGGTGAGCAGATAAGCAGATATTTTGGTAAAGCTTCTATCCAAGATGAAAGAGTTTGCGTACTCAAGCTGGAGCTCGTGGAAACAACTTCCTTATTGGAAAAGGAAGAAATAACTCCCAGGTTGGGAGGGAGCACTGAAAATATTATTGAAGACATTCATTGAAAAATAGTCTATCTTGGACAGATGCTTTCCTGTTCGAAAAGTGGATTGAGATTTCTAACGGACGGTGACTTCCCATTATGGTTAACATGGGAAGTAGTCTGATTGTTGATGTATCATAGACAGTGACTTCTCATTGTGGTTAACATAGGGAGTGGTCTAGGGCAGTCTCTCTTCTTGAGGGTTACTCAAGAAGACTAGCCCGCCTCGCCAGACAGCGATTTCTCATTGTGGTTAACATGAGGAATGGTCTGTTTTTGGAGGTTGATGCAGGACAATCTTTTCCTCTTGTGGTTAACAGAGGAAATGGTCCAGACAGTCATTCCTTAGGGTTTATACATTCTCTCCAGGGTGCACTTTGATTAGTGTAGGAGGAATGGCCCAGGGTGGGGAATGGTCCAGGCTCAGCAATCAGGGACAGACATTCCTTAGGGTTTATACATTCTCTCCAAGGTGCACTTTGATTAGTGTAGGAGGAATGGCCCAGGGTGTGGAATGGTCCAGGCTCAGCATTCCTTAGGGTTATACATTCTCTCCAGGGTGCACTTTGATTAGTGTAAGAAGAATGGCCCAGGGTGGGGATTGGTCCAGGTTCAGAAGACAGGACAGTTATTCTTCCTTGCTTGAGAAGAATAGTCCAGATATCTCATTGTTCTACTCTTAGGGCAGATATTCTTTCAGAGCTCACAGATGTGAGTGAAAGATTGGTCCAAATGATTCAGTTTATATCATAACATTGTCTCTGTGCAGGTTGCTATTAGATGTTTGTTATGAAGACTGTATGACAGTAGTGAAGAATACTGTGGTGGATATGTTCCATTGTTCGTGAATATACGTTGTTGATCAAGTACTTGTGTGTTACTTGGTGTGGTAGTGTACCACTGGATTGTAGTTATATACTACTATGGATAGACACAGTTGTGTTCTATCTTTGTTCTAATTGCCTTGAAGACTATCAGCAGTTTATTGAAGATAATCATCATCCAAACAAATGATGAACACAGATTTTCCAGACAAAAAATAGTTCAGAGCATTTACTCTTCTAGATTATAAGAATGACTCTTGTATCACTCTATGGTGTGAGTGACTTATCTAGCATCATGTCTGATTACTCAGATGAATTATGGTTTTGAGAGATGATGCAGCTGATGGTGATGGTGATGCTCATGATCTAGTCATGAGATAGTCTAAACGACTATGTTGATGCTACCGGGTAAATGGTATGTTTTTGTGCTCAAGACCATTACCTGTAATACCTCCCTAGCTAGGAGGGAGTGTTAATATTATGGTAGCTGCGGTAGGTATTTACCTCCACGTGTAAACCTGACGAGAATAGAAGACTCCGGAAAGCAACAGAAAACCCTAATGAGTTGGCTAATAACCCTAGAAGTCTTGTCGGCTCAAAAAGATAATTTATATTAGGTTATTAGCCTCCAAGAGAAGAAGTCGGCCAGAAATAATAATAATATATTGAACAGACATGTACCCAGAAGGAGAAGTCGGCCCTAGCAAATTTGGGAGAACCACTATAAATACAGGGCGCCAGTTCTCATTTGACACATCTCAGAATTGCAGAAGCAGCAACTGGTACGCACTGCAGTTCCCAGTTTGGTGCACACGTGTGGAGGAGAGCTGCAGGTGCAGCTGCTGCAACAACCAGTTTTCAGTGTTAGCTTGGACTATCTCTTGGCTAGGGTTTGGACTATCTGATTTGCTATTGTTGGTGCGCTATCCTTGGAGGAAGATGCGCTACACCTTGTTTGGCTATCTAGCCTAGGGTTTGCTTCCGAAGTAATTCTCAGTCAAGGTTAAGGTGCTCGGAGGGAGGCTTCGGCCTATGGTTGGGTGACGAGGGTATCGTCAATGGTAAAACAAGCACACAATCTTCTATATTCTAATAAATGTCGTATAGAGTTTCATACATGTACGCAGGTTTCAATGGAGACAGTTGCGTATATACGTGGGTTTGCTGAAGAAAAGGTGCGTACACCTCAAAAAGTGTGATGATATAGGGTCGTACAGCCACATAGGCATTGTCAGGTTTGTCTACAGTGTATATTCTCTTAGTGAGCCATTTTCCTTGTTATGGGAGCCCCTAATTTGACCTTAATAAAAGCATCTTGGAACTGGTTTTCCCTCTGGGGTTTTTCCAGGGGTTTACACCTGAAAATATTGGTGTCTTGTGTGTGAAATTTTGGTTTCCTAGTTTATGCTTCCACTGCATGTTTAGTTGATTACTAATTTGTGCTTTTGGTAGATAAAATGATTTTATTTTGAGCTAACTGCCGGGTGCTGGGTTGAAGTGGTAAAATATCAGCAATTTCCACCTGAATGCCACTAGTCTCACTCGATATGGATTTTCCAAGAGGAAGTTAACTAAACCCTGCCATTTTTAACCCTTCTCAGGAAAGTGAGGTTGTATGCAGTATATCCATGAATTTCACATTAAAACAGTTCCAAATTTTGGACCTGTAACTCCTTCTGATGTCTAGACTCTGCTTTCAGATGCCTCTGGTCTCACTCAATTTAGACCTTGTAATCTCAAGATATGTGTGTGAAGCCTACTAGTTTTAGCAAGGTTTCGGGATCAGGTAGAAACACTAATTTGTATGGACTGTAACTACTAGATTCCAACACCTCTGAAGGAAATTTTTGACAAAGATAGTGAAGGATGTTTTCTTTCCAACACTTCAAGTCTCCCTAAATTTAAAGGTCCCTAGCAAAAGTTATAGCTCTTAAAATGAAATGTACTCACTGAAGGTGCCCATATGAGTATCATTCACTCTAATACCACTTGTAATGAACATAATACACAATACAGCATTATAAACCTGCATACACACAATGTACACCAAATTAACTGGAGCACAACTCCCAAATTAATTATTATGATGAGTTACACAATAACTCTTTAGATATCATCAGAAGAACTCCAAATAACCCAAATATATCCCAATAAATTAATCATAAGCCAATGTGTGTACTGACAACTCTATTGACCTCTTATATATATTAGTTCTCACTCATTGCCCATGCAGGCTGAGTCGCTGACCCACTATTTACATATACATTGACCCCTTATCCCCTTCTATACCCCCCAATAGGTTCATTAGATACATTACTCTCATTTTGATAATGGGTGCACTTTATATCTATAGGTTGTTCCTTATGCCACCTGTTCTTGTTGCAACATATGCATATCTCAAATGTAATGAATTGTATATCTACAGAAAATAATAGAATATTGCCCAAACATATCAGGTCCTAGTGCACCACAGAGGTTTCTACAATGCATCAGATTCCACACACGATTTGGAGATGGTTGAGTGTAACTGCTGGTTTTTAATATATACCAAGTGCAAGGGTTCCTGAAAGATTTGAGGCCCTAACATTACATGGATGCCAACGGTATTCCTTAGATGCCAAGACCAAAACAAACGGATTTAGATTTTTTCTTATACATATCAACTGGAAATATATACACATTCTTAACACAACTCAGATTGACATAAAATTTGAAGTAACATGACACATAAGTGATAACAGTCTCCATACCTCAAAACTCCGACTTACACTAAAGTCACAAATCTTAACCCTTCCATTGCTGTCAACCAAAAGGTTTTCTGGTTTGATATCCCCGTGCACAATATTCTGTCGATGCATAAATAACATTTAATGATTACTTCTGGGTAGCCACTACATCTAAAACCAAAATATACAAGAAATATAAGCTCCCAGTTCAGGAATTGTTGATGCCTGAAACAACCGCTAAAAGGGTCAATTAATCATAGTCTAACAACTAGTTTCCAGCCATGACAATTATTAATCCATCTCGGTTTATGCATTTCAAACAACCACATTGTATCTAATACAGATATCTGAAAAAAGAAAAAACAGCACATCTAAAATATGTAAGGATTGAAAAATAAATAAGTTTGATCATGATAACCATCAGTATGTACCCAAGCATGCTAGTTGGCAGGCAACCATCCCTGATAATCAATCTGCTGGTTGATGTCAGTAAGTTTGGGTCAACATCGCTAACCAAGTCTACCTAGTTGACTCTGTCCATCTAGATTCTAGTCGACCAAGCCAATATCGACTTCTTGATGATGTCTTAGACAGTTACGCAATAGATTGTCTAACAGATGTGACTATCAAGAGTACATAACATATAACTGAAATGAGGAGCGCACGATCTCTGGAATTAAGACATGTTCTACTCATTCAATATACTCCTTTCCATTGGAAATATGTTGGTTAATCTTGACTTAATGGACATTAATTGTCCTAATGGCCTGTTTATGGTGGAAATATGTTGGTTAATCCTGACTTAGTGGACATTAATTGTCCTAATGGCCTGTTTATGGTGGTTAGAAGGTGGCCTTAGTGGTCCCATATTGATATAGTGGTTAGAATGTGGCCTAGTGATCCAAATTAATGTGGTAGTTTACATAGAGTTAATCACTATTTATAGGGGTCTTGATCCCCATTGACATCACCAGCATAACCTGGAACGTACACTGTGCAATCATATAATGAAAGCAATCTTGTGTCCATCTTTATGTGATGTTGTGCTCATTGTGATCCCTCGCCTGGCCAGGGATAGATTGATCAGAGCCCATCCAAACATTTATAAATGCCTCCTCCAGACTTGGGGTGGGTGCAAAACCAGTAGCTGGGGGGAACTGGCCAAGACAATGGCAATGCCCTCCAAAAAATGGTATGCAAGGTAAGGGTACCGATCTCTACTAGTGGTCGAATCAGTACCAGTGGTCGAATCAGTGAAGTTTCAGGCTAGATGAAGTAGTGAAACCAGTCTGAAAATGGCCTTGACCCAGAAGCATTAAAGGGAAGATGGATACCGGCATTCACCTTTGGTCTTCATCAAGGGTTGTTCCTTGTCTTGGGACCTGTCTGTGAAGATCTCTTCTCCCCATCCCCCTGATCTAGATTGTGCAAGTGATCAAGATGTCAAACATGTCAATGACTGAGAAGGAAATAAGTATCTGGAAGAAGGTGAAGATTGACAATTGCTTTAAGAATTATGCCAAATGAAACAATCTGGCCTTGATTTGAATTTTGGACAAGAGTTAGAACTTAAGAGCTTTTTACAGAGAGCTGTGAGGATTTTATTGAGTTGATTCCAGATGAGGTCCTTAATGGCTACACAACAGAATTCAGTTTTCTGAGCATAAACTTTGAGAGAGAAAAAGGATACTCCAATTTTAAACTTTCAAAATAAGATTTAAGTGACTGGTTTAACCAACTCCTGGATATTTTTTTCCATCAACCAAGCAATCCAACCATAGGTCTGGATAGACAAGATTGAAAGAGACTTGTATACAAAATTCACGATGTGTATGTTGTTTCCCTGACTCATTTGTGATTCATGGATAATGGAGCTGGAAACATTATTGGCCATCCCCCTGATCAGTAATGGAGCACCTCCATGGGGTTGGAATGGAGTAAAGTGGATATCACAAAGGAAGAATACATCTCTGATGAATAATCTGTTTCAAGAGATCAGTAAAGAAATCAGAGGTTTTCGAGGTGAAATTAAGAAGGCTGAAGGCCAAGAAAAAAGATATAAAACGATTTATCATGGAGGATATAGTACGGAGCAATCAGTGAATCCAATTCATATGTAAGTTGAAGTCTAGAAAAACCTGAACACAATAAAAGTAAAGAGAGAACAAAGAAGATGACTAGAAATAAAGAGGATCTAAAGAAGACAGTAGAGGACACAGATCAATGAAGGCAAGGCATCAAAACAAAGAGAGTCTATCAAGAAAAGGCTGATGATGGAGCTTTCAAAAGCACATCCAAGTTAATAACAGAAGAGTTGTCTATGGGAAGCTCTTAAAGAAACGTACTTGCTAGGACTGCCTAGAAGATATCAGCTTTTTTCTTGTTGAAAATGCAGCAAATATTTCATTAAAAATCAATAAACATGTACATAAAGATCAACACATCCAGCAGCCAAAGAGTGGGCACAGAAGAATCCCCAACCTATATGGGCCAACAGCACCAACACATCCACTTTGGCTCCAAGCTGCAGAGAGTTTATCTACTTTTTAAACATGTCAATCCTAGTTCTCAAACTGAACAGAACAAAAAGTATAAAAGTCTTTCCAACAGAACAGAGATGGCACCTCATGAAATGTTCCATGACAACAGTGTTTCCATAAGAAGAAAACCCTGTCAATCTGATCACATCCCACATACTGCTCCCAGCCTACCAGAACATCCACCTGTCTCCAAACAAAAGTCCCTTCCAATGAATGGGAGCAACAAACAACACACTATATTCAGTAGCTATCAAGGCCCATAATGTTCTGGCAACTGAGCATTTCCACAACACATGCTTAACCGTTTCAGGTATGTGACAGACCACACTGTTAAATTTTTAATTAAATAAAGTACCTAGGCAAGTGTTTCTCATCCCTAGGTGCCTAAGGGGTGAGAAAGTGCCTAATGTGGGCCCTAGTCATTTAATTTGTGAGATGCAAATTAAAAGATGACTTTATGACTTTAGTGAGGGTGAATGAAGAGACATTTAATCTCAACCACTCATCTAATCTAATCTCAGCCATTGGATTAGAAAACGCCTCACCTACCTCATGAGATCGATTAGGGTTGGAGGGCGCACCCATTGTTGAGTTGTTGGTTCATTGTTGAGAGAGCAAGAGAGAGAGCATTTTCGAGCAGCAAGAGAGCAGCCATTTCTCAGAGCTAGGGCACGCATTCCAAGGCAGAATAATAGCACAGAAATTGAGGCAAAGGTTCAGCATACACAGGAGGCCGTACAGCATGGATTTCGAGGTCCGTATAGTCACTTGTGTGCACAGAAATCGAGACAGCAGACAGCATTTATTTCTGTCCGTACAGTACAGATTTTATCAGTCCATACAGCCATACTTTGGCACAGATTTTGAGGAGGGACAGACAGCCGTACTCAGGCCGTACCGTACTGATTTTGCACAGGTCCGTACAGTCCTTTTTTGGCACAGAAATCAAGACAGATTGCTGTGTGCTTTTTCTGGAAAGTTTGGCATGGTTTTCAAGGCAGCCGTACAGCCATTGATGCACCCAGAAATTTGCTGAAGCAGTTGGCACGTATTTCAAAGCATCAGTACAGCATTTTGGAGGCACAGAAATCGAGGAGCAGACCTGCTATTTATTGCAAAAAATTCTGGAAAGAGTTTTGAGAAGTTTGGCTCATTTTCCTGTGTGAAGATTTGGCACAATTGTCGAGATAAGTTTGTCATTTAAATTTCTGAAGATGAATATTCTGTTACAGAATTCTCTGAAGCTCCTAAATAATAAAAGTCTCCCTCTCTCACTGGTTTTCCCCTTGTGGGTTTTTCCAAGGTCAAAGTTAGACCGAAAATATCTGTGTCAATATTTTCTGAGTTTTATGTGCTGCTGATATTTTATTTCTGCGTTATAAACGATGTTCAGAATCCTCATGTTTCAGTTCTGAAATTAATTTTCTGCTGTGTATTTAATTGCTGATATAAAACTGGGTTTGGGCATTAAACATTCGCTGAAAAATCAGCGAGATTGAAACTGGGTTGGGGTCTGAAAATTTTACATGGTATCAAGTTGAAAAGAAGCAGAGATTTCAGCAGTCAGAAAGTTGGGACAGCAATCACTTCACAGGGCAGATTTTTGAATTTATTATTTTCAGAAGAAAAGGGTCAATGGCTACAGGTTTGAGAGTTGAGGACAGACTTGATGGGGCAGCAAATTTTGGTGCTTGGAAGGAGAGGATGATCTTGCTTTTGCAAAAAAACGAGTTGTGGAACATTGTGGAAAATACCACTACGCATCCTGTTGTGGTATCTGCTGATGCTACTCTTCTTGCAACTTACACTAAGAAGAGTATCAAGGCTAAGAGGTTTATTCTTGATGCCATCAAGGATCATTTGATTCCTCACTTGACAGGGAAGACACATGCCTATGAGATGTGGGAGTCTTTGACTAAATTGTACTAGAGTACAAATGAGAACCGGAAAATGGTTGAGGGAAAAACTAAAGAGCATAAAAATGACCAAGGCTGAAAATGTGGTCACATACCTTACTAGATTGACACAGGTGAGGGATGAAATTGGACCTATGGGGGAAGCCATAGTTGACAGTGATCTTGTGAGAACAACATTGAATGGAGTTTCCAAACAATGGGTTGTTTTTGTTGAGGGCATTGTTGCTAGGGAGAAGCTTCCTGGTTGGGAACGTCTTTGGGATGACTTTGTTCAGGAGGAGACCCAGAGAGGTTATGTACATGGCAATTCATATACAGGTCATGAGGAGGAGAATGTGGCTCTTGTTACCACTAGCAAGAAGAAGTTCAAAAAGGGTCCAAAGGGAGGATACAAGCCCAAGGGTGAAGGGAAGAAAGACATGAGCAAAGTCAAGTGCTTTGCATGCCATAAGTTTGGGCACTATGCAGGTTAGTGTCCGAACAAGAAGAAGAAACAAACAGCAGCTTCAGCAAAGGTGGAAGAGTTTTCCACCAAGTTTGACAAGGAATTTTCCTTGATTGTGTGTCTATCCATGAGGACCACTCATACAAATACTTGGTATATTGACAGTGGTGCCTCTCGCCATATGACAGGGGTTCGTGAGCACTTGAAAGACCTCACAGAGATGGGAAATGTTGAGGTAGTGCTTGGAGATGATCGGGAGGTCAAGGTGGTTGGTAGAGGAACTGTATCATTTCAGAGGAAGTCTTTGCCTTCCATGACTTTGAAAGAGGTTCTATATGTTTTGGGCTTGAAGGAAAACTTAGTGTCAGTTTCTACTATTGAGGAGAAGGGCTATGAGGTCTTGTTCCGTAATGGGCAGGTGTTTCTTTTGCCCAGGGGGTCTAGCATCACTTCGACCAAAGTGATTGGTACTAGACATGAGAGGTTGTACAAGTTTGTTCCAGTCGGTGAGAGCATTGATTCATACTACCAGCAACAGCGGTGACCTATGTGAGCTATGGCACAGGAGGATGGCACATTTGCACCATGGGGCTTTGAGAGTTCTGAGGGAGATGGTGACAGGAGTTCCAGATTTCAGTTCAGAGCACCATGAGTTGTGCAAGGGGTGTGCTTTGGGAAAGTACACCAAGACTGTTTTTCCGAGCCGTGACAGTAGGGCAGTAGGGATACTTGATCTTATACATTCAGATGTATGTGGCCTGATGTCTTAGGCATCATTGACTGGTTCCCTATACTATGTTGTATTCATTGATGACTTCTCTCGGAAATCCTAGATTTTCTTCATGAAGACCAAAGGACAGGTCTTCAGTCAGTTCCAAGAGTTCAAAGCTCTTGTGGAGAACCAGACAGGGAAGAAAATCAAAGTCCTGAGATTAGACAATGGGGGTGAGTATACCTCCAAGGAGTTCATGGACTTCTGTGCAGGAGAGGGCATCAGGAGGGGTTTGACTATTCCTTACAACCCACAGCAGAATGGGATTGCAGAGAGGAAGAACAGGGCCATTGTTGGGGCTGCGAGAGCCATGCTACATGATCAGGGGTTGCCACTATTTCTATGGGCTGAGGCATGCTACACTGCAGTTTATCTGCAGAACAGGAGTCCCCACAAGGTTGTGGGGAGCATGACTCCTGAGGAGGCTTTCTCTGGGAAGAAGCCTCAGGTGGGGCACCTTCGTATTTTTGGGTGCATCACATATTCATATGTCCCTTCTGAGAAGAGGACAAAGCTGGAGCCCACGGCAGAGAGAGGGATCTTTGTTGGGTACAATGAGACTTCAAAGACTTTTCGTATATACCTTCCTTCCTTGAGGAAGACTATCTTGAGGAGGGATGTCAGATTTGAGGAGGACGGAGCCTTTAGAAAGTCTAGAGGGGCAGAGAAGGGTGAGCAGTCTTCACCACAGATTCAGGAGAGTCCACAACAGACTACAGTGACACAGAGTTCGGGGCCACCAATTTCGGGGAGGACAAGTTCACAGGTGACAAGGCTACAAGTTTCAGGTTCACAGGCTACTGGTCCACAGGTTTCAGGATCAGGTACTTCAGAGTCTACTTCACGATCATTGTCTTCCGGAGATGGAGTTGAGTAGGGAGAGTCCCCTCCACAGGACACTACTTCAGAGAGGAGGAAGCCCAAGTGGCTTCAGGACACTTTGAGGGAGGCACAGGGTTCAGTGGGGAATCTCAGACAGGCAGTGAGGGAGAGTAAACCCCCCGAGAGGTTTTACAGCTACATCGCGATGGTGAGCAGTATTCGGGAGTCTGAGCCTTCCACTTTTGAGGAGGCCACTGGTAGACAGGTATGGAGAGATGCCATGATGGAAGAGTACAATTCCATCATGAAGAATGATGTCTGGGAAGTTGTTCCTAGACCTGAGGGGAAGTCAGTGGTGACTTCCAGGTGACTCTATAAACCAGTGTTTTAAAAACCGGTAAACCAAAACCGAAACCGACCGGTTTGACCGGTTAGATGACAGACCGAGCCGAACCGGTTGAAAAATCGAACCGGCCGACCGGTTTAAGACGAAATCGGCCGGTTTGGTACCGAACCGGCCGGTTCGGTACCAAACCAGCCGGTTCCGTCTTAAACCGGCCGGTTCGGTTCGGTTTTTCCCAATCACGCCCGCGAATGCCAAAAAGGTATTTTTTTTTGTTTTTCTTAAAATTTTAACCCTCCTAAACCCTAACAGATTGTTATAAAAGCATAGCAGCCCCCTCTAAGAGCCTCACACTTCTCTCATTCATCATTTGGGAGCATTTGGAAGCATTTTGGAGGTTTTGGGTTTTGGAGCAACATTGATTTTTGAGGAGCAGCCTTGAGGAGCTTATTGGGCAAGTGTTTTGGATAGTTTGTGGTGGATTTGGCATCTCAACTAGGAGGCTATAGTTCATCTTCAAGTTTGGAGGAGTTTGGAGGAGACTCTAGAGGTATGTTGAACAATTTCCACTCATTTTTTTTCCATCTTGAAAGTTGAAAGTTGAGAGTTGAATGATGAATGATGATTGAATCTTGATTGTTGAATGTTTGAAACTTGTAAGTTGTAAGAGTCTAAGACAAGGTTCCCTCTTTGCATTTTCAGATTGTTGGCATTGTGCAAATTCCACCTTTGAAGTTTGATTTAGCCTTTGAATTTGCAATTGCATTTACAAATTTACAATGGCCCCAAAAACTAAAGATGTTGCTTGGGTTCATACTGAGGTGATTGAAGGTAGTATGTATTGCAAGTATTGTCAAAAATGCATCGGGGGGGGGGGTCAGGGGTGGCATTCGTAGGTTGAAAGAACACTTGGCTGGTGTTAAAGGCCAAGTTAAATCATGTGAGGCACCATTGGATGTTATTGGGCCTATTAGAGAAGAGATGCAAAAGGTACTTAATGACTACCAAGTTCGTAAGGCTAGG
>ML777478.1:648504-684737 GCA_009831015.1 Picea engelmannii
TGGAGTGGTGAGTAACACTTTCCTCGGTAAGAGGGAGTGTTAAATTTTTAATTAAATAAAGTACCTAGGCAAGTGTTTCTCATCCCTAGGCGCCTAAGGGGTGAGAAAGTGCCTAATGTGGGCCCTAGTCATTTAATTTGTGATATGCAAATTAAAAGGTGACTTTATGACTGTAGTGAGGGTGAATGAAGAGACATTTAATCTCAGCCACTCATCTAATCTAATCTCAGCCATTGGATTAGAAAACTCCTCACCTTCCTCATGAGGTCGATTAGGGTTGGAGGGCGCACCCATTGTTGGGTTGTTGGTTCATTGTTGAGAGAGCAAGAGAAAGAGCATTTTCGAGCAGCAAGAGAGCAGCCATTTCTGAGAGCTAGGGCACGCATTCCAAGGCAGAATAATAGCACAAAAATCGAGGCAAAGGTTCAGCATACACAGGAGGCCGTACAGCACGGATTTCGAGGTCCGTACAGTCACTTGTGTGCATAGAAATCGAGACAACATACAGCATTTATTTATGTCCGTATGGTATGGATTTTATCAGTCCGTACAGTCGTACTTTGGCACAGATTTCGAGGAGGGAAGACAGCAGTACCGTACCGATTCTGTACAGGTCCATACAGTCCTTTCTTGGCACAGAAATCGAGACAAATTGCTGTGTGGTTTTTCTGGAAAGTTTGGCATGGTTTTCAAGGCGGCCGTACAGCCATTAATGCACCCAGAAATTTGTTGAAGCAGTTGGCACGTATTTCGAGGCATACGTACAGCATTTTGAAGGCACAGAAATCGAGGAGCAGACCTGCTATTTAGTGCAAAAAATTCTGGAAAGAGTTTTGAGAAGTTTGGCTCATTTTCCTGTGTGAAGATTTGGCATGGTTGTCGAAATAAGTTGGTCATTTAAATTTCTGAAGATGAATATGCTGTAACAGAATCCTCTGAAGCTCCTAAATAATAAAAATCTCCCTCTCACTGGTTTTCCCCTTGTGGGTTTTTCCAGGGTCAAAGTTAGACTGAAAATATCTGTGTCAATATTTTCTGAGTTTTATGTGCTGCTGATATTTTATTTCTGCGTTATAAACAATGTTCAGAATCCTCATGTTTCAGTTCTGAAATTAATTTTCTGTTGTGTATTTAATTGTTGATATAAAACTGGGTTTGGGCATTAAACATTGGCTGAAAAATCAACGAGACTGAAACTGGGTTGGGGTCTGAAAATTTTACACACACATCATCCATCAGTGAAACACTGAACCAGAGTGATGTAATCTATCCTTAATTGCGAGACTATAATGAAGAGTCAACCACCCCTATAAATGTGTCTTAAAGGAAGACTAAGACTTCCAGAAATTCCTTGAGAGTTAAACCATAAAAGGCCTCCATAAAAGCATAGCTAGTCATTCCTAATGGGCCCATGAACATCCATATTCAGCCTAAACCAACAAATTTCCAGAATTAGCCGACATAATGAAGTAAAAGCAGGGCAAACAATAGCTTGAAGCCAATGAGACTGACTAGACCGATTACACTGCTTAAATTGCCACCAAGATAGCCATTGTCCATTGTCCTTATCCCACAAATCAGCCATTATGAAATCCTTTCTTTGCCAGGCATTTCCCTGTAAAAGAGGGAAGTAACCCAAGTTGTCCTCGATCACTACAGAAAGTCCATTTCGATTGTGCAGCCAAATCCCCTGCTTGACAATAGTCTAAATAATCCCAATGCAACTGCCTGGACACCAACTTCCAAACCCATCATATTCTCTTAACATTGGATCCAAAAATCTTAAATGCATTAAACGCACTGAATATGTGAGAACCCAAAATGACCAGAAATAAAATTGATGTCTGTGACATTCTAAAGACAGTGTTGCACAAGTATCTGCCAAGGCACATTACCATTCATAGTGTGAACAACCCATTTAGCTTCTTAGACAGTTCCTTGAGCACAAATATCGGTTAAGCCAAGGCATCCTTCCTTTTTCAATGAAGTGCAGGGTCTCCAAAAGACTAAAGGCACACCCCCTTTCTCACCTCGCTTCCCCCAAAGAAAGCAGCCAAAGAAGTTGTTCCTATTTAAAACCAACTGTAATTTGGTGTAGTATAATTTGCATTTGTACTGAAGAAGTTGCATAACTTGAATGCACTTTTAATTCAAATTGTTCCATAATATCTTTCCCCTCTCTCAGACTTGAGAAGGAATAGCTGAATTCAAAAGCCCAGTATATCAGCTTACAAATTCACTAGAGACAGATGTAAAAGACACAAGAAAATCCACCATTCAGTGAACAAGGGATCCGTCCACAAGAAAGTTTCAAAAGTTTATAGATTTTTGAGGAAGATAAAATAGAGTAAAATTTGCTGACTAAAGAAGAAAATGAAAATGATCTTATTTCTAAGCAACAAACATAAGAAAGACGGTACAATATTACAACTGACAGCCTGACATTTCAAGTATAAACTGCAGGACAAAATGAGTAGGAATAGTCCATTTATTCAAATGAGAATTTGCAGCATCAATTATGTCTAATCAAAAAAAATTCACAATCAGGTTGAAGTAAATACTTGTGAGCATTTCCAGAACTTATTGGACACAACAGGGTCTTAGACATGCTAGCCCCACTCATCTAGGTGTAACTAAAGGAGATCATGCCTTGTGGCCCACATTCAAGACGTGGATCCCGACGATCATGATGATCAGCATGTCCACATAGTTCAGCCCAGCAGCCCCTCGGATGCCTCTACTTTATCAGCACAGCTCATCACACTCAATCAGCAAGGCTCATTGGGAGATGGTGCTCAACACATTGTAAGGTACATTAGTCATTGTTTCATGTAAAATGTCATATTTAATGCATTGATGTAACACACCCAGCCACCCCAGGCCAGGCTACGCCACTTCAAGCCCACTTCTGGACTTATTTCGACTTCTGATCTAACTTTTAATTAATAAAGATGCATGAAGTATTCACATGCATAGATCAAAATTCATGCTACAACATAAATAAATGAGACATATGTCATGCACAGCAATAACCAGCAAGCATGCGCATTGCGTATTATAGATACGAATTTCATAGATAAATAAATACACAGCGGAATAAATACATAGGTAAATAAAACCATGACAGAAAGAACTTATCTTTCATAAAACGAATCACCAACTGGCTACAGACCAAGGGCGTTCCACCCAACCGTAGACATTGTTGTTTCTAGTCTCAACAACAATGTCACCCCCGAACCAGGGCTATGAATACACAAGGACGGTTCTAGAGTGTCACTTGGCTTCCCAAACCAGTCAACACTCAAGCTCTCACAGGCTTCTCAGCACCCACATCAATCCAAAGTACACCAGCTCTCTTCTACCCAACCTGAACAACCCAAGAGAATGGACCCCCCTCTCTGCCACGCAATCCCTCAAACTGTCCATCTCCTTCCAAGGCTCCAATGCAGGTAGTCCAAAATCTCCATGCTGGGACTCACAACATTCGCAACTGTGAGCAAAGCTTAACATGTTATGTCCCTTTCCCAAGAGTAGGCCAGCAGAGAGTGACTTAGTAGTATATTTGATCTTGTAGACTATAGTCAGGCCAAACAGAGAACAAGAGGAGAAATAAGGGTGAATTAGTGGCTAAACGATGAATCAAGCCAAAAAGCATAGGAAAAGTCACTTAAGCTAAAGTCAACAGAGAAATAGAAGAAAAAGGTGTTAAGGGGGAGACATAATTAATTAATCACTCACCTTAGGAGGAAAAGCGCCTAGCTTAAGTGATGTCAATGGACAATTAGATCGGGAAGAGTATAAAGGGAGGAATTCGACCTAATTCCTCATTATGTTATGATTTGATATTGAGACGGTTTCGAGAGGAGGAGAAATCGACCCTCTTGTTGTTTTGTGGATTTCTGGAGGAAACCACCACCATTGATCGGTTTCAGTGTTGAGAGACACACCCTAGCCTATCAGAGATACCATCCAGGTATTTCACCGTGCTATTCAAGAGTACACAATTTGCAGTGATTGTGCAGCTCAGCCAGTGAGGGCACAAGGGTTAGAGAGGGTTTTGTGTAGTTGCACGAGACCAAGGATTATCTTGCAGATTCCTCCCAACCCAGTTGAAAGCTAGCCAGGGTGCTTCTTTTGAGCCACCAGTCATCATATTCTAGCGGTGGAATCTCTCAATGCACATCATACAACCAGGAAAGGCGCAGTTCTTGAGGAGGGACGTTTGGGGTTCCAGGGGTTATTCCGAATCAGATCCGAGGAAACCCTTCCGACCCATTACAGAGGAGACCAGAACGATCATTTTGAGACATACATCGTCGGATTCCGTCGATGGGATCACTAGGGCACACTCACACAACCTAGGAGCTGCACAAACCCACAGGGGGTGACATCCGGAGCTACAAAGGTTAGATCTTTCGTCCGATGGTTGCCAGGAGCAGCCTAGAGGCCAGGGCGCTCAGTTTGGGACAGTTTCCAGTTCGTTCTGTCGAGCATAGCCATCAGGGCGAGTTTTCCAGTATTTGCAGCAATTGTCGTGAGTTTCCGGAACTACATTTTGTTGATTTATCCGTGCATACACAAATCTGCCTTAATCTTCTGATCACGAGTATTTCATATTAGTTGTTTTGTATTCCAGTGACAATCCATGAGATCTAACTAATGACTATTTTATCTGCTTCCAGCATATTGTTGTATTTCTTTCTTTTTCCTCATAATACATATTAGTGAGATGGTGTGGTCTTTTATTTCGCATGCATCAGATATACTACTTAAACAATAAATGAATGAAACACACATGCGAAAATCACCAAGCATGTTAAAACATTAACTCAAACACATCCAGAAACCCCCAGAGTATCAGATCTGAGTGATAACACAGTAGTTCAGCAGTAGATATCCAGATCAGCTGGATCATGGATATTTCATAATGTTGATTTTTCAATAAGCTAGGTTAAGCATGAAGTTCATTCCATTTTAGCATTTGTCTTAACCATAAACAATAATGTTGCAACAACCAAGATCACAAGAAGAAACACCATGCACAAGAACACAAGGAGTATCCTGGGAAACCCTTCTCAACAAGGGAAGAAAACCCGACCAAATCCTTTGCTATATTCTTCAAGAGAAAGACCTTCACCACCAAGAAAGACCTAGCACACAAGAGGGTGCTCAAACCCTAGATCACTAGCGCCCAAGAGAGGTGCGCACTTTTCCCAAGTGAATGTACTTGCTGAAATTTCCAAACTCACATGAAGGATATGATTCCACAATGGGGAATCTTCCTTTACTTATATTAGACTTGTCCTATCAACAGAAGTGTCTATTGGCTCAACACGGTCGACCTCACTAAGTCACAATATTATTATTATTATTATTAATAATAATATTAATATTAACCAGATTAATTATCTTTTACATTTATTATTAATCACATTAAGGTGGGGCCGACCTGTACCCTTTACATAACAATTAGGGTTACAGGCAGGTCTGACTCTTGAACAATATATAGAAAAGGATCTGATACACCCACTAGTGCTCATCCACTAGGGGCACATCCATAGGGATGTCATATCTCTGATTCACTGCATTACATAGAAGAACCAGATCTTCACACGTTCACCTGTTCTCGTCCACAGGCACGTCCACTCTACAGATCTTCTTTCCCACTGCCTCATATAGGATAACCATCTGGAGTCTTCTCGTCAACTCTGTTGCTCAGAGGAGACTAATACATCATCTTCATTTATGTTCACATGACAATGCACCCAGCACTTTGGGATTTCACACGTTCACCTTGTGCTCAGCCACAAGCACGTCTAACTCAACAGATCGCCTTTCCCACTGGATAATCATCTGGAGTTCTTCTCAACTCTCTAAATGGAGGAGGTCATCTCTACGTTCCTAGCTATGTCTCAGGCAGGAACCACGTACCCTTCATAGGGGCTTTCTCTCAGGTTTGTAAGCTGAAGAATGTCTCACATAGCTGCAATCATCAACACATAACACAGACGAAAGCATCTCAAACATGCATGCCATAATTCATCGTTGGAATACACCAGCAGTCTCTACAGCCAACAAACCATGGCTCCTCTTCAACAATTCATTTTCCCTTCCAAAGACAAACGTGAATGAGGAAAGACGAGTGGGTGAAAGAGTGAATGGGTGAAGAAGAAGCAACCCCACAAAAGACCAAAAATGGGTTTATGTAATTCTTGGAATTAAGGAACCACTTGGCCTTCCCCCCAAGACGCTCATGTAATTGTTATTCTCCATTAAAACAAAAATGGGTAAATAAAATATAAAATAAATACTTAGCCCCCTCTCTTGTGGAATCATAGCCCCCTATAACTCTTGTCCTTGTCCGTCTAGTAGCCAATGATGTATTTATTATTAATAATGATCAAACATTACATTTCCTAGGCATACTGGCCTCTTTTAATTGTTTGGGCACTCTGGCCTTTCATAGATTACCAAAATACATCGTTTGATACGGGGCTCAAAACCGGGGTGTTACAATTGAGCATTTGAGTAACAATCACAGGTTGAAGTTGGATAATGAATCATGAGCCCAGAAGTTATGTTTTTTTCCTTGTTTCACCTTGGTGGCCATCCTAGGCATCCTAATCCCATGTTGTTTCTCCTGGGGAAAGGGGTATTAATGGTGGTTCCTTGAAAGGGGTGACGTACAATTTCCCCCCCATACTTAACATTTTCCATCTTGGAGCCTTCCACATTGTACTGAACTTCAGTGTGGTGATTACATGTACACCAAAGGGCATGTACCTCCTTCTCTTATGAGAAGACGGGGCTAAAGGCCCAGAGATAGATTGTAACTGGTAGAAAAAGAAAGAAATGGGATAATAAGAATAGTTAAAAGCCATGAGTCCACAATTGAACACTACCCCCACTAAAGGTGATCACCCCTAGTCCTAATGCGAATAAATGCATTCATCTTTAAAAGGACTTGAATATATCCCAAATGAAAGCAATGAAAGTGCTTAGCTCGAAACCTTTTTAAGGGGACTCACAAACCATATAAAGTAAGAGCAAGAGGCAAAGAGAAGGGGTTCATAATGCAAAAAACACCAAGGAAAGGGTAACTCAATCGCCAAGCGCACCCTCCAAACAGGCACTCATGGAGGGGAGTCCATACATTGTCTTGTACGTTAATGACCCCATGACCAAGAAGTAAGTCGAATTACCACCTCACATTCATTACATATCTCTCATAGGTTCTTCCGGGAAATATCTCTCTACTTGGGTACTGGCACACCTAATAGGTTCCTTTGATGGCCCTCCCATACCTAAACTTGCCAAATTGCATAAAGTTTTGGGCTTGTGTGAAGTTTGAATGCAATACCCAATGAGAGTTGTTCATTTGGCTTCTGTATTACTTGATGGCTTACTTTATATGCTTCTTAGGACTATTATAGCTTGTGATTGTTGGTTTTACTTGATTCCATGGTTTTGACTGACTTGAGTGACTTGACATGGTTGTTGGAGAACGTTTTGGTAATTTCACCCCAAGATGTTGTGCACATTTGTACAAGATACAACACATGTGATGCAAAGCGTAGGGTCACCTAATGATTGATGCCCTTCAGATACATCCTCTCATTTGAAAGATATGGTCATGATGGCAAGCAGATGGGCAGAAAGGCCACACCTTGGACAGTGCACCCATACCGTATTCAGCATTTGATGGAGAACATTGCACTTGATTATGTTAAGACACCACTCAGAGAGGTGATGCATGATCATCCCATTTGGGCATTTTCCTTCCTCACCTTGGACGTTGGGCTTTGATGATGACATCATGTGCTAGGGTTTGTTGATGATGATGGGACTTGCTTGCCATTGACACCATTTGATGGCTTTGAGCACCTGATGAGGATCTTCCACCTTGTGTGCACCATTTGACGATGACATGTGGCCTTGGAAGGCCCTCTTCACCCATTGAAGGCTTGACATCACCACACACATGGCATTATTATGTTGTATCTGCATGTATTATCATTTTATAGACTATTTGAGGGGTCGACCCCACCTTGTATCATGGATTATTGTAATTTTACTCGTTATTGTGGAAAAATAGCACTCGGTTACCTCATCTAAGTAGAGGGAGCGCTCAACTCATTTAATCATCACTCTCACACTTGTGAGAAACACCACTACTTGTCTCTTCTCTCTTTTTTTTCGCTAAGAGCACCTTTTGAAGTAAGGTTATGTTGGATGCTTTTCTCTTTTTGATGGATGAATGGTGAATTAGGGTCTCCTCATGCATAGAGCTTGACCTAGTAAGTGTTATTCTTCAAGTTTTATGCTTTGTGTGGTGTATTTTGGTGGATGCTCTTTTAGATGGTTAATTGTTGTATGTTACCTTGTATGCTAGAAACCCTAGGAGGGATTATGATTATTTATCCCCCGTCCTACTTTCATTTATCATTAATTGTTGAACCATTTAAGACTTTATTCTAGGGCTTAAGAGTGTTTATACCCTAGGGTTTTTGTCTTAGTTAGTTCAAGTCCTAGGAAACAAGATGGTTTATCACCCTAGGGTTTGACCTAGTTCAATTGAAGCATTGTTGCTAGAAGTTAGAGAAGAAAACGACACCTAGGGTTTATGAGGGTATATGCCCTAGGTTTTGTTTTCAAGAAGTTTGGGTTAGGGTTTATGATGGTATATGCCCTAGTTTAATCTTCACCTCTCTCTTGCCTCTAGCCATTTTCATGGTGTTTGCCTTGACTCCATTCACCAAAGGAAAGAGAAAATGGCACTAGTCTTGTGATTGCAAGTGATGGTTGAAACCCTAGCTTTAGTTAAAACACACACTCTATCTCAAAACTCTCTCTTAGTTTGGTCTTATGACACCATTGGCAAGCTAATTCTACTCCAACATTTTGAATAATCATTGATTTTCTTGCTGCCGTCATAAATTGAATGCTATAGCCATTAGGGCTTGTATAAATTGCTGAATATTTACTTAATATTGTGGCAAAACTTGCTCAAAATCATTGTTTAGCAATTGGATATTATTCTACTTGTTGAGGGCTAATCTTTACGATATAGTTGCTAACTTTCTGGGCTGACTTTCTTATTGCTGTTGCAAATCACTCATTGCTGATATAGACTGGTTTACTACTGCAATTTTACAACAGCAATTGGTTTTATTTAATATCTAGTGTCTAAAGGTGAATGGTATGCAATATAACTTGGTAATTGACTATTATATGCATTGGAATGTTTATTATCTCACACAGGTTGACCAATTACCTTGTTTAAACTAATTCTACCCTTAATCTTTCTTAGACCTAGCCTAACCTATTGAGTGACTAAGATAGGAGGGTTATAGACTTGTCTTAGCTTGCTATAGCATCCCTTGAGGTCACTGAGGAAGCCTCCCTTGTGTTGGACCTCTTTCCTTCACTAAAACGAGGGAAGTACTTTCCTAGGTGACAGTGACAAGTGCTTCTAGTCGTTACACAAGATTGACATCTTGTGGAGGGCTTAGCACAAGCACAAATCCTGTGATAACAAGGCATATAGGCAATTACAAAAATCACAGACAACTACATTCATTATTTGTAGACTGTTAACCTCTTTCTCATATACAATCATTAAGTTCTAGTATACCACCTTTATGTATTTCACATAACTTGGATATAGTTGTTATCCTAAGTGAGTTTCTAGATTCCTACTTTGCCTCCTGTCCTCCTACTTTATCTCTTGATGAGGTGTCGAGGCGAGGGCAATTGAGGTGGTTTTATTGTTGTATTATATATTTGTATCATTGAATGAATACAATGTACATGAGATAGCTTAAGGCCTTTTCTGCCAAACTTCTTGTCTTAATATTATTGTGCTCAATTTCTTCAATTGGTATCAGAGCAAGGTTGATGAGCAGCAAAGCACTACTAGAAATGTATGGTTGATGGTTGATAGCATGGAAAAGAGCAGCTGCCAAAGTAAGTATCGAAGGCATAATCTTCGCATAGAATTGAAAAGCTTTTGATGAATGTTTCATCGTAGGCATCTTGAGAAAATAAGCATAAGTTATAGAAGTTGTGATAAATCAGATACATGTTGAAGCAGTTGTAGGAAATTTGTAGCTATGTGAAGGTGCTACGAAAAATTATCTTAATCTGCAAAACTATAATTCTTGGAATGGAGAAAGATGTTTGCGGCAATCAAAGTAACCGTGATGAAATTGATTTGAGTAGATTCTGTTAAATAAAATATGGATCGATGAAGAAGAGATGTTTAAATGCTCACACAATTTAGTTTTCGAGGCAATCTTTACGAGTGTTAGATCGGATAGATCTGCTGGGATCATTGGAGTAGTGGGTACCATTCTAGACACCAAGGAAAGTGAAACCTGAGTTGCAGAAATTACGATTCAGTGCAAAGCTCAAGATAGACTAGATCAGTTACTGCTTAATGAGATGGAGTGATTGTGCGCTTTCTACAAAAAATATTGCCTCCCATCAATCCATAGCAACCTAAATCAGATCTCTTGATAACTGCAACAAGAGCTCTCCCTGTCTATTTATATTCACTACTGCTCGATGTTTTCATAAGTCTCCCACATGAAATCTGAGAGGGTAGAGTTCAGCTCGATAACTCGAACGTGGAGAAGAAATACCCGCTCAATCCTTCAAAATCTGTGCCACATATCCTCCATTATTTGGTGATTTCAATGAGAGAAAAGTCTTAAAAGCCTCCACACACAACAAGCAGCCCCATGCACGACAATGGCCTCCAAATTGGTACAATACCAATTGTAGCAACCGGTGAAATGAACATTGTTCCAATTTCTAAGTAGCGTTTTGATAGAGTTGGCCTATGTGCCCCAACTCCCATAATCCGAGTGACTAGTATGTTTGGATTGATCTACAGCTAGACATTGATAGATTTATATTGTTCATGATCAATATGCATTGTTGTTTTGAGGCGGTGAAACAGAGATTCTGTGATCAATATGCATTATTGTTTTGAGGCGGTGAGCACTTTTGTAAAAAGAGATTTCACTGATATGCAATTTACCTTGTGTCTTGTTTGAAGTTAAATATAAAAGGGACTGGACGTGGTTCACTATTATTTGAAATAATTTTGGCTGCTTGTTATATCATGTATCTCAATATTTTGGCTACTACAAGTATTCCAATGCGAGATTGCATATCCGTGGATCGCTCAAGTCAAAGCGGAAGAAACAAGAATGCAAGAACTTCATGCACCAGAGTGGGTTAACGTTTTAGTCCGAAATGCATCATCAAATATTCAATTATTCGCTCAGCGATTTTCTCATCAAATCTCCTCCACGATTTGCTCAACTAAGACCACGATTTTCTCATCAAATCTCCTCCACGATTTGCTCAACTAAGATCGATGTGATTTCAAAGGGTTTGATCGTTGGTTGAATGAATTAAAAGTGTTGAATTTCTAGACTAGTTTACAACTGTAGTAAATAACCAGGATCTCAAGAAGATTAACCAGGCACAAATTACAAAAATTAGGTCTGCTCGTTTCTCCATAGTTTCATTGCCACCCAACCATAGGTATCCTCAAGTGCCACCCCCGAGCAGAGCAGAGCAGTTTATCCTGGGATACCCTTCTTCACAAAAGGAGAAAGCCCAGCACCTTCTTATAGAGAATATCCTTGCCAAGACAAAATAACCAAGAACAAGCTCTATTCACTAGAGCAAACCAATCAGAAAGAATCCAGCAATAACTCAACAATGTAAACCCTAGCCAAAGTGCTAGAGCACTAGTCCACCTCTACTGCACCACCAACACTTAGAGATATGCCCCAACTAGACTTGCGCCTTCCATCCTTCATTGGATTGCAGTAGCTGCAGCTCACACTTAGACTTGCACCCTTTTTCAGAGTGGAGAGTGTATGTGTAAATGAGCTAGCGTCCACTCTTATTTATACTAATATGCCAGTGAACTTTTCTAGTGGGGTCGACCTGTCCTTTCTGGAAAATACATTTACTTTATCTTTTTTCTGGCAGGTCGACTTGACTTCTGGAGCAATAGATTTCTTTTGGGGCTTCCTTAATTCTTTCAAGGGTTTTCCTTTGATGTCTTGGCATCTTCTTCTATAAGAAAGGTTATCCCGAAGGTGAATAACTCCCGCAGCTACCAGAAACATCAACACTCCCTCTTAGCCAGGGAGGCATTCTCCATGATGATTTTCCTTTGGTTCTCATAGCCTCGCAGGTTATGCCATGGTCCTCCGACCATGCCATCGTCACGCAGACCATGTTACTGGTAGCATCTTCACATCGCACACGGCTACACCCAATGTGGACCTTTTCTAGGGCCTCATCACCACTAGAATACACTAGGAACTACTCACCCGTAGTGTGGCACTAGGACCTACTCGCCTGTAGTGAATCGTCAAGGACCTACCCACCCATGACGTGTCCACTTGGTCAACTCCCAAGGGACGTGTCCTCGTGGTCTACTCCCATGGGACGTTGGGTGCCACCCCAGGACAACTTGTCACTACTCTGACAAGTGTCATGCTCAATTCCATCTCAAAGGAGCGTTCTCCAAGTCAACCCAGCCCAATATGGGGAGAAGATCAAGGGCGTCCCCACAGATCAACCCAGACCATCCACCTGGGGAGAAGACTCGTCTCAGATCGACCCAACCCAACAGAACTGAGGAGAAGACTCGTCTCAGGTCAACCCAACTCAGTCCATAGTGGAGAAGACAAGGAGAAGGAACAACACACTCACAGATCAACCCAGCCACTGCCCTGGGGAGAAGATCTGGAGAGTGTCCTCACATGTCGACCCAGCCCACTACTCTAGGGAGAAGACCTGGAGAATGTCTCACAAAGCTGAAATCATCAATACTCCCTCTTAACGAGGGGTATTCCACTCCAAGTTTATCACGGAAGTACTCGAACTTCGACTTGGCAAGAGGCTCAATGAGAACATTTGCAATCTTCTCATCTGTAGGAAGGTACTCCACTAGTATTGCCTTCCTCTGCACCATATCTCGTATGTAATGGTATTGTCATGAGATACTGAATTGAGATCTTCACATAGCTCAATGAATCACGGTGGGATCCAGCATCTGACCAAACAATCCTGCAAGGAGCTTGCAAAGCCACACTGCTTCGCGTACTGCTGCACATACTGCAATATACTCGGTTTTTGTGGTACTCAAAGGCACAAAAGTTTGTTTCCTTCTACACCAGGAAACCACAACAAATCCAAAATTGAAGCAGCACCCTGAGGTGCTCTTCCTATCAACTGCGCTCCCTAACCAATCTGAATCAACGTATCCCTACAGTCTCATGTCAACGCTGGAAGCATGTCTCAGGCCATATCCAACTGTGCCTCGCAAATGTCTCAACACATGCTTCGCAGCCACCCTATGTATCATCTCGACTGACTCATGAACTGGCTAAGTGCACTCACTACATAGCAAATATCCTGTCTCATGTTAACCAGATACATCAATGATCCAATCAGTTGTCGGTATATGGTCGGATCAATCAAGTCTGAATCGGAAGAAGATGCACTCAGCTTCCTCAGATTCATCACCATCTGTGTGGTCTTGGACTTACAGTCCAATATCCCAAATCTCCTCAAGATCTCAACTGTATACTTCCCCTGACTCAAGAACATCTCATCAGTTCTTGGCCACACCTCAAGTCCCAAGAAGTAATGCATCATGCCAAGATCCTTCATTTCAAATTCAAAAGCCAGCTCATGCTTGCACCAAGCAATGAGATGCTCTGCTCCGGTGAAAAATAAGTCATCAAAATCAGGGACTTACCATCAACAATCTTATAGTACAGGTTGGCATCAACAACACTCTTGTTGGAACCCAAACTCATCAGGTATCCATCAATCCTCGCATACCAAGAACAAGGTGCCTGCTTGAGTCCATATAGGGCCTTCCTCAACCTACAAACATGGGACTCCTTCCCATGAATCACGAAACCATCCGGTTGCTCAATATACACCTCTTCCTCAATCTCGCCATTGAGGAAAGTTGTCTTCGAGTCCATCTGATGTAATCTCCAACTACTCTGAAGCAAGTGCAATAATTGTCTGAATGGAGGTATATCGAGCAACAGAAGCAAAGGTCTCCTCATAGTCTATTCTGTCCACTTGAGAGAATCCTCTGGCCACAAATCTCACTTTGTGCTTCTCGATGCTCCCGTCAGCTACATGTGAGATCCTTTAGGTCCCTTGAAGACTACCTCCTTCTCAAAGGAAACATCTCGGCTCACCTCAATCTATCTCTGACCTGGGATGTACATCTCATATGCCTTCGACGATTCACGGTACACAACATATGTACCCTTCTTGACTGAAAGGTCTAACTTCGTCCTTTTCTCCTTGGGTACGTGAATGTGAACTGGACATCCAAATATCCTAAAGTGTCCAACCTGTCATTGTGACTAACCTGTCACGGTTACTGCCACTGTCTCATCCATGAGACCAGATCCACTCAAGGAAGCAAGTGTCATAGGCCCACACAAATCTGAATCCACAAGATCCCCTTGGATCTGTTGTCACTGCTCGGAAAAAGGCCCCTTGGAATCCATGCCAAGAGCACAACCTCCGCAAATGCCATCATGCTCAACACGAATCTGTG
Source organism: Picea engelmannii (assembly GCA_009831015.1). Classification (NCBI taxonomy): domain Eukaryota; kingdom Viridiplantae; phylum Streptophyta; class Pinopsida; order Pinales; family Pinaceae; genus Picea; species Picea engelmannii. Next base: position 663,128 of record ML777478.1, read on the forward strand.
GTAGCCCCGTCACCATCTTCCCAAGAACGGGAAAAGCTCTATAATGAAAATGAGCAAGTCTCCTATGCCATAACTCATTTAGACTGATAGAATCATGTATCATGGCCTGAATTGGTTGAATTGTCAATCTGTACAAACTCTGGTCAAACTGTTTCATGTCTCAAACCAAAGATCATCTAATAAGTTGTCTTCTGCAACCGTCACTATAGCTCTCTCTCAAAGCCATCACTGGTGACCTGCCTCCATGGTAACCTGCCCGAAACAAGGAATAAGAACAACAATATTTCCATGGAAACCTCCATGGAATTTAACAAGATAACCTGCCCAAAACAAGAACAACCAAAACGAGAATATATCCTCGAAGGGAGATCAACTTCGCTTGCAACAAGTGCATCATCCATAGATCAAGTGCAACTAAAGATTGTTGGCATGGCTACAACCCCTACTTGTAATGTAGCAAATCTAACATACTTGAAATGTAAGTTAGAGGCATATCAATTTAAACAATCAAACCTGGAATCTTCACTTCGAGGGAGAGTGTGTTGTTCCTCTGAATGCATTGGATCTGAGGTCCCCCTTGGATCTATGATTGTTTCTTGGACAACAGTCCCTACTCCTGCAAACACCCTTATGATAATGATACATTTTTAAAAAATATATACAAGTGTATAACTCTAAAATTGTAGCATTCTCCGGTTCTGCTGCAACTTCATCCATGAATGAGTAGTTTCATATTAGCCTTAAGTCACGCTTCAAAACTCGTCTCCATCTCAGAATTTAGTAAAATATCTCTCAGAGGCAAGTCTCGAAAATGGATCTGGAACTTAGCTTATAGACTGCTTAAACATTCGGCTTACATTTCACTTTAGACCTGATCATGTAGACTGCAAGGCTCGGCCTGTAGTATCTTAGGTACAGACCTCAAACTAGGCCTTAACTCGGCCTTAATTATGCCTCTAAAATCAGGCCTGTAATTCATCTCAGAATTTACGCTACAATCTTTCAAACTACCACACAAAAAACATGCCAAAGACACCTGCAACTTATCTCATAAGAAGGTCAGATTAATTGTGTTTATTTCTTGTTGTGGTTTCCCTAGTAGGGCTACTCCTGGCTGTGGTTTGTTGTTAAGACCCTAGACAGGGGTACGGCCAGGGCTAGAGGCCTACGACAACCCTTAAACTTCATCACAAGACTATTCAAGGACTCGTCCCTTCTCTTCTACCAACAACAGGGCTCTAACAGTCCTTAATTTTCGTGCAATTGGTCATCTTCAAGACCTACTCTGATACCATGTTGAATTTCTAGACTAGTTTACAACTGTAGTAAATAACCAGAATCTCAAGAAGATTAACCAAGCACAAATTACAAAAATTAGGTCTACTCGTTTCTCCATAGGCAATGCTCTTTCATTGCCACCCAACCATAGGAATCCTCAAGTGCCACCCCCGAGCAGAGCTTAGTAGTTTATCCTAGAAAACCCTTCTTCACAAGGGGAGAAAACCCAACACCTTCTTATAGAGAATATCCTTGCCAAGACAGAATAACCAAGAACAAGCTCTATTCACTAAAGCAAACTAATAAGAAAGAATCCAGCAATAACTCAGCAATGTAAGCCCTAGACAGAGTGTTAGAGCACTAGTCCACCTCTAGCGCACCACCAAGACTGAGAGATATGCCCCAACCAGACTTGTGCCTTCCTTCCTTCATTGGATTGCAGCAGCTGCAACTCACACGTAGACTTGCACCCTTCTTCAAAGTGGAGTGTGTGTCTGTGTAAATGAGCTAGCGTCCACTCTTATTTATACTGATCTGCCAATGAACTTTTCTAGTGGGGCCGACCTGTCCTTTCTGGAAAATACATTTACTTTATCTTTTTCTGGCAGGCCGACTTGACTTCTGGAGCAATAGATTTCTTCTAGGGCTTCCTTAATTCTTTCAAGGGTTTTCCTTTGATGTCTTGGCATCTTCTTCTATAAGAAGGGTTATCCCGAAGGTGAATACCTCCCACGGCTACCAGAAACATCAACAAAAAGAAGACAGGTCTCATGTGATGTGTACATGGCCTCGAAAGATTTAGTGTTCCAAATCTTCACTTATTAGTTTTTAGTCATAAATTTTAATATGCATACAAGACAAATGCATGCACAAATTTTTATGAGAAGTCACATTTTAAACTTTTTTAAGTGACAAAGAAATATATGGTATAAGGTTGGGAAGTGTTACGTTTTTAAGTTTTTAACATAAAGTATTACTTTATGTTAATGTTAAAGGCTTTATTTTGTGTGACAAAAGTGGAGTGATAAGAGGATTATTTAATGTTTATTTCAAAGTAAGTTATAAGGATGAGAACTTGAGGCACTAGTGGTTGTACTTGTGAAGGTTAAATGTTTAAAAATTCTTGAAAATTGAGAGAGAAGTTGGAACATTTGTAACCCTTTCTTTGAATATCCATGTGATCTCAAGAAAGAGATTGGAATGATTTTATTTTGTATCTTGGCACATATTTTTCATTGTATTTCGGCAAACTATTGTGATCACAAGGGAATCCATAATAAAACAGATTATTTTTGCTTGTGTCCTAGATCCACCCGAAATTGAATAAGGGGATCTTAGGTACACCTTGTGTAGTGTGTTGTGGTGAATTTTTCATGGAGGCTTATATTGTGTATTGTCTAGTTTTGACATAAATACAATTGCAATTTTAGCATTTAACGCAACACACACAAGCTCAAGCATAATGTTATTCAAGTACAATCAAGCATAAGTAATCAAACAGTTGCAACAATATCAAATTCTCAATAGCAATTCTTCATCAAATTGGAACAGAAAATCAAGCTTGCAGTCAAAGAAGAAATGGACATGACCTGGAATCAAAGCACCATCAAATTTGAAGATCAATTCAATTTCTGAATCAACAATAATTGTAACTTAATCATTTTGTAAGTTTACTTATTTTTTGAAATCAAGTGAAGTTGAAATTGTAATTTTTCCGGTGCATTCTCGGTTGAACCCAACACCCACAACTTGCTTGTGTCATTATATTCCTGAGTCTATAGGTTGAGTGGTTAAAAACTCAAATGATTGTAAACATCAAAGTTTTGGGTGCATTTTCGGTAGTATCTGACACCCTCAACTTCTTGGAAGAAAGCAAGAAAATTTCAAGCAAGTGAATTTAAGCAAGAAAATTTCAAACGAGAAAATTCAAGCGAGCGAGTGCAAGCGAGTGTGAGCAAGAGAATAATAAGAAATGGGTAAAGGAGGAAAACGTTTGCAAAATGCCTCTTAAGAAATCAAGGAATTGCAAGAGTACAACCATGAATTACAAGATCAAATTGATATGAAAGATAAATTGATTCAAACACTTGAGTTGAAGTTAGTTCAAAACCAAAACATAATTGATCACATGGTTGATACAAAACAGTCAACAAAGGATCTTCGAGATGACATAGAAATGAAGGATCAATTGATTGATGCACTTCAGATAAAGTTAAGAGAAAAGCATAATCAAATTGATGACATGATTGATGCAACATCTACAATTAATCAAAAAGTTGATGCAAGTTGTGATACAAAAGATCTAATAGAGAAGATTGATTCAACATGTGCTACAAAGGAGTTTATCCAAATGGTTGATGCAGCATGTGATACAAACGAGTTCATGCAACAAGTTGATGCATCTTGTGACACACAAGACAATGCAAATGGTTGATGCTACTTGTGATACAAAGGACTTAATAGTTGATGCACAAGACATAATGCAGATGGTCGATGCTACTTGTGACACAAAAGACTTATTGCAGATGGTTGATTTTACTTGTGATACACATGACCTAATGGTGGATACAAAAGAAACACAAGTGATTGATGATTCCTTAACTAGTCATGACATGGAATCATATAGTGTACACATGAAGGAAAGTCTTGATGAAGATGAGTCCCAAAAAGTTGCACAGAATGACAGCAGCAACAACAACAAATGGGAAGAAGTAAAAGGACAAAGTCAAAATGATATTTCCAAGATATTTGTCAAACCTTGGGAAGCATTATCATTCAACAAAGATCGACATGGCTTAGGATATGACAAAAGCAACAGTTTTCATATCCCAGATTACTCTAAACCAATTCAGTTTGTGCGTGCAGGATTTCGTGAAGAATATTACTAATAAGAGCCAATAAGTGAAGAATATTACTAATAAGTGGACACATGAAGGAAAGTCTTGATGAAGATGAGTCCCAAAAAGCCGCACAGAATGACAGCAGCAACAACAACAAATGGGAAGAAGTAAAAGGACAAAGTCAAAATGATATTTCCAAGATATTTGTCAAACCTTGGGAAGCATTATCATTCAACAAAGATCGACATGGCTTAGGATATGACAAAAGCAACATTTTTCATATCCCAGATTACTCTAAACCAATTCAGTTTGTGCATGCAGGATTTCGTGAAGAAGTGAAGAATATTACTAATAAGTGCCAACATTGTCATAGAGTTGGTCACTTGGAAACACAGTGTTTTGCTCTCCATCCTTCTCTTCATTGTGGGAAGACAAATCACCTCTCAGAAAAATGTCACAAGAAGAAAAATATTAAGCAAACAATTAATTATGGATGGATAACTTCATGGAAATGGAATCAAAAAGTAAAAAACTACATCAGTCTTACTGTCTAGTCAAGACAAAGGTAAAGCCACAGCTGCATGGAGAAATGACAACAGTCAAAATCTTTCAAACAACTATTCTAGATGATTTTGGTGATGATCTAGATACAGTTCTATATGTTCTTTCAAAGTTGTCCCCTTATGGCATAGCTTTTAAGCATGGCCCTCACGGGATAAGATAACATGTGGTTGTTTCCACATGCCCACTTTGCAATAAACATAAATGGAATAAGTATGGTACTCTCCTGATCTTAGGGGAGGAGTTCCCAAATCAAGTGAAGATGGTTCGTAAAACCACTTGTGGTCTCTCCTTTCAGCTGACAAAGAGGGGAATTCATGATGGAATTGAAGATGGTTGTCAGACTAAAAGTTTCGACAACAACATATGCCAGACAGGCATGAAATTTTCCAGATCGAAAGTTGTTGTCTATAGATGACAGACTTTGGCAGAATTATGGTTCAATGAGTTGTAGTTGAATCATACATGGGATACATGATTGGGATGTTGATTTTGAGAACAATATTGTGGACATTTTGTTCACCTTGATGGTCATTGGACCTAGCAGAGGACAGCACGATCCTTTTGCATTGTAGCTTGGCATTTGATTGAGTTGTCAGTAATTTTCAGGGATGTGTCAGACTTGCAGTTGATTCACTTCTCTTGGTTCACTCTCATCATATTGGAGTTCACATCAGTGAACAAATTACAAGAATTATGGCTCACATGATTACACAGTGAGGTTTTCAGAGTTTTCAGCATCCATATTTGGCGGTTTTTCAGGCAATTCTTCATTGAGGCTCGATTCAGGGGTTTCAACGTGAAGACTTGGAGATGATACCAGTTTATCATGCTTTGTTGGTATTATTGTTCGGACTTATGATTGGGGGGGGGGGAATGTTAGCCTCTTTCTCATATACAATCATTAAGTCCTAGTATACCACCTTTATGTATTTCACATAACTAGGATATAGTTGTTATCCTAAGTGAGTTTCTAGATTCCTACTTTGCCTCCTACTTGATCTCTTGATGAGGTGTCGAGGTGAGAGCATTTGAGGTGGTTTTATTGTTGTATTATATATTTGTAGCAATGAATGAATACAATGTACATGAGATGGATTAAGGCCTTTTCCTCCAAAATTCTTGTCTTAATATTATTGTGCTCAATTTATTCAAAGATAGAATAGGATAGCATGTGTTGCTTCTTTTTGGTTCCTTCTTCAAAAACATGATTGCTCAAGTCTGGAATTATAGTTTGAATGATTTCCACCTGTGGCAATGGGAAAATTTATGGGAACTTGGAAGACAAGCTTATATTTCCCAGCATTCGTATCATACCCTTTTAGAATATTTTTCAGGTTGCTAGTAGGAGAGTTTTAAATTCTCAATTATCTAGCTAAAGGTGGTTTGCATGCCAGGGATAAATAGCATTCTCTTTGGTCCAGTACAAATATTCTTGAGTGGGAACTACAATTGTCTTTCATGGATACAGGATAAGCACGACTTGCAACACTCCCTTTAATATTATTAAAGTTGCACATAACAATTACATGCAGAATACTTGAAGTGAGAGAAGAGAGAAAAAAGATTGCTTGATGTATTCAACGTGCGTAAATGTCAATACATAAAGTTGTCTCATGAGAGAGACATAAGTTAGGCAACCTCCTACATAACCATAAAATGACATGTGACTTAATTAGCTCTTAAGTCACTTTATTGATGTCATTTTATTAGACATCCCTAACTTAAAGTCCCGACTCCTGAGCAAAGTTACCAGCTTGGCTCGACAAAGAACTCGGCAAGGCAGAAGAGTTAAGAGTCAGGAAAAACTCAGCAAAAACTGTTGATGTTTTTGTAGCATCGGGAGGTATTCCCACATGAGCCTAGGTGTTGAGCATGTGGGAGCCATTCTTGACACTCACATTGTGATTTTTCCTTGAGAATTTTCTTTGTGTGGGGTCTTTGTGGGCTTGTTAATGGGCTTTGTGGACTTATTGATGGGCTTAGTGGTTGTTTGATGGGGTTTTGCACCCATTGAAAGATTAAACAAAACTAATTTAATGTTGAGTTTGTGGAGAGGGTGCCTAAGTTGATTTAGGGGCTTCTAACTCAACCCTTAGTTGTATAAATGGAGAACCTTGTGAGAGAGCAACACACAACAAGTGAAGGAGGAATTTCACTCTGAAGTTGTGAGTGGAATTGAGGTCGTGTAAGGCTTAGGCATGGAGAGTATTTCTGTGCAGACCTGCATCTAGGGCAGCAGGGTATTCTTGTGCAGGTGGATTGGAAAGAAGGGTCGAGTATGGGGCTAGAACCAGCCAGCAAAAGGGAGCCACAGTCCATGGTATTTTGAGAGGCTCGGCCTGCAAGTTTAGGGCAACCGCATGTATTTTGAGAGGCTCGGCTTGCAAATTTAGGGCAGCTACTAGGTCTGTTTTGTTGTTCAGAGGGAGTCTGGACAGCCCACCTCAAGCCTGAGGTAGCCAGCAGCTTTAGGAGCCCAGCCGCAGAATTTCTGGGCAGTTTTGAGGGCTGTTACAGGTGGATTACAGACCCGTCAGCCTAGCCGTATCCTTTGAGGGCTAGTACAGTTAGTCTTGGGACAGTTTTATGACTGGGACAGTCAGCTGAAAGGGTAGTATTGAGGACTGTAAAGAGATCGTGAAGGCCTGCTCAGGTGACTAGCAATCAGAGAAAGGTTTCGGCATGTGTAAAGGCTAAAGTACAGTGAGCTGAATTGGGCACAGAAACCAAGGAGGGTTTCTGCAGTGGACAAGGGTTTTCTGTAAGTATTTTGGTGATTTCTTTTGGTGTAAGAAAGGGCTATTTTCCCTGGTACGGGAGCCCAAATTATGAGGAATGACTTAATTAAAAATTGAGTGTATTGTGTATGATCTAATTGTTGGTTTATTTTCCGTTGTGCTAAGTTGTTAGACATCTCAGTCTGTTTATGTTCACAGTTCAGAATGTGTGATTTTTGTGTATACTGTTGAGAACCTAGATAAGACCTGAGGTGTGTTCAAAATCTAACATGGTATCAGAGTTGAGGCTTTGAAAAGAGCAGTTGGATCTCAGATTTACACAGGTAACAGCCTTGAAAAGGAGTTGTAGCATATTTGACAACTGAGTATCTTGGACTTCTGGGTTAAATTCCAACAGCAAAGATGGTTTTTCGAATGAGAATTGAAGATCGGTTGGATGGGATATCCAACTACAGTTCGTGGAAGGAAAGAATCAAGTTAGTGTTGTTGGTGAATGATCTGTGGGAATTTGTTGACACCTCGATCACTAAGCCAACTAATGCAGCAGAACTGGCTAAGTTTAACAAGTCAGATGCAAAGGCCAGGTTGATCATTCTTGATCGGGTGAAAGATCATTTGATACCTTACCTAACTGGAAAGACCGGGACATGGCACATGTGGGAGGCTCCAAAAACATTATTTCAGAACAAGATCGAAAACCGAAAGATGGTGTTGAGAGAGAAGCTCAGGGAGATCATGATGACTGGTTCAGAAAATGTGACATCATATCTCACCAGAATTCAGCAAGTTCATGATGACCTTGCAACTATAGGGGACGATGTGGCAAACACAAAGTTGGTGAGGACGGCACACAAGGGCTTCTCGGAGCAATGGAAGTCATTCATCAAAGGAGTTGTGTCACGTGAGAAGTTGCCAGATTGGAACAAATTGTGGGATGATTTCATTTAGGAAGAACTTCGAGATGATAATCTTTAGCACAAGAGTTGTGAGGAGAATGCTCTTTCTAGTCAGTTGAAGAAGAGCAAAGGGATGAAAGACTTGAGGAAAGTCAGGTGCTATGCATGCAACGAATTTGGCCATTATGCCAGCTAGTGTTTGAATAAGAAGAAGAAGGGCAGGAAAGAGAAGCAGGCTAAGATGGTTTCTCCAGCCATATCCAAGGAGGAAGAGTTGGCTAAGAAGTTCCAAGAGGAATTTCTTCTTGTCTCCCACCTTTCAAAGAGCACCATTCATGAGGGTGCTTGGTTCTTAGACAGTGGGGCTACCAGACATATGACAAAAACACGAGAAGTGTTCAAGAGCTTGACTAAATGGGATTATGATCTGCATGTCAGGATTGGTGATCCGAGTCAGCATGCGGTGAAAGGAGTCGAGGACTATACCATTCAAGATGGAGTCAAGTGGGGTGTTGCGAGTTCAAAACGTGCTTTGGGTGCCAGAACTCAAGTGCAAAATGCTCTCAATCTCATCGATTAAGCAGACGAGATTCAAAGTTGTGTTCCAAAAGGGAAAGGCACTTCTTTGACGCAGTCGACCTAGCTGAAACCCGGGGATGGTTCTAGGAGTTAGGGAGAGTGGTTTATATAGGCTAACAGGCAAGCCTATACTGAAGAATAGTGGAAAGAAGGTTGTGCAGGCTCAAAGGGAGATTCGATCGTCCAGAGGAAGTCAACCTTCTGATCCAGGTGGGAGAGCAATAGGGCATTCTTGTGCAGGTGGCTTGGAAAGGAGGGTCGAGTAGGGCATAGACCCAGCTAGCAAAAGGGAGCCACAATCCATGGTATTTTGAGAGGCTTGGCCTGCAAGTTTAGGGCAGTCGTAGCTATTTTGAGAGGCTCGGCCTGCAAATTTAGGGCATCCGCTAGGTCTGTTTTGTTGTTCAGAGGGAGTCTAGACAGCCTACCTCAAGCCTGAGGTAGTCAACAGCTTTAGGAGCCCAGCCACAAATTTTCTGACCAGTTCTGAGGGCTCTAGACTTGTGGATTATAGACCTGTCAACCTAGCCATAGCTTTTGAGGGCTAGTACAATTAGTCTTGGGACAGATTTATGACTAGGTAGATTATAGACCTACCAACCTAACAGCTTTTGAGGGCTAGTACAGTTAGTCTTGGGACAGTTTTATGACTAGGACAGTCAACTGAAGGGGAAGTATTGGGGACTAGAGAGAGACCGTGAAGGCCTGCTCAAGTGACCAACAATCAGAGAAAGGTTTTGGCCTATGTAAAGGCTAAAGTACAATGAGTTGAATTGGGCACAGAAACCAAGGAGGATTTTGCAGTGGACAAGGGTTTTCTGTAAGTATTTTGGTGATTTCTTTTGGTGTAAGAAAGGGCCATTTTCCCTGGTATTGTGTATGATCTAATTGTTGGCTTATTTTCTGCTATACTAAGTTGTTAGACATCTCAAAGTGTTCATGTTCATAGTTCAAATTGTGTGATTTCTATGTATACTATCGAGAACCTAGACCAGAGATGAGGTGTGTTAAAAATCTAACAAAAACAGAGAATGATAAAATGAGCATAATGGCGTGGTTTGGGGCTTAGACACCTTTGCGAGTTTGACTCGATCAAACCAAGTCAAAATCGGTCAATCCAAGTTATACTCACATGTATAACTCATTCAACCAAAGTTTGACTTGGCTTGAGCCAGATAAAAAAATTTGATACGGATTCAAGTTATCATGATTCAGTGAGTATAATTTGTGATTCCTGTTAAATGGGTCCTTGTTATGCAATACAAGATATGAACATTAATAAATATACTCTAGCCTCGTGGGCTAGCTCGAGTGGTTGAGTGCTTTGAGCTTCATTTTTGAGGTCTCAAGATCAATTCCTTGGGCTACTTACCTTTTTTGCATGCCTCACTCAATGTCCCTATAGTGTCAGGGCCATAATCAACACTGACAGTTTGCATTGGGTACCATCCATGAATGTGGGGAGGTGCCCAGGGGTTTCCTCACGAAGTTTTCCTTGGAAAAAGAGGTATCAACTAACTATATTCTAGGAAACCTTATCAACGAACTCCAACTTAGACTTAGTGCTAGTAACTAGTATGAGATCAAAGAGTCAAGGTTTGACCTATCACATGCCTTGTTATTGTAAGTGTGTTTTGGCGTCATTTAAACAGTTGGCCATTCAACTCATAATACACTTTGTGTTGGCCTTCATCAAATAGGGTCCAACCATAAGGAGTCTTTGCATTAGGGCTATTCTTGTACTGTCCAGATTATAAATTAGAATACCATTGGTGTTTTCTTTTGAAATCAGTTATTGTTATACATGAGGCACGGTCCTCTTTCTTACCAAAAAGATACATGTTGCAGTTTCAAATAAAATTAAATTGTATAATCATAGCAATTACCTACTAAAAGCAATCAATGAAGCTTTTCTTTAATATTATATTGATTGTGAATCTATTATCATTTGAATTGAAAATAGATCTCAGGCGCTTCACGTTAATTTCTCTAGATCAACTAACGAAGTAAACAGATCAGATCTAAATACTTTGCTGAAATAATTAACTCTTGCATGCAGCGGAAAAAATGAGAAAAACAATCACACAGTACACAATAATTTTTTTGCTCTTCCAAATCAATTCTTCATCAAATAATATCAAAACTTACAAGAGCTCCCTTCACAAGGAAAATGGCTCTGAGAATCTAAAACCACAAACCAAATGTGCAAACCTGAACCACAACGCTGCATCGATTTGTGTGTTGCCAATCACTGAGGTTGTCCACACAGATCTGTATGGATCCGTACTTTCTACAATAAATGCAATTGCCTCGAAAGACGTGATGCCTTGAAATATGTGCTGCCTCAAAAGACATGCTGCCTCAAAAGACGTGTTGCCTCAAAAACTATGTTGCCTCAAAAGACGTGATGCCTCGATTTTCATGTTGCCTCAAAAGACATGTTGCCTCGAAACCCATGCAGCATCAAAAGATGTGTTGCCTCGATTTCTATGTTGCCTTGATAAGCGTGCAACCTACCTTGGGAAACATGATTTTTTCTTTTCTCGCCAAGCTGAAAAATCAGATCTGATTTTTCCTCTTCACCTCACGTGACTTGTGAAATGAAAAAATCCTTGTGTCTTTTCCTTTACCCTCTCTATCTTTTATCTTGAGTGATTTACCTAATCTCAACGGTCAAGATTAGATCGTGAGATCAACAACTCTCTTTTAATTAAATCATTAAGTGACTTTAACTTAGTCACTTTATAAAAAGACATTCACTTTATTAGTAAATTAATAAAAATGAATTCTAGGAGAAGTATAGGATACATTTAATGACGATTTCTGCGAGTAGACACCCTTACGAAAATATTTATCCAAGCTACAAACACTAACACTCCCTCTATAGGAATATACTGGAGTTGAACTGCTCCCTTTTGCGCCCTGTCTCTGATGAAGTGGTACATGATCTCAATGTGCTTTGACCTGTCGTCAAACATTGGATTCTCCGAGAGTTTGATGCAACTTTGGTTATCACAATACCACTTCATCAGAGACAGGGTGCAGAAGGGAGTAGTTTGGCTCCAATATATTCCTACAAAGGAGCAGTTGGCAGACATTTTCACCAAGCCCTTGGTTAATGGCAAGTACGTCTCTTTCGGAGACAAGCTTAGAGTGGTGGAGAATACCTTCCTCGCTAAGAGGGAGTGTTAGTGTTTGTAGCTTGGACAAGTATTTCCATAAGGGTGTCTACTTGCAGAAATCGTCATTAAATGTATCCTATACTTTTCCTAGAATTCACTTTATTAATTAACTAATAAAGTGAATGTTTTTATAAAGTGACTTTTAATTAATAAAGTGACTAAGTTAAAGTCACTTAATGATTTAATTAAAAGAGAGTTGTTGATCTCATGATCTAATCTTGATCGTTGAGATTAGGTAAATCGCTCAAGACAAAAGATAGAGAGGGTAAAGGAAAAGACACAAAGATTTTTTCATTTCACAAGTCACGTGAGGTGAAGAAGAAAAATCAAATCTGATTTTTCAGCTTGGTGAGAAAAGAAAAACAACACGCTTCTCAAGGCAGGTCGCAAGCTTCTCTAAGCAGCACGGAAATCAAGGTAGTACGTCTTTTCAAGCAACACAAAAATTGAGGCAACACGACTTTTGAGGCAGCATGGATTTTGAAGCAATACGATTTTTGAGGCAGCGAGTCTTTTGAGGTCACGCGGTTCTCGAGGCAACACATCTTTTGAGGCGGCATGGATTTTGAAGCAGGACGTCTTTTGAGGCAGCTACATTTATTGTAGTAGGTACAGATCTGTGCGGACAACCTTAGTGATTAGCAACACGCAAATCCTAGCAACGTTGTGGTTCAGGTTTGCAGATTTGGTTTGTCATTTTAATTTCTTAGAGCCATTTTCCCTGTGAAGGGAGCTCTTGTAAGTTTGATGTTATTTTGATGAAGAACTGATTTGGAAGCTCAAAAAAATTATTGTGTATTGTGTGTGATCGTTTTTCTCATTTTTGCCACTGCATGGAAGAGTTAATTATTTCAATAAAGTATTTAGATCTAATATGTTTACTTAGTTAGTTGATCTAGAGAAATTAACATATGCCAATTGCTCCTCTTCTCCATAGGAATGTGGATGTAGACTGGACAACCAAAATTCTTGAGATGTCCTATCTCAGGTCTGCTGCCTATGAATGCCTCCTCCGATGTTTTACCCTCCAGTATCTGATGTTAGCTCTTGTTCTACAAATACGCAGTTGTACTGGGGTCTCTACCCACAGAAACATAGGCAAACTCTAGTCATGCATCATGGCCACTGTCCAAGTACCATGCACCGCTAGGAGTAGTGATGGTAGAAGGGAAAGACACGAATGCATAGTCATTCTCGAACTTGGATGCAAGTTCGCTCAACTGTGTTTTTGCAGTCGTTGCAACTATCTGTGACTTTCATTTGCCTTTCTTTCTCTATGGACACTAAGAAGCGAAGTGGTCATTCTTATGGAAAATATAACATTTGATCTTGCTCATATCTCTCTTTTGCCTAGATTGTTGTCCATCTTTCTGTCTGTTACCCTTCTTGGAAACTTTTCCTTTGCCTTTCTTGGTTTTGCTAACCAAGGTCAAGTTTTCATCTGTTGCATCTCCTCCCTACTTGTCAGAGCTGGACTCTTTACGAGTCTCCTCCTAAATGCAGTCATCCCAAAGTCTCTCCCACATGGAGAGTTTCTCTCTAGCACATATTCCCATGATGAATGGTTCCCAAGCCTTGGAAAACCCATTCAAAGCAACATTCACTAATTCTGCATCAAGTATTGTTTCTCCTACAGCTGCAAGCTAGTCACAGATCTGTGTGATCCTTATAAGGTAGTTGGTTACATTGTCTGAGGTGGACATTCTGCATTCTTTGAGCTTGGTTTTAAGAATCATCTTTCGACTCATATTGTCACTTTGAAAGAGTGACACAAGGGCATCAAGCTTCTCCTTAGATCTAGTCTTTTCTGCAACATGCAAGATCAGATGATCCTTGATAGCTTCAAGGATCACCCTCTGCGCCTTTATATACTTCTTATCCCATGTTGTCTGCACTGTTGGGTATACCACTGATGGTGTACCCCCTGAGGTCTACACTGGAGCTGGAGGAGGGTTGGTCAGGACTTCCCACAAATCCTATTCCTTTAAGATCACTGAGATTCTTGCTTTCCAAGGCAAAAAATTTGAAGCCCCATCTAGTCGATCCTCAAACTTCACACTAGTTACTGACATGGTTGATCTGCATTGAATACAATAGATCTGCTCTGTCCTTTAACCTGTTGAAGAGATCTGCACCGAATACAATAGATCTTCTCTGTCCTTTAACCTGTTGAAGAGATCTGCACCGAATACAATAGATCTGTTTTTCTCTCAGAGCAAGAGCTTTGATAACATGTTAATTTCCCTAGATCAGCTAACTAAGTAAACAGATCAGATCTAAATACTTTGTTGAAATAATTAACTCTTGCATGAAGCAGAAAAAATGAGAAAAGCAATCACAGACAATACACAATAATTTTTCTGCTCTTCCAAATCAGTTCTTCATCAAATAACATCAGAACTTCCAAGAGCTCCCTTCACAGAGAAAATGGCTCTGAGAAATTAAAACCACAAACCAAATCTGCAAACCTAAACCACAACGTTGTCTCGATTTGTGTTGCCAATCATTGAGACTATTCGCAGTGCGCACAGATCTGTACGGATCCATACCTGCTATACTAAATGCAACTGCCTCGAAATACGTGTTACCTCAAAAGACGTGTTGCCTTGAAAACCGTGCTACCTCGAAATCCATGCTACCTCAAAAGGCATGCTGCCTCAAAAGATGTGCTGTCTCAAAATTCGTGCTACATCAAAAGACGTGTTGCCTCAACAAGCGTGTGACCTGCCTTGGGAAGCATGCTGCTGTTTTTCTTTTCTCGCCAAGCTGAAAAATTAGTTCTGATTTTTCCTCTTCACCTCATGTGACTTGTGAAATAAAAAAAATCTTGTGTCTTTTCCTTTACCCTCTGTCTTTTGTTTTGAGAGATTTACTTAATCTCAACGGTCAAGATTAAATCATGAGATCAATGGCTCTCTTTTAATTAAAGCATTAAGTGACTTTAACTTAATCACTTTATAAAAAGACATTCACTTTATTAGTAAATTAATAAAGTGAATTCCTAGAAAAGTATAAAATACATTTAATAACGATTTCCGAAAGTAGACACCCTTACAGAAATACCTGTCTGAGCTGTAAACACTAACACTTCATGCTGATCTGACAGTAATGCTAAGCTGGAGTTCGTTGATAAGGTTGCCGAGAATATAGTTAGTTAATACTTATTTTTCCAAGGAAAACCTCACAAGAAAACACCTGGGCACCTAGTATGAGATCAAAGAGTCAAGGTTTGACCGATCACAGGCCTTGTTATTGTAAGTGTGTTCTGGCATCATTTAAACAGTTGGTCATTCAACTCAGAATACACTTTGTGTTGGCCTTAATCAAACAGGGTCCAACCATAAGATGTCTTTGCATTAGGGCTATTCCTGTACTGTCCAGATTATAAATTGGAATGTCATTGGTGTTCTCTTTTGAAATCAGTTACTGTTATACATGAGGCATGGTCCTCTTTCTTACCAAAAAGATGTGTTGCAGTTTTAAATACAATTAAATTGTATAATCATAGCAATTACCTGCTAAAAGCAATCAGTGAAGCTTTTCTTTAATATTATATTGATTGCTGGAGCCCATTTCAGCTTTGAATCTATTATCATTTGAATTGAAAATAGATCTCAAGTGCTTTGTGCTGATCTGACAGTCTCTGTTCAGGCAAAGCCATTTTGGTCTGTTACAAACAGCCATTGAGGTAACCTATTAGCAGAACTTCTTCAAAATCCTCGTATGTAACAATTTGAGTGTTTGTAGTTGTTTAAGCCTTAAGGCCCATAATTAGGAAATATCAATCCAGTTTATATTTCTAACTTCTTTGAACTAAACGAGTAGACAGGAGGGTCTTGACTCAGTGCCCATTGTTGACCAGGTAATGCCATATCTATCAGTTATTGCCTTCGAGAATGAATGGCAGAAGAATGTGAAATTAACCAATGCACATCAAGAAGAAAGTCAAGATTCAAAACCAAGAGTCTCCGCCCTTATTTATATGGAATGACAAATCAACTTTCAAATTTCGGTGGGGCTATTTGGGAAAAACAATCTGCAGTAGTGACCCTGGAAATGCCAAAGTACAATCTAATGCTCAAAATTTAAAGGGAAATGAGATAGGAAATAATGCATCAGCTATTAATACAGTATCTCTTTAAGAAAAAAAATATTTGTGAAACAAATTACCTGACACTAACAAAGAAGGCACAAAGAAGTTAAGAACCATGTAACCCCCACTTTTATCTGAAACATAAGCTTAAAATCAAGCTTTTCTTTTTATTTACACAGTGCACAGTCATCCTTAAATTGAACACACATAAAAGATCATAAGTCATAATCTATTCGTATGTGGACAAAGTTGCACATGTTGAGACTTTACCTTGGAAACACAAACAAAATTCACATCCAGCCAAATATTGAAATTAAATGTTTGAGGAAACATCAAAAAGTATGAGCCTTTCTGTTCTGCATAGAGACTATGAGGGGTAAGAAGTTCAAATTTAGAAAACAAATGATATCCATATCTGTTTAGAAACTTACATGACTATGAAGATACATAAGACCTGCAACAACATCACGGAAATATCTTCTAGCAGTAGCTTCTCCAATTCCTCCAGGAGGACCAGATCCTTCACAGATCCACCTTCCTTCAACATATTCCAAGACTGTATGACATAAAAAAATTTAAAAATGTCACAACTTTGCAACTTATAGCCACAGTTTTTCCACACTACCAAATAGATCCACTTAACACACAGAGTGGTCAACTGATGCTAATATTAAAAGAAAGAAAAGATGCAGTTTCCAGATTGGAAAAGCTTTAGGGCCATATTACCAGAAGCAAGGGTGCAGGTTGAGAGTGGGTTAGGATGTTTCCTTAATTTAGAAATCCAAGAGATCAACAATATAGAAAATTTCAAATAAATATATAAATGAAATTGAAAAGACATAGCTGCCTCTGATGAAGGAGCATATCTTTATATGCAGGGGTTTGAATAAAAATAGAGGTGTTTGAAAGATGTTATTGCTAGAGAATCTGCTTTTGGGCAAGTATATAAAATTAGAATAAAGTTTTTAGGTGAATGGGCACTAGTATAGTGATATGGATAAACAATTGTGTTTTTACGTGAACTATTTTAATTTTTTAGGGAATTAATAAGAAAAAGTAAGGCAAAGATCCCTATTTAAAGGGATGATATGTAATCTTTCTGAACGAATACTTGTTAAGTGAAAGCAAAATAAAGCTGTAATTTATGGAAGAATTCCACATCAATGAATGAGCAAATTAGCTCTGCAATTCCTGGTATTGTCTCTGCTTAAGTTGCTTGTTATTCAGTTGGTTTATCTTTTTTTTCCTAGTTTTCCCTGCACTATCATTTGAAGATTTGATAGTTTATGAAGCGAGTCACTTTATTTCACTGCCTTGTCTGCAGAGATGATGAAGAGCCATTGTGGCACTTCTGGATGAAACAGTAAGATTGAGATGTCATTTCAGTATGGTAGATGTTGATGTTATTTTTGCAGTCTTAAAGATGTTGAAGGTATGCACATATAGTCAGTGATCTCCCAAGGCTACTAAAAAGGGTGAAAAAAAAGGCATTTGGAAGTTTTTTCCTCGGTTAACTTTGCACTTTTTATAAATTTGTTGTGTTCTACAAGAAGCTCATTTTGGGCATTATATAATTAAAATAGCAAAAGTGTTGCAACTAATTTACTATCATTTGAAGATTTGATAGTTTTGAAAGTAAGTTGTATTGTTCCACTGTCTTGTTTATTGAAATGATGAAGGGCCATTGTGGCACTGATGGATGATACAGTAAAATTGAGATGTCATTTCAGTATGGGAGATGTCGATGCTGTTTTGCAGTCTTTAAGATGTGGAAGGTATGCACATATGGTCAGTGATCTCCCGAGGCAACTAAAAAGAGTGAAAAGGAAGGCATTTGGAAGCGCTTCTTCCTTGGTTAAATTTGCATTTTTTATAAATTTGTTATGTTCTAGAAAAAACTCAGCTTGGGCATTATATGATTAAAATAGCAAAGTTGAAACCATTTTACCATCAATAGGCTGAATGTGGGTTTCCAATGCCAACAGTAGCTATGCTGCTGTTTCTAGATTTTTTCGTTTTTTAAGGCGCTGCTGAGTGCAGTTCCCATTATAGCAGAGACAACCGGCCCCTCTGGCACTCTGTGTATTCCAGTACATTTCCCCGGACCATCTTCACACCTGGGCTGAACTACATGTTGGTGTGTGGGCCTGGCAGGCAGGATTAAATAGCTCTGCACCTTTGTTAGAGAATGTTTGAAAGTGGGACAAACACAGTACATACACTAGATATTTGAATAATTTTAACATCGTAGTCAATTAATCTATAATCACAGTATCATTCAATACATTAGTTTAAGTGAATATTAAAATCCAATAGTTGTGCCTTTCTACTCTACTAGCACATAGAATATCTACCAATATTCTTAATCCCTACTCTAATTGTGACAACCAGAAGAAAAATGGAGGCCCCAGAGATAAATTGACAACATACCCATGTAAAAGTAATCCGTTTCTGGATCATCAATCACCTCAACTAAATTAACAATATTGGGATGATCTAACTTTTTCATAATTGAAACCTGAATTAGTAAACAAAAAAACTGTTCAGAATAGCCTTAAACATCGAAAGAGAAGAGGTTAAAACACAATCACAGATTCCTGCAAACTTGCAGGTTAACAACAACATAAAATGGATTCTGGTTCTAACCTCTCTTAGAACATCTGTCATGGCAGTTTCTGAAGGTGCTACTCGCAATTTTGAAAGCCGAGACTTGTGAAAGGCCTGTGTAAGTAAAGATAAGCATATACTAGGATAGAACTAGAAGAAATGAAAGTGTTGCCATGGAAACTAAAAAAATTAAGTTGCTAGTCACAATTTGGAATGGCATGAACTGAGGGAAGGCCTGCATTAGTAGAGATAGATCATAGTATATAAAAACATAAAAATGTAGCTGTTTAACCAAATAAGCTTTTAGCAAAAAAAAGTCTGAAACATTCACTACTATCAACTATTACATACATTCTATGCCATGTGCAATGCTTAATAAACATTACTTAGGTCAAAAATTATGCACAATAAGCTCCTCAAATAAAAAATAATTATTATTTTCATGTACTGCTCCAGACAAAATGAGGTTTTAATGCTGGGTAAAGAAATGTCACATACACATGGCAGAAATCTTATCATGTAGTTTTGAATCTTGATGCTATGGTATTTTCAAATCATAAACTCTTCGTAACTATTTCTTGATTTTGTAGCTAAGCAACATTATTTCATTCCATAGATGCACATAATCCTTTTCCATTGAAAATCTGGAAAGTGTCCCAACTCCAAGTCAAATACAATGTCAGTGTTTAATCAATTTCAAAGTGTTTCTCATCTAACATAAACTTGAACATCTCCCATCTAACCATAAGCTGCTAAGTTGTCCTGAAATATCTGTATACATTTCACTCAGTAGCACATATGTCTGAGCATGGCAATAAGACAAGACTATTTCATTCCATAGATGCACATAATCCTTTTCCATTGAAAATCTGGAAAGTGTCCCAACTCCAAGTCAAATACAATGTCATTGCTTAATCAATTTCAAAGTGTTTCTCATCTAACATAAACTTGAACATCTCCCATCTAACCATAAGCTGCTAAGTTGTCCTGAAATATCTGTACACATTTCACTCAGTAGCACATATGTCTGAGCATGGCAATAAGACAAGACTAAAATATTTGATTTCTCCCAAAACTGGTGCTTGGGAACACATATAAAGGTGAAACTATAAATTTCATATCATTAGAGCATCCAGCACTGACGCAAGATCATCCCGGCAGTAAAGCAATCCTGCATAAAACCCGAATTTTGTTTTCAATTTCAGTTTAGTTTTACTTGGTTTTTGTTTGGAACAAGTTTGGGTTTCCCATGTTTTCCCAAAAGGTTCAGTCCATGCAGGGAGGTACAGTAGACCTTGGGCACTGGAGCTCTGAGGAGTTTTGAATCAAACAAAATAAACGCATTCAAGGATGCAATAATTGAAAGGCAGATTGGAGGAGAAACAAATGACTGGGAAGACTTCACCCAATCCATTCCCGGGAATTTGAAGTTCGCCTAAGTCAGGTCTGGAGGATTTGTTTAATTCAAAGTTGACTAAGACACGATACCCCAGTGTGTGGACCCTGCACTGAACTTCGTAATTCTTTTAACAAAGGGAGCTTGGAATCAGATGGAATGAAGGTATTCAGAACAGGGGATAGCGGAAGTTATTTGAAATAAAGAGAAGCAAAAGACATTCAGAATAGGGAATATTGAAGAGCATTCGGAATGGAGAAGAAGGAATAGAAATATATTAGGGCCTGAATCAGTAGGACCCACTTTGACTTTGTAAATTAAATTTGAAAAACAGAGCCCTAAGCTGTGGTTTGGGGAAGCTCAAGGTAATACAGATCGAAGGGGACCATCAAAACAAGGTAACGAAGGACTTCAGAGATTGTATGAATGATAAAATTCGAAGCAGAAAAAATTGAAGGTTCTTGGGGAATATTCTGGAACATTAACAACAGTTTGTTCCCAAAGCTCCTGAAACCAATCATGAAGTGACATCTGGCTTCCGTCCATGTGAACAAATTATTTCTATTTGTTAATTAAAGGGAAACTCTTTCCAAATAATTTATTAATAGAATTTCAAATGCCAACAATTGGATCATTTGGCAGTTCAAATTCAATAGAAGTTAGTAGTTTGGGCAGTTTGAATTCCAAAAGCAGTCTATAACTTGCAATTCAAAGGGCAAGCGAAGGCATTTTCTCTTGGAAGATGTTGTTCGCTCGTAGTTTGCAATGAGAGGGTTTTCATTTGAAGAAGACTGTAAACAAGGGCACTTGAGTCTCCCAAACATAGAACTTGGTGGAGAGACATAGATCTCCCAAATTTGTCAATGTTGTTGTTGTAATCAGGTCCAATACATGGTCATTTTGAGTTAATATAATGTAGCTCCGAATGAAAACATGCTTGTCATTCTACATAGCTAAAATGACAAGCTTTGGTTATGTACAGGGTACAACCCAGCCATACCCGAAATGTGCTGATACATAAGGGATGCAAGGGGGTACATTACCATCCCTAAATCCCACATCTCAGATGCCAAGAAATGCCCCATGACCGTTGATGATTGCAGCTTCGTGAGACATCCTCCAAGATACTTCTCCTCTATGACTGAGTTGAGTCGACCCGAGAGGGAGCCCAGTGTTGGGCATACCCACGTGATGGGGCATCGCTCTCCTCTGTGTGAGAGTTGAGTCGTCCCCCAATGGTTGGGGCATCGTTCTCCTCTGGAGAGTTGAGTCGTCCCCCAGTGGTTGGGTGTGTCCATTGTTGAGATTTGGGTACCTTGGAAAGTGGTCCCCATGTGCTTATGAGTCTCTAAGCACAAAGGGGGAAGACTTTTACCCTCATACTTTACTTTATGATTCTAATTTCACTTTGACTTAGGAGTTTTAAGTCAAAAGTGA
>ML777478.1:685840-700252 GCA_009831015.1 Picea engelmannii
ATAAAACATTGAGCAGAAAGTACATGACAGTTTGCTGTCCTAAAACAGCAAAAGAAAACAGCAAAACAGTTGAAACTTAGAGCCATACTAAGGTCAAGGACAGACCTTAGATGGCAGCCTCATAGGACCTCAGAATTTCAACATCCATGTGGTGGGTGTATCGTTCTCCTCTGTGTGAGAGTTGAGACGATGTGATACTCCAGATGATTATGTTGAGTATGATGTCTCTGTGGCTAAGCACAGGTGGATGTGTCCCTAGTGGCTGAGCATTAGTGGATGTGTGGATCCCTTGCTATATTGTCTAAGTGTAAGATTTGTTTGTGACTCTAATTGTGATGTAAAGGGTACAAGTCGGCCCCACAATATGTGAAAGATAATTAAGGTTTATTGTTATAATTAATTTTATTTCTGAGTTATTGAGGTCGGCCCTGTTGTGTCCAGTCTAGTATAAATAAAGGTGATTTCCCCATTGAGGAAACACACTCACACTTGTCATTTGGAAATTTCAGCAAGTACATTTTAGGGCTGAAGTGTGCACCTCTCTTGGGCACAAGTTTCAAGGTTGTAGAGCACCCTCTTGTGTGCATTAGGGTTTTATGGTTGGGGGACCTTCTCTTGAGAATATAGCAAAGGATTGTTGCGTTTTCTTCCCTTGAGTAGAAGGGTTTCCCAGGATATTTCTTGTGTTCTTGTGCATGGTAATTCTTCCTGTGATCTTGGTTATTGCAGCACTTGTGAATGGTGTAACTGCATTTGTTTATGGTTCAAGTAAGTGCTAAAATGAAATAAACCTCATGCTTGAGCCTAGCATAGTGAAAATTCAACAATGACATGAGGGACACCCAGAGTGTTTCTGTTAAATTACACATTGTACGCATTGGCGAGGCAATCTTGTGGCTGAAATTTTTTATTTGAACTAAGCTTTCTCTTATCATGATGAGGCTAGCACTCCAATATTTAGCATTACAGGTGATCCATTGGCACCATTCAATTCAGTTGCTCTTTTACTAAGCATCTGCAAATGGGGGTTGTCTATTCCACCAAATTTGCCCAAGACTTGCTACTAGCCCTAACCACCGTTGCATATGTTGGTGCGCACTGTGCATCCATAGGGAAAGCACCAGCACAAGCATAAGCATGTCACTCGGTAGGAATTGAACCCTGGTGGGGCCTACATTAGCTAACCACTTTCACCAACCCAGCAAGTCACCATTGACAATGTGGCTGATATTTTACAAAAAGAAGCATTTCTCTGTTAATTTTACACATACCAGCATTTCTTTGCTGGTTTTACACACAAATCCACTACCAATTGCTGGAAGGGCAATTTCTCACACTTGGGGAGGTAAGTTCATGCTACAAAGCCCACGGGAGCGTGGTCTCACAGCAAGCAGTGAGCTGATTGGGCTTGTATTAACACAGAGACCCGGATTCAAAACCCCTTCGAGTTAGTGCGGATAAGGCCAGGTGCAAGTCCTAGGTGACTTTGATGGAATGGATACGCTCCTCATAGCACAGCATCTTAGCCAAAGAGATTCTATAAGACATATTTCTCAAAGAAAAATTACATGCTACGAATCTTTTTTTTTTAGATATATTTTTAGTAATTTAAGCTTGAAGTTCTTAGTTTTAAAGTATCTAAATTTTTATTTCTAAGGCAAACAAAAGCCCTCCAACAAACATCACCAAAACAAACAGAATGCCTCACTTGTGCAACAGTTACAGAGAAGGTGGCACTCGATCTGATTTTGAGAATGAAGTGGCAGTAGATAGTCAGTCGGCAGTGAGAAATGAGGTCAGGGATGAGACTGAAACAGAAAAATTTTAAATATCCTTCAAGAATATTGGGAGAATTTGCAAAGGGCCCTCATAACCCCAAAAAAACTCTTCAATTTATTACCAACATCATAAAAAACAAACACAAAAACACTGCTGGTTCAAAAGAGTGAAGCTGTATCATTTGTGCTCGTACTTGATTTGGGAGTTGTAGCAAGGTGAAGGATCATCTTCTACTCATTGTGGGCCTAGGGATACAAATCCGTAAAAAAACTGATTGTGGTTCAAAAGTCTGAAATACTCAGGTTGTAAACTGAGGCACATTGTGGGGATTCTGGTTGTGGTGAAAATGTATAGTTGGGGTCTTCTGCTATTTCCTGTGAGGAGGAGGTCAGTCTCTCACACTGCCTCAATTACACAAATGTATAACACAACAATGTGAGGATGCAGATAATGTGATTGCAAAATTTAATTTTTCCAATGACATCCATTTCCATGTTACACATTCTCCTTATTATAAGGAGATGTTTAGGAATATTGCACCAGCATGCACTTCATATGTGTCCTCAAGGGAACATAAGATGAGGACTTTCTTGCTAGACATCTGACAAACCATAGCTGTAGGGAGAGAAGCTGGAGCACAGAGCGGGAAGTGCGAATTTCCAAAAGGCTCTGGGGGCGAAACGTTGAGGGAGCATTTTTATATAATATACATATTAAAATATTTTGATGCATGTATATTCAAAAAAAGCATGCATAATGGCAAATTAGTTGCAGAAAATATGAAAACATAGATTTCTGTGATAGATTAATGACTATCATGAAAGCATCAACCATTTAGTACACAAGTAACATCAACCATCTAGCAGTTATAACTTAATAGTATTGTCATCAAATAATCAACCATAACATCAACCATCAAGTTTCAAGCTTTACCCTTCAACAAATAACAATGGTCATCAACAAACTGCAACAGATAGCATCAACCATAAAATGAAACAAGGCATCATGACCAAAGAGTTGTAATATGCAGTCAACAGTGCAAACTTCAACTTTCATATAATGATTACAAAATAGGCTACAATAAAGACATAATTCTATGTTTTCTTAAGCCTCTTGGCACAAGCAATTTCTAAATTATTCTCTTGCGGTCTAATAGCAAACAAGAATTGTTCCGAGAGCACAGGGAATTGTTCCAAGAGCATTGAGGGTGGGGGGACTCTTCCCCACGACTAGGAGACAAACAATACTCCAGGATTAATGTGCAATTAGAGATGCATCATGAGATCTAGGTGAGCAAGGGGTGCTCTATTGTTATGGATGGGTGGACAGATATTTGTAGGCATCGTCTCATCAATATTATTCTTCCATCTTCAGCAGGCCCCCTCTACCACAACTACCCTCCTTCATTAATGAAATCTGCAGTAAAGGAAAATTTGATCTTACATAATTTTGTAACTCTCAACTCCACATCCTTATTCACCCATCTCAGTAACTATGGAGAAGGGTGGTCACTGACTTCCAATCCAAAACTGTTTACCAAGTCCTCTGCTATGATCTTGGCTTGTGAACAGGAGTCGTATACAGCATCTACCTTTGTCTTCTTGACTTGTATAATGATATGTCAGAGTTTGGTCATCTCCTTCTCTTCATTGTGATGGAGGCTTCTCATGACCACTTTTCTATGGACTATCGTATAGGCAATCTTTTCATCCACAACCACATTGTGCTCTACTTGATTTCTCGAATCCATGCCTAGCATATTCTTCTTGGGAACCCCTTATTATGGTTCCTTGAAATCAATTCAATATGTAGCTTCCAACATTTATCTTTAGTGTGACCATCTATGTTACAGTGGTCACAGTGGTTATTTGGATCTTTGCATTTATGCATAGTAGCAGCAATCTTCTTACCTTTCCCTTTCCACGGCTTTCCCTCCATGGACACCAAAATAATTTTCCATTTGTTGCAACCAATGATTCAACCTAACAACATCAACCTCACCTCTGTGGGGTTTGAAATCCACTTTAGCTTCCACTTAGATCAAAATTTGGGAAGATGTGTTGTTGGAGCTTTCCTTTCCTTTACTTGGCTCTCTTTGTCCTTGGGCTTGTCATGGGAAATAGATTTCTCATTAAACTAGAACCACTCCTCAATGGCTCCAAACTTGCTCTGTAGCACTACCATTAATATTGCCATACTCATGCAGATATCAAAGACGCGTGCTTCTAGTTTTACAAATCATGCCTTCAATTCATCCTTTGGTATATTTCCATGTTGATATGCCATGTGCGAGAATTGAGGTTCTTTTTGTGCCTTCCTTATGTCCAACTCCAGATCCATAAGGTGAAATTCTCTCAATGGCTCAGGCCTCCTAACTCTGGTGTGCATATGCTACAACTATTCCACAAAACCCCCAACGAAAATTGCTCCAAGAGTCCAATACCATTATGATTTGTAAAATGCATTGGATATTCCAATGGACAATTCGTCACAAGTTACGACAAATCTTAAATATGCTATTGAAACTCCAACAAGACTTAACACTACTCTGCAATGAACTCCAATTAGACTTAACTCTACTCTACAATGAACTCTAACAAGACTTTATTCTATTGTGCAATGACTTCTTATGATAAAGCCATAATATTAGAAGCATACTAATTTCACCAATAAAATTAACTAGGAAAATAAGAACAAACCTGCACTACTAAAATCACATCACTAAACACAATGGAGAAGGGTTTCAACTTGTGGAGAATCGTGGTAGTGAGCAAAAGCATACTGAAACCTCAAGCGAGCAAGAGCATTGTTCATGGCTGCAAGCAGGAGCAACGCAGGAGAGTCACCCACGAGAAGGGTTTCAAAGGTTCAATTGCAGATTCAATAAGGTTCTGAGCAACACCATTCAATTAAGGGTTCGATCGCGGATTACAGGAGAATCGTGGTCGTGGTTGCGAGCAGGGCATCATCCATGTCCGTGAGCAAGAGCATGCAACATTGCCCGGGTCCACTGCACCAACGAGCAAGCCGTATCCGCGACCGTCCGTGTATCGCTCCCTATCCATCATGGCACAAGTATGGACCCCCACCAATTATAAAATAGGCTACAATAAAGACATAATTCTATGTTTTCTTAAGCCTCTTGGCACAAGCAATTTCTAAATTATTCTCTTGTGGTCTAATATCAAACAAGAATTGTTCCGAGAGCACAGGAAAATGTTCCAAGAGCATTGAGGGTGGGGGGACTCTTCCCCACGACTAGGAGACAAACAATACTCCAAGATTAATGTGCAATTAGAGATGCATCATGAGATCTGGGTGAGCAAGGGGTGCTCTATTGTTATGGATGGGTGGACAGATATTTGTAGGCATCGTCTCATCAATATTATTCTTCCATCTTCCGCAGGCCCCCTCTACCACAACTACCCTCCTTCATTAATGAAATCTGCAGTAAAGGAAAATTTGATCTTACATAGTTTTGTAACTCTCAACTCCACATCCTTATTCACCCATCTCAGTAAGTATGGAGAAGGGTGGTCGCCGACTTCCAATCCAAAATTGTTTACCAAGTCCTCTACTGTGATCTTGGCTTCTGAACAGGAGTCGTATACAGCATCTACCTTTGTCTTCTTGACTTGTATAATGATATGTAAGAGTTTGGTCATCTCCTTCTCTTCATTGTGATGGAGGCTTCTCATGACCACTTTTCTATGGACTATCGTATAGGCAATCTTTTCATCCACAACCGCATTGTGCTCTACTTGATTTCCTGAATACATGCCTAGCATGTTCTTCTTGGGAACCCCTTATTATGGTTCCTTGAAATCAATTCAATATGTAGCTTCCAACATCTATCATTAGTGTGATCATCTATGTTACAGTAGTCACAGTGGTTATTTGGATCTTTGCATTTATGCATAGTAGCAGCAATCTTCTTACCTTTCCCTTTCCACGGCTTTCCCTCCATGGACACCAAAATAATTTTCCATTTGTTGCAACCAATGATTCAACCTAACAACATCAACCTCACCTCTGTGGGGTTTGAAATCCACTTTAGCTTCCACTTTGAACAAAAGTTGGGAAGATGTGTTGTTGGAGCTTTCCTTTCCTTTCCTTGGCTCTCTTTGTCCTTGGGCTTGTCAGGGAGATAGATTTCTCATTAAACTAGAACCACTCCTCAATGGCTCCAAACTTGCTCTGTAGCACTACCATTAATATTGCCATACTCATGCAGATATCAGAGATGCGTGCTTCTAGTTTTACAAATCATGCCTTCAATTCATCCTTTGGTATATTTCCATGTTGATATGCCATGTGCGAGAATTGAGGCTCTTTTTGTGCCTTCCTTATGTCCAACTCCGGATCCATAAGGTCAAATTCTCTCAATGGCTCAGGCCTCCTAATTCTGGTGTGCATATGCTACAACTATTCCACAAAACCCCCAACGAAAATTGCTCCAAGAGTCCAATACCATTATGATTTGTAAAATGCATTGGATATTCCAATGGACAATTCGTCACAAGTTACGACAAATCTTAAATATGTTATTGAAACTCCAACACGACTTAACACTACTCTGCAATGAACTCCAATGAGACTTAACTCTACTCTACAATGAACTCTAACAAGACTTTACTCTATTGTGCAATGAGTTCTTATGATAAAGCCATAATATTAGAAGCATACTAATTTCACCAATAAAATTAACTAGGAAAATAAGAACAAACCTGCACTACTAAAATCACACCACTAAACACAATGGAGAAGGGTTTCAACTTGTGGAGAATAGTGGTAGTGAGCAGAAGCATACTAAAACCTCAAGCGAGCAAGAGCATTGTTCATGGCTGCAAGCAGGAGCAACGGGAGAGTCACCCACGAGAAGGGTTTCAAAGGTTCAATTGCAGATTCAATAAGGTTCTGAGCAACACCATTCAATTAAGGGTTCAATCGCGGATTACAGGAGAATCGTGGTTGCGAGCAGGGCATCATCCATGGTCATGAGCAGGAGCATGCAACATCGCTCGGGTCCACTGCACCAACGAGCAAGCCGTATCCGCGACCGTTCGTGTATTGCTCCCTATTCGTCATGGCACAAGTATGGACCCCCACCAATTGTAACAGCAACGAGGGACGAATCTCCAACCCCTTGGATATCGCCATGGAGCAGGACTTTTCATACTGTACATCTTAGGCAAATATCTACTGCGAAGGATGGAATCTCTTGAGATTGAAAACAAACAACTCCATTCAAAAGTTATTGACCTCAAACAACAAGTTTCTGAAATGAAAAAATAGGAAAATAACAATTTACAGAACCCAAGTATGGATTCCCCCGTGCTCCAAACAGAAATCTCAAATATAAAAAATCTGCAAGAAGAGATGACTTTACGACAAGCCCTTTCTAAAGAGGCGGAAATGCAGGAAAAAACACTTAATTCTTAGGTTGATGTAGTCTAAAAAAGGGAAGAGACTCCCCCACTCATCATGGTCGAAGGGGTGGTACAATCCAAATTGAATGAGGAATGCCTCTGTCGAACCCGGGGAGCTAAATCTGAGTGTGTGGATCCCCCCTCCCGTGGCCCCATCAAACCCCCTACAGATAGGCACCTCTTTCCTTCACGACACTTTAGATCTAAAGGACCTCACCCTTGAGCGTGCATGGATGGGCCCCAACTCCAGACTCTTCCTCCATTTTCGGACATTTGAAGACCGCCTCAAAGCTCTCCAAGCTAAGAGAAGACTCTCTTCGCCCCCACCCACACAAAGAATCTTTCTTCATGTTGACCTTGTTATCCCCTATCCTAGGGATAACTAAGGCGATCATGTCTCGAGGCCCATAGGTCCTAGACATGGAGTGTCGAGAGTCGGATGACTTGAGAATGGCCCCAGAGGGCCCCTCTTTTCTTCAGTGCAGCCCATCTATCAGCAGCAGCAGTATCCATCCCACGAGCCTGGTCCTGAAGTAGCAGTAAGTCTTGCTCCATGAGGTAATGAGTCTGGGTATCATGGTATGTGTCACTCTGATTATTGAAGCACTTGAATATGTTGCACTGATTTCTCCTTCATTTCATAACGTTTACTTGGAAATTATGCTCTTTAACTTGTTCATACCTGGAAGGGTGACATGATGCCCTAGTAAGTTAATCTCCCTTTACGATGGGTTGCCACTGGGTGGGTCTATGAAAGGTCATCGTCCATTCCCTCCATACTTACCACTTTCCATCCTTACTCCTCTCATGTTCCCCTACCTTTGTTCGGGCGTTGGGTTCACCACACTAGGAAGGGTTGTACCTTGCCTTGTGGGAAGAAGGGGCTAAAGGCCCAGAGGGTAAGAGTAGCTGGCAAAAGTTAAAAGCCAAAATGAAACCTTTGAGATGCTTCGTCCAGGGATTCCCGAGAAAGCAGTAAAAGGCTTCTCAGTAAGAAAAGGGAACCCGTAAAATAAATAAACACTCAAGGTATTAGTTGGTGAATAGGAGGTCTCATCATGAGCAAACTTATTATGACCATGGGCATGTAGCAGTATGACACTACCATCTATCTGGTCACCAAACCAGGGTAGTGGCTCTTGGTGGCATAGCCAAGAGAAAGGGGGTCTCATCACAAGCTAGCTTTCTCATCTCCGTGAAATGCTTGTGAGTAACACTGTCACCTCTGGTCACCAAGCCAAGACAATGTCCCTCAGCTCTTCCCTTGAAGCATAAAAGAAAAAGATAAAAAAGAAATAAAAGGCATTGAATGGGCTAGGAAAGAATGGCATCTATGACAACGTGCAGCTCGCCTTCTACAAAGGCACCCACAGGTAAGATCTACATTTCCCTGTTATCACTGCACCCCATGCCCAAACACTTCCCCCCACGCCACCTCACACACACTTACATGACCTAGATTGGTTCTCACCTAGGAAACACCCCAAACTTAGGGAGGATTAGCCCAATAGGACACCCTTAGGCCTTCTCCAAACCTGACTTGTTAAACTGCATAATGTCTTTGAGCATTTGTCTGGGTAAAGGGGGGTTTGATGCACATGTTTGGGTAATTTGATTATTAGATGTGATTGACATTGCTATGATCCCTGTGACTTATGAACCCCTGGAGGGAGTACTTGTTGTTGTTGCAAGAGTTTGCGCGATGGACAGGTACATCTGGGGGAATGATTAGCTCGGACCTCCATGGGGCTGGAGGCTCACGAATGGATGTTGTGACCCCAACCAAGGGCAGGGAGACATCAGAGGATTGCACCAAAAAGAAAGAAGGATGTTACCCTCAGAGACACTCTGGCAGACCTAGACCCAGGGGGATCTTGCTCTTCCACCTAGACGTTGACCCTTGAGAGCCCATGATGTCATCATTATGACCCTAAACGTCATCCAGAGCTAGGGTTTGCATTTATGAGTGCAGTTGTGTGTTGGTTGGCACGTGTGGCATCATCCAGGGCCTTTGGAGGCCAAGCGTTCTGCATATGGGGCCCAACGTTACACCCTAGGGGCTCAACATCACCCTAGAAGGGCATGACATCACCCTTGGAGCTGATTTTAGGGTTTAATTACCTTCATTTATGTAAAAAACTGGATTTTTTATGTAATTTGGCCAAGTCGACCTTTTTATGACCTAATTTTAATTAAAGGTCATTGATATTGTATAAATAGAGAGAAAGTTCTCTCATTTTTTCATCATCACTCATCACACAAGTGGTGTGGTCTGAAATTCAGCCCTCTTTAAGGGTTATTGGCTGAAAAACGGTGTTATTTTGAGGTTACTTGTCTTTTTAAGGAGGTACGCACTAGCTTTTTCTTGGATTATTTGGCTTGTTGAACTTATCAAAGGATTTCTCTTGGCAAATTGTGGCTTGATGCATGATTATTCTTGGTATAAGTAAGTAAACTTTTGTTATTAGCCATCTTTTATGGTTGCTAGTCTATTTTGCTTGCTTG
Organism: Picea engelmannii; assembly: GCA_009831015.1. Lineage (NCBI taxonomy): Eukaryota > Viridiplantae > Streptophyta > Pinopsida > Pinales > Pinaceae > Picea > Picea engelmannii. The sequence continues at coordinate 695,554 of ML777478.1, forward strand.
TATATGGAAGATTATGAAATTGCATGCTAAAACACTAAGTGTCGAGAACTAAGTTATTTACTTCTTCATTCTTTGTTTGTCAAGCTCCCTTTCCTTGTCTTACCTCTAGAAACCTAAGCCTAGCTTTCTAAAGGTGTTGACCTAGACTCTCCTATGAACCTAACCCTAGCTTCCTAAGGTGACGTCACACTTCTAAAACCAATGAAGAGGGATGCGCTAGGGCCTAGCAAGGGTACTCTCTAGCACTTCTCCTCCACTAGGTCTGAGGATAGGGGGACTAAGGTCATTACTCCTCCCTACTTCCAAGATCTTACCCTCGGCATCTTTAGCTCAAGGAGGCAAGAACCCCAAGGGCCTAACTGATGCTACACCTGTAGAGGCTTCTTGCTCAAGAGAAAGTTGTTGGAGGAATAAAGCGTTACTTCTCCACAACCTTTCTTCGGAGCTTGACCCTAGATCCATTGACATTTCCTCCTCATAAAGCTAAATTCCATCCTTAGACTCCCTTTTACCCAACACAAGGCACTAGTCAAAACCCTAGGTCTCAAAACCTAAGGGCTAAAACTTTCAAACAACCTCTTAAAACTATTCAAACGACCTCTTCTACTGACCTATTTTGTTGCAAGGATCAACTCCTTTGGGACTTGACTTTGTGATCCGCTAACCTTTCCTTGTTGCATGACCAAACTCCTTGTGGGCTTTTGTCATTTGCAATCCTAACCCTAACCTATAACCACCTAGTTTTGAACTCTTCCCTAGACTTCAAGCTAGCCTGCACATAGAACTAATCTTGCTATAACCACTTGGACTTAGACTCTTCATTAGACTTTGAATTATTGGTTATGCGTTGCATTTACTTTTCTTTCTAGCACTTGACAAACTATTATCAACTTCATAAATTGTTCTTGATGTCAAAGCTTTGTTGGACTTATTGCAGTCGATAGCCCTTTATTACTTCATTAACTACTTTGAGGCATACTTGTTATCATGTAGTGCAATTATTTTTGTACTTTCCATCAACTATTTAAGCATGGCATCATTTATTCAGTCTTGATTGAAGCAACATTATCATCTGAATACTTGCGTGTGCCTTCTTTGCAAGTCACCAACTCTTTTAGGCTTCATCTTCCAAGACTTAAACTCAAAGGTGACCAGTGAGAGGGGAATTTCTTGCATCTTTGCCTTAGTCTTCTCAACCCTTTAGGCCACTGGGGACGTCTCCCCTGGGGTACTTTGACATACTCGTAAACAGAAAGGGGTTTCCTATTAAGGTGACAGTGATAGGTCACCCCCTGTTACACAAATCTTGCATCCACTTGCCTTGGGATTTGGGCAAGTACAAATTGTGCAATAACAGACCTCACCAAATCCTAGCATGCGGAACTCAAGTTGCTTAGGGACCGGGTCATAGAAGTGTGGAAAGAAGGTAAGTGCGAAGTTATTCGAGACCTTAAAGTCGTCATCCGTGATTCAGCTCCTCTAAGATATTGTCGCCCTTGGGCCAAATGATGATCTCATTCAACTTGAGGACAGGTTAGGGGGAGCGGACCCACCATCTCCATTGCCTGTTGGAACTATAATGTTGTGTTTTGGTCATCACAGAGTACGCTTCATGATGCAATTGGGTCCTACGACTTCCTTTTCCTCACAAAGACACACGCGATCCCCATGCAGACGCCACCCCTAATCCATGGGTACCATTGGGCATGATCTTGACGACAAGAGACCAGATCCAATAGCGTCCGAGGGTCTGGGGGGTCGCCTGTCTTATACGGGATTCTCTCCAAAACAAGGATACTATGTTGTCTTCAGATGAGCATGCCATATTTTTGTGGGTCTTGTTCCAATGAAACAACCCCTAGCCTCATCACACGTTGCACTTCATAGGGAGTCAGAGGGGGACCCCTTCACTGATCTCTATGCTGACATCTCCCACTATTCCACCCTTGGGGAGGTCATTCTTCTAGGTGACTTTAATGCCTACACCAAAAACCTATATGTATCTCTTCATGTCAGAGTCAAGGATGCACTTTGTCTCCAAGAGTTAGAGCTAGAGTTTGTGATCCTTCATAGGAGTTCGCGGGACAAGCACATGTCCCTCACAGGTTATAGGAGACCTTTTGCAGCTAGGTGAATCCCACAACTTATTGATCACAAATGGACTCCCTTATTTTTCAGGTTCACATGACTTTACTTGCTTCCCCCATGGTGGGGGGACCAAAGTGGTTGACTATGTCCTAGCCAACCTAGATCTCCTCCCGCATATCCAACACTTCTCTATATCCTGCCTCCTTCTAGCAAACCATGCCCTCCTCACCTTCTCCCTCTCTTCATCCCCCTCTCCCCCCACCCCTAGCCCACCCCGCCACACTACCTTCCACTTTGATAGAGATTACGTTGACTCCTACACCACCTGCATTAAGGCGTTTCTGCCCCCATCCCCCCCTCTAGATCACTGGACACAACCACGGCCAATTATGAGATACTTTCCACAGTCCTCGTGGTGGCAACCCTTGATTCCTACCCCCATCTTATTCGTCAACACACCCATAAGCCTACCCCTGGCTCCTACCCCGTGAACCATCGGTTCGACGATGAATGCAAATCCATCCACAAGCAACTCCGTCTCACCCTCACACATAACCCATCTTCCTCCTACCTACACTTACCTGGGATTACAGTTCATAGGGCCCAATTTTGTTATCTGGAAGGCCCTTCAACCTTGGCTCAGTAAAGGGTGCAGATCACTGGCCCTCATCGAGAGGCAATGCTTCTTGGGTCAATTTTAGGACATCTTGTCCAAACTCTACCTCATGGAGGCAATTATCAGACCCACAATCCTCAATGGCTCCGAGATCTGGGGACCAAGCTTGTTACAAACAGATTGGGCCAGGTTAGAGACAACCCAGACCCTACTTCTCAGGCGTATCATCCTCTACAAACGAACGGTTTTGTAGCCCATTATTCAGGCAGAGTACGGTGTCCACCTATTCCACCTCGAGGTCATTTTCTGCTTGGTATCTTTCCTTAATGGAGTCAAATATTTCAAAGACACCACCATCGGGAGAGAGCAGTGCCCCTACCTCACTCTTTGCTTCTTAGAGGCTCTTGCTTCGAATTCCCCCTCGAACCAAACACATGGTTGGTTCTCAGAGGCATCTCGGCTTCTCCAGCCGATGACTATCTCCCTAGAGCGTCTTCCCCCTTTCAATTTCTCCCTTGTTGCACTGCGCCATCTCTTGTCGACTAACAAGTACTAAATCAAGCCATCAAAGAGGACATTTGCAAACTTTACATCCAGGTCACTTGGACCTCACCTCCGACGAGCTTCAGCCCAAAGATGTCCTTCTATCTAGAGCATTTTTTGGAGTTGCGGGATGGCATCCTCATCCTCCCCCATTATACACATAGGCATTGGATGCACTCACTCAGGATCCCTTTGGGATTGTTATAGCGCAAGTTGGAGGTTGGGAAAATCCTGACCCAACCACAAAGCAAGTGCAACAACTATGGGAATCCTACACCCAATGTCACCTCGATGTAGGTCCCGCACTTCAAGGGTGACTAGGTCAATCTAGGAAGGCGATCCCAGTGACCCTAGGGGGAATGAGAAGGATGAAGGGAAGTGTAAGGAAAAGTACCCTGGAAGGTCAAGTGATGGAAGAAATGATTGGTTGAAAAGGGTAAGTGAAGAGAGGTAAATGGATACCAAGTAAAGAGATAGTCGTCGCTGCACCTGTACCTGCCCGAGACACAAGAAAAGACACTTTTCCAACCAAGTATAGTAACGGATCAGCAAATTAAGCTTGCTGTCCCTAAAATACAGCAGCATGCAAGTTAGTAAATCAGCAAATAAATGTTACACTAAAGCTTCTTTGAGGTGTTAGATTGACTAGCTAATTAATAGGTGAGTTGTTGATTTTTCTCACTTCTGCAATTTATCCCAATCCCGGTTTCAATCACTCCTTATCACTCCAAATGTTTAATGCCCATTCCCAATATTAATGAAATTTGCAGACATTAATATGCATTAAATATTTAAAATGAAATTTGACTGAAACACATAAAATAAATGATCTTTTCAATGGCTGTCTTAAAACTCAGAAATAAACCAGCAAGCATACATTTAATGACACAATGATTTTTGGTCAATTAACCCTGGAAAAACCCCAATGTGGGGAAAACCAGTGAGAGAGAGGGAGTTCTTATTTCTTCAATTTCTGGAAATTACATTTCAGCAAAAATAAAACCAGCAGACATTTAACTTATCTCTTCATCGATTTCCGTGCTTGAAATTGACTGGAAGACACTCCAATCAGCCACCTCGAATTCTGTGCTCAGACAACCGTACCGTACGGACTGTCACGGCATTAAATGTTGTACGATTTTATTGAAAAACATGCCCAGAATTAAATGCGGTCGTACGGCAGCCGTACAACCTGTACGGTCGATTTAATGTTGCTTTTCTCCTCGATTTTCGTGCTGCTGTACGAACTGAACAGGAACAATAAATGTTGTCGTACCAAATCCGTACTGTACGGATTCTCCTTCCTACCGGTTGCCTCGAAATCCGTGCCCTTGCTTTTGCCTTGGGATTCGTGCCACTTTTCTACTGCTATCTCTTCTCCTGAAAATGGAAACTTTCTCTTCTCTTGCTCTCTCTCAATCTCTCAATCTCTCTTGGAAAGAATGAATGCTC
>ML777478.1:735296-752643 GCA_009831015.1 Picea engelmannii
TGTTGAGTTTTGGTGTACCTCGAGAAGTGGTTCCCTTGTGGTTTTGAGCCTCTAACCACAAGAGGGAGATGTTGGTACCTTTGTACCTTGTACTTTATGTCTAATTTCACTTTGACTTAGGAGTTTTAAGTCAAAAGTGAAATGAGTCACAAAGTGGGTGAATTAATAGACATAAAGTGAACTTAGGGAACTTAACCCAAAGTGGGTTTGTGAGTGAGATTATTGTGGGATGATCTCAACCATTGATTAGGGATGGCTTGGGATGATCCTATCCATCCACATTTAGGTTTCCTTATGGATTGCTCAAGGAGGGCGCAAGGGGCAAAGAGAGGCACATTCACTCATTTGTTCACTAAGAGAGTTAGAGAGGACCAATGGAGATGGGAATGGAAGCATTGAGAGAGGGAAGCTTAGGCGCCTCCATCCATGAAGGAGCTATGGAGGCTTAGACCCTTGTTTATTTATGGTGATCAGTCTTGCTTGGAGGAGGGCGCACACTATGAGGAGGGTGCACATCTAGCAGGCACTAGGAGGCCTTGTCCGATCTCAGATCTATCTCGTTCATGGTGGAGGAGACACACAATAGGTTGTTTGTGTGGAAGGGATTCTTCATTGGGCCACAAATGAGCTTGGGTGCTTCAGTTCAGTGGATAGAGCAACAAGGAGAGGAGGGCGCACTTATCTAGGCACATTCACCTTGGAACCTGTGCTACAAGCTTGAGAGGAGCTTGTTATCATACTAGGTTACCTTGTATTGTATTCCTTGTTGTATTCACTATTTGAGATCATCATTATATATAATTTCATTCCACACTGGTTTTCCCCGGGGGGGTTTTATCTAGGGTCATGTTGACCAAAAATACATGTGTCCTATTTTCGTGCATGCTTAGAGTGTAGATCAGCTTATGTGTTGTAAAGATCTAGACGAGTGTTACTTGTTTTCAGATATATTGCATGTGCTAACCACCGGTTCGAAAACACTTGCAAGGGCACCTCAGAGAACACTTAACCAATAAAAATTATGGGCAGAAAGTTACTAAACTGTTTGTTGTCCTAAAACGCAGCAAAGGACAGTTTTGGAGATTGAAACTTAGAGCTAAATTCTGGTCAAGGACAGACCAGTTTTGGCAGCCTCATAGTACCTCAATTTTCTTCGGTATTGAGCCCGTGGATTACATGTAATGAAAGCCTATAAAAGGCAAGTGCTACTCCGTTGTAATGTGTCAAGAATTGAGCAGTGAAATCTCACTTGGTCAGGGCCAGGAGATTGGCCAACTTGGCCGGGTTTGGGCAGGTTTGGCCAAGGGAAATAATAGATCTATTGTTGATTGGTTTTTCCCGTAAGGGTTTTCCAGGGTAAATTTAGTGCGATTTATGTGTTGTTGCTATGATTTGAAATATTATTGTTCTCTCGTATTTTTATTTCCTAACAAGATTTGTGTACTTGCATTGGGATACACGACACTACATTGGTATCCGTGTATCTACATTGGGATATGTGTACCTACCTAGGGAGTTGCAACACTGTGCCTAAGGTGTTGTGACTACCTTTGGAGTTGTGATATCTGCATTGGACATTGTGACAGGGGTTCCACATCATCTTGACCCACACATATGGGCGTCCCACCTTCTTCATGTGGGTGAGTTGCTTCTAGATCATGGACACATCATTATAGCCCACAAGTGCCACCTATTCATCCACTTGGCATCATATACATAAGACATGGAGCATCTTTTGGAGAGTGCCCCTTTTTCCAAGCATATTCCCATGCATATGATCGTTGTTATGGCACATTGGAGCACTTATTGAGGAGTGACCTCTCTTTTTGGCACTCTTTACCCACACGTGTGAATTAGTTGAGGTTATTGGAGCCATCTTGGAGGAATTTTGGGCACACATGCGAGTTAGTTGAGTTAGTTAGAGCATCATGAAGGGTGGTCCTCCTCCTTGGACTTGACTCCACACGTGTGGTCACTATTTTGAGGAGTTTGTTGCATGATGACTAGGTCAACCTCCCCAAGGAGGAAGTTAGTTGTTGATTTGTCCATATCTCTTGCTATTTTGAGGAGGGTGTCCAATTAGTTGAGGCATCTATTATTTTATATTGTACATGTGGCACTGGTCCATTTTTATTGTTGTTGACTTCATCCTCTCTAGTTAGAGGATTTACTATTTTGAGGATAGTTAGCTGGAGATCTATTATTTTTATTTGGAGGTTGTTGAGCTCTTTTTCTATAAATAAAAGCCACCTCCTCATTATTTTGTTGTTGGAAACTGTTGGAAATGAAGTTAGTCTATTCTCTTGCTCTAGTTTGTGTGAGTTCCTTGTATCTTTTGAGGAAATTTTGTTCTAGGCGCACCATTGGAGCTTTGTTTTTTGCAGGTTTGCGAATGCCAGAGTCAACACAGGGCCATCGAAGAGCACAGATGCTACATTGGAAGGGATCAAGGTAATAGGTTTCCTCCCTATTGTTCATTTCCCTTTGTATTACTTGCTTTAAAGATAAAAACATTAGGTATACAACATCACTTGATTCAGTGAATTTATAGATAGTCTTTAAGTAGGGGCCACCCTAGGTGTTGCCTTGAAAGTAGATCTTAAAACTCTTTCCCCCATTAGGATTGCAATTCATAGTGTCTAAATTGGGGCTGTTGTTGTGCACATCACATTGGCTGCCCCTACAACCCCCTATTATTCACCAAGGAACAGCCTTCGTACAAGATCAAGTAGACTCCATAACCCAAGTGTAGTTAGGCACTGATCTTCCCCTTCCCAGCCAACTATTTTTTTTTAAATCTTTTTTAATTGTCTTAACAACAATATGAAATTTGCATAAGTTAGTCTTTAGATCGGATTGTTTTTGTTGCCATTTGCACTTCAATTTTTTTATCTTTATGTGGCTAGTTCCTTTAGGAGTAAATTGTTAGTTTTTCAAGCTCTAAATCTACTTGATTTACTCCATCTAACCCTCTTCACTTTGCTGATTTATATTTCTAAAAAGAGGTGTTTAGTTTTAGATCTGAAAAATTCTTTAAATTGGGCTATTAAATCAGATCTACCAAGGCATTCATCATTTAAAGAGAAAATTATGTTTATGGTGTAAAAATCTTGGTTAAATTTGCTAAATTTACCCTTTGTTCATTGCTGGTTTACATATCTAAAAGCGTAATTCATTTAGATCCGAGTTTTATTCAAGATAATTCACCATAACAGATCTAAAGGATTTACCAAAAATTCCTTAAAGCAAATCAATGTGTTGAAATCTAATTGGAATTTCTCTACATTTTGCTCATTATTGTTGTAATTTTCTGGAACCAAGGCATTTAAAAGTTTGGATTCATATCTGGAAATTCGCACTAAGAAAGCTATTCTAAATAGATTTCTGGTTCAAATTACACTTTCTAAAGCAAAATTTCAATTTCATGGTTCTAAGATCAATTCAAGTTCTAGTTTGAGGCTCAAATATCTTATTCAAAGAAGGGTTGTTAATAAACTTAACTTCAATCTGAACATTTTCAGCATTTGGCATCTCATAAACAGATTTAACTTTTAACTTTTAATTCACCATTCCTCAAAACAATTCTCACTAGATTCAGTATTGTTTTGTGATGATTCATATGGTTAATTAATTTCTGATCTAAGGCCGGAGTCTCATGCTTGATTGGATCATCTAATAAGTGGGAATTAAATTCTGGAATCACATAAAGGAAGATTTGTAATGGAGCTTGTACTTTATTTTGGCAAATTTCTCTTCCATGGTTAATATTCAAGTGGTTAATCATTCATACTTTGGCACTTAATAACTCCATTTCACACATGGAATTATCAGCTCATAACATTTCGTGAATGATGAAGGAATCTATTCTTTTGGTAAGCTCTCTTTCCATGGTTGGATGTTCTAAGAGATTTACTAATGAGTATTGGTTCATGATCATTTGTACATCTACATTTGGGCACTTAATAAATCAAATTTCCAATCTGGAATTTCAGCACATAAATCAATCTATTTTGGCAATTTTCTTTAATGGTGACCCTTTTGGTACATGGTTAAAATCTATTTAATTCACTACCACAAGTTCCATGGTCATTTTGGTTACAAAGCACTTTGATATATTTACTTCTCAAGCACTTAAAATCTTTATAGCATTGGTATATTGTTTCATGAAGCAAGGTTATTGACATTTTGTGCACTGGTCTAAATCAACTTACATTCCATGCCTTGCTCTACATCGATTTGCTTTTGAAATCTAATTTAACTTTGGAATCTAAAATTATTAATCATAACATACTAAATCAGATAATCAAAATTATGCCACACTCCTATTCATATCGACACGATCTAACTTTAGTTGATGTTAGGGAAGCCCCCCTAGGCTAGGATCATGCTTGATCTAAAGAGAGAAAGGTAAATCCGTTGAGATGACAGTGGCGGCTTGCCTAAGTTGCCTTTGGGTTCTCATCACTTGTGCTTAGGAGACTTTTGCTCTAAGTGAAAACCTGGGTGGTAACAGAATTCATTGCCTAAAATTCTAGCAATCCTATGATAGGGAAGCCCCCCTTGAGTCGGAGGAGAGTCGTCGTGAAGTGTGAAGAGGATTGGTAAGGTGACAGTGGCCTCCCTCTTAGTTCCTTTGAATCGTTGCTTGAACTTTAGGATTTTATCTCGAGAAGTGAGGGTTTGAGTGATAACACACCCATTGTCATAAAACTTACATAGGTTCATAAACCCGTGTGAGAAAGCATCTCTGTGGAATTATGCCATGGGATGAAGATAAGACTATAGCAGTCAAAACCTATAGGCTATCAGCATGTGTCAATGAAAGATAGACACAAATACAAGAAGGAAGAGGACGCTGCACAAAACAAATCCAAAAAATCAAAGGTTGAATCTGAGACCTTGGACTCACATAGAATGTTCAATGGTTGATCCCCATCCCCCCACGCTAGTGGATTCTCGCATATGCATTCGGGGCTTAGAACAATATCACATTTCCTTGACCAAGGTTGTAGGGATGACATGGATGCAAAAATCTTCAAGTTTCTCTATGCATGTGTTGTACGAGTACCATTCAATGTTCTTTGCTCACCCTATTGGCATGAAATGGTACATGCCATCCATGGTGCCCCCAAAGAATACAGGAGCCCCGGGTATGACGAAGCCAAAACCATGGTACTTGACAGGGAAAGAGCCCAAATCCATGGTGCTCTCGGACAATTTACAAATGCTTGGATCAAATAAGGGGTATCCATTGTATCTGATGGTTAGACAAATGTTAAAGGCGGGCCATTGATAAATATTCGTAGTGTCTCTGCTAGTGGTGCGGTTTTCCTTTTAGCCCATAACTACTCGGATCATTACAAGACTGGTATTAATATAATAACCCTTAATTTAAACCATTCAAGAGATTGAGCCATACAATGTCATTCAAGTCATCATTGTTAATGTTGCTAATTGTAAAGTAGCAACAGCAATCATTGAGGATATGTAACCTGACATGTTTTGGTCAGGGTGTTTGGCTCATGCATTGAACCTCTTGATGCATGTTATTACTAAGATGAAGAACCATGATTATAAATGGATTGGTGCATTATACAAGAGAGGGAAGAAAATGATAAAATTTATTATCCACCACATTTTCCGCAATCAACCTGAATTGGAGCTACTAAAGATTGCAAATACCAAATTTGTTAGCTATTACCTCACCTTCAAGCACCTTTTGAAGGTAAGAGAGGCATTGGTTGGTATGGTCTCAAGTGATTCATGGCGGGGTTTGAAAGGCAAGGCTGCATCCGCATCTAATAGACATGAATTCCAAGAGGTGGAGGACACCATGCTTGATGGTCAGTTTTGGGCACAAGTTAGGTATGTTCTACAGATCACCAAGCTCGTTTCTAGTATGATTCAGTTTGCAGATATAGATCAATTGGTAATTGGGGTGGTGCATGAGAAAATGGACAACATGCTAGGTCACATCAAAGACATTGTTGAACCTAGAGATGCGATCTTGTATGATCATATTCATAAACATGTGGTCAAAAGGTGGGATAATCTAAATGTTCCACTCCATGCCATAGCATATGTTCTTACACCCAAATATCATTCTCCATCTTGGTTGGACAAACCAGCACTTGGGGGTGGGGTTAGGAGAAAACCACATATAGATTCCACAGAACAATAAGATATATCCTCAGGGAAACCCTCAAGTGGGAGAAAACCCTGCAAACTTTCCTCAGTATAGATTCCTCCAACATGTACAATGTCATACAATGCTCTTTCACAAAATCAAGACCAAAGAGATCCAGACACGAACCAAGAATAGCCCCTAGATAAGTGTGTACTACTCTATTGTACTTATATTCATTGAGTGATCAAAATGACTCGATATAACCTCTATTTATACTCTAAAAGACCTAAAAGACATGACGTATCAATAAACCCTTTCAAAATTGCATTTAGGAATAACTTTTGAAATTACATAAAATCTCAACACTCCCTCTTAATGAGGAAGGTATTTTATCCAGCACAGACTCTAACAGTGTCACCATCCACACGAGTTCATGACCATTGACTGTCGGACACACGAATCTATACATCACAGGAAATCCATAGTGACTTCACATCATGCATCCAGGGCCGATGGGTAGATCTCCAATAGCTACAACATGTCATCGTGAGACTATCCAGTTTCCCGCAAAAATCTCGAATATCTTATGCATGACATCCAATACCCTGCGATAACATCTGTACCTCGTCTCTTTAGCATGCATCTAGGGCTGGTGGGTAGCTCTCCAATAGCTACAACATGTCATCATGACATCCACTACCCTGCGATAACATCTGAAGCCATCACTCCCTCTAAAGAGGGACTACGCCGAGCTTGTCCCTAAAGTACTCGAACTTCGTCCTTGACAATGGCTTTGTAAGCACATCCGCAACCTGCTCATCGGTAGCCACATATTGGAGCCTCACCACTCCCTTCTGCACCATATCCCTGATATAGTGATACCTTATTTCGATATGCTTCGACCTATCAGGAAACACTGGGTTCTCTGACAACTTTATAAAACTCTAGTTGTTGCACAAGATACAGGTCGCCTCCATCGCAATATCGAATAATCCAGTTGGTAATTTTCGAAGCCACACTCTTTCGCAACTTGATGCACATGTTGCCACATACTCTACCTCAACCGTACCGAGTGTTACACATGACTGCTTCTTATTGATCCATGAAATCATACCGGATCCCAAAGTGAAGCAACATCCTAATGTACTTTTCTAGTTTACAACACTACCGGCCCAATCTGAATCCGAATATCCAAGTAGACTGATCTCATTGTCTGCAACATACTTGAGTCCATAATCCACTATACCTTTAAGGTACCTCATCACATGTTTTACTGCAATCAGGTGAACGCGTTTGGGGTCAACCATGTACTGACTCAGGGTATTCACAGCAAAACATATATATGGTTGTGTATTTGTCAAATACATCAATGATCCAATCAGCTGCCTGTATAATGTAGCATACACAACCTCTGAAGTCATATCATCCAGCAACTTCATATTTGATGTCATTGATGTAGCCATATGTTTACAGTCCAACATCTCAAACCTCTTCAAGATCTCCACAGCATATTTTCCCTGATTAAGGAAGATCTCATTCTTCCTCTACCATACCTCTAGACCCAAAAAGTAGTACATCAAACCTAGGTCTTTCATTTCGAAATCTATAGCGAGTTTTCCCTTACACTCAATGATGAGCTTCTCCACTCCTGTCAAGAACAAGTCATCCACATATAGTAGTAATATCACTGGTCCATCATCCTCAACCTTTTAGGATCTGCACTACTCTTGGAAAATGCCGAGCTCATCAGAAAACCATCAATCCGACCATACCATGCTCTCGGTGCCTCCTTCAATCCATATAATGCCTTCCTTAACCTGCACACATCTATCTCCCTGTCATGTGTCTTGAATCCTTGTGGTTGTTCCACGTAAACCTCTTCCTCTATTACCCCATTCAAAAATGTCGTCTTCACGTCCATCTGATGAACCTTCCATTTCATCACAGTAGCTATTGAAAGAACAACCCTTATTGAAGTATATCTTGCCATAGGAGAAAAAGTCTCCTCATAGTCAATTCCTTCCTTCTGAGAAAATCCTCGTGCTACAAATCTAGCCTTGTATTTCTCAATGCTTTCATCTGCAGCATGCTTCGTCTTGAATATCTACTTGGAGCTCACAACTGATTTTTCCTTGGGTCTGGGAACCACATCCCAAACGTCATTCTTCATTATTGACTGGTATTCCTCAACCATGGCATCCTTCCATTCTTTATTTCCTACAGCTTCTTCATAGCTGGTAGACTCTACATCAATGATATCACACAATAATGCCACATAGTCGAGATACGGTCTTGGTTTCTTGACTTTCCTAGATGATCCATCCTGGGCACCATATATCTCTGCATCTTTGATCGCCTCTTGTGCCCAAGTTGGTCTTCTCTTTTGTGTAGGCTTCTCCACAGGCCTCTGTGGTTTGGCCATTTCCTGATCCTCAGGAATGGATTCCTCCACTTCCACTTCTCTTGTCTCCGCGACTCTAGAAACTCCATTCTCTTTGTCATGAGATTCCTTTGCACGACCCTGCTTTGATTTGTGAAAAGCTACATCCTCATCGAAGGTTACATCCCTTCTAATCTCAATCTATCGGTGACCGGGAATGTATACTCTGTAGTCCTTCGATGTGTCACTGTACCCAACAAATATACCTTTCTTTCCAGATGGGTCCAACTTTGTTCTCTTGTCCTTGGGGACATGCACATATACAGGACAGCCAAATATCCTCAAGTGGCTGACCTCTGGCTTATCTCATAAAAACATTTCCTCCAGTGTCTTGTTTTCAAGAACTTGATGGGGACTTCTATTCTGTACGTACACAGTTGTCATCGCAAGTTCTGCCCATAGATACATAGGTAAATCTTGATCATGGATCATAGCCTTCACTGCTTCCATAATCATTTGATTCTTTCTCTCTGCCACTCCATTTTGCTGCGGATTATATGGAGTAGAGAGCTCCCTCTTAATCCCAACTTCTTTACAGAAATCTAAGAATTCATCTGAGGTGAATTCTCCTCCATTGTCTGATCTTAGCATCTTTATCTTCCTTTCTATTAGGTTTTCTACTAGTGCCTTGAATTCCTTGAACTTACCAAATACTTAACCTTTTGACTTCAATAAGTAAATCCAAGTTTTGTGTGAGTAATCATCAATAAAAGATACATAATATATGTACCCGTTGAGCGATGGTGCTAACATCGGTCCACATATGTCCAAGTGTACAATATCCAAGACTCCTTTGGCTCTGCTATCACTGGTTGGAAAGGGGTTCTTCACATTATGGCCTTGTGCACAACCTTTGCACACGCCATCTAGATTCACCTAAATCTTTGGTAGTCATGTTACAATCTTGCTCACGATTGGTAAAGCTTTGTAGTGTAGGTGGGAAAATCTCTTATTCCATATCTCACTTGAGTTCACAGTGTCATGAAACAATGTTGAATCTGAGCCTCCCTTTAATTTATACAATCCTCCTTCTTGAACACCGATAACAATTGCATCATCGAGCGTCTTTCCTTTTGGCCACATGAGAACTTCTCTATCTACAAATGCAACCCAGAAACCCTTCTCATCCAAAGATGAAATCAAGAGAAGGTTCTTCTTTAAACCTGGTACATAAAGCATGTCCTTCATCCTCATTGCCTTCCCAGAATCTAGTTTGTAGAAGGCCTCTCCTACTCCTTTGATCAGATACTGATAATCATCACCCAGCTTCACATTATGAGGTGAGTCTTTATGAATTAAGTTTGACAAAGAGCCTTTATACATTGTCATGTGCTTAGAAGCACCGCTATCCACCAACCAAGTATTATTTCCAGGGGTGATTGTTCCTGTGAGAGTTGATATTAGGACGTAGTCATCATCACTTCAATCATCTTCTCTTGCAATTTTCTTCAGTGGTTCATCATCTTCAGCGGCATGAGCATGATGCCTCTTGCACTTTTCCTTTTATTTTAGTTTAAGAATAAGGGGGCGAAATTTTACAACATGTCCCAATTTTTCGCAACAGAAATACATCACATTTAAATACTCTCTTTGATTCTTCTTCGACTTTTGAGGTTTCTTTGGGGATGAGGGTTCTTTCTTACTCTTTCCTTTCCTTGTATGAGCAGCTAAAGCTTGATCATCATCCCTCAATTTCTCTTTGTTGAATTTTCACTATGTTAGGCTCAAGCATGAGGTTTAATTCATTTTTAGCATTTACTTGAACCATAGACAAATGCAGCTACACCATTAACAATTGTTGCAATAACCAAGATCACAAGAAGAAATACCATTCACCAGAACATAAGAAATATCCTGGGAAACCCTTCTCAACAAGGGAAGAAAACCCAGCAATCCTTTGTTATATTCTCAAGAGAATGACCTACCACACCATAGACCTAGCACACAAAAGGGTGCTTTTCAAAACAAAGAAGCTAGCACCCAAGAGAGGTGCGCACTTCAGCCCTAGAAGATGTACTTGCTGAAATTCAGAAATTACATGTGACTTGTGTGTTTCCTCAATGGGGAAATCACCTTTATTTATACTAGAATGGACACATCAAAAGTGGTGTCTATTGGCACAACAGGGCCGACCTCAATAACTCAAAATACAATTAATAATTACAATATTAATTATCTTTAACATTAATTATCTTTCGCTTTATGGTGGGACCGACCTGTACCCTTTACATCACAATTAGGGTTACAGGTAAATCTTACTCTTAGACAATATAGCAATGGATCTCGCACACCCACTAGTGCTCAGCCACTAAGGGCACGTCCACATGTGCTCAGCCACAGGGATGTCCTACTCAACAGATCTCTATCTCACTGAGTCTCACAGGAGAATCATCCAAAGTACCACATTGCGTCAAATCTCTACACAAAGGTGAATGATACACCCATCAAACGGGAACCTTCACCCCTCACAGGGGTATGCACATAGTTTCATCTCAAACAACACACCCATCTCATGGGCATCCTCCCCACACAGGGGCACATAGCGTTCCATCTCAGTCTGAGAGAGAAACGACACACCCATCTCATGGGCACACCCAACTCATGGGCTCTCTCACAGGCCGACTCACTCAGTCTGTGTCCTGGAGGATGTCTCACGAAGCTATAATCATCAACACTCCCTCTCAGCTAGGGAGGCATTCTCCACCAGGCCAAGTCTCTCACGAAAGTACTCGAACTTCGTCTTGGCAAGCGGTTTGGTGAAGATATATGCAATCTACTCACGTGTAGGAAGGTATTGCACATGTATTGCTTTCCTCTGCACCATGTCTCTAATATAATGATATTTTATCTCAATGTCTTTCGATCTATCGTGAAACACAGGGTTCTCAGAGAGCTTCACACAGCTCTGGTTATCACAATGAATAATGGTAGGATCCATCTCATGATCAAATAAATCTGTCAAGAGCTTGCGAAGCCACACTACTTCGCAGACTACCACAACCAATGCTATATACTCTGCTTTTGCAGTACTCAAGGCCACGGAGCTCTATTTCATGTTGCACCAGGAAACCATGGCAGACCCCAAGGTAAAACAACAATCGGATGTGCTCTTCCGGTCCACTGCGCTCCCTGCAGAATCTGCATCAGCATATCCCTGCAAACTCAAGTCTACACTAGAGGCATATCTCAGGCCATATCCAACTGTGCCTCGTAGATATCTCAATACATGCTTCACTGATATCCAGTGAATCTGTCTCGGCTGACTCATGAACTGACTAAGTACATTCACTGCATGGCATATATCAAGTTTGGTGTTAACCAGATACATCAATGATCCAATCAGTTGTCGGTACAAATGTGGATCAATCTCGCCTGAATTAGTAGAAGCATCATTCATTTTCTTGAAATCCATCACCATCGGTGTAGGAATAGATTTGCACTTTGTCTTACCAAACTTCTTCAATATCTCCACTGTATATTTTCCTTGACTCTGGAAAATCTCATCAGTCCTCTGCCATACTTCTAGTCCCAAGAAGTAGTGCATCATACCCAGATCCTTCATCTGGAATTCAGAAGTCAATGCTTGCTTGCATTCAACAATAAGTCTTTTTGAACCGGTAAGGAATAAGTCATCCACATACAAGACTAAGATTAGGCACTCGTTACCAACAATATGATAATATAAGTTTGGATCAACAGCAATCTTGTTGAAGCCCAAACTCATCAAGAATCAATCCATTTTCTCGTACCAAGCACAAGGTGCTTGCTTTAGTCCATACATGGCTTGATCTTATAGATCCACTTGGAAGTCACTACAGACTTCCCTTCTGGTCTCGGAACAATATCTCATACATCATTCTTCGAGATGGATTGATATTCTTCTGTCATGGCATCTTGCCATGCCTGCTCTCATGCCGCTTCTCCATGACAAGAAAGCTCAAAATCAATGATGTGGCTCATCGTTGAAAAGTAGCTCAAAAATCTCTTTGGTCTCTTGCTCTCTCGAGATGTATGTCCCTCTGCCTCTTGCAGAGTTTGTTGAGCCCAAACAGGCCTTTTATCGCCTACTGTAATGTCTCTGGGAATATCAACTAGAGCAACTGGATCAATTGTATCAATGGCTATCTCCCTCCGAACTGCTGAAGGGGAAGTAGGTATTGTCTCACTGTCGATCGCCATCTGAGATTCTTTGGATCTTTGAAAGGCTATCTCTTCTTCAAAGATAACATCTCTGCTTATCTCAATCTATCTCTAACCAGGGGATATAGATCTAATATGCTTTCGATGATTCATTGTATCCCACAAATGTACCCTTTCTCCCTGAAGGGTCTAGCTTGGATCTCTTCTCTTTGGGTACATGAAAATATACTGGGCACCCAAATATCCTGAAGTGTCCAATCTCAGGATTCACTCCGGTGAAGGCTTCTTTGGAAGTTATGTTCTTCAAAATCTAGTGAGGGCTCTTGTTCTGAACATATATTGTTGTCATGAATGCTTCTGCCCACAGAATCATAGGTAGACTCTAATCATGTCTCATTGCTTTGGTTGCCTCAATGATGGTTATGTTCTTCCTCCTCAAATAGTTTTGACTCCCTATGAGTCAAGTGAGTCCCTCTGAAGTCTGAAGGATAAACATCTTCCTTTGTTGTTAACCTGCCTGGAACAAGAAAACAACATAAAGGAAACAAAACAAGAAAATCTCCTAGAGGAGAATAATGAGTACATCTCTGGAATCAAAACAATTTAAGGATTGTTGTCACAGCTACAACACCTACTTTAATGTAGCAAACTTAGAAATGTAGGTTAGAGGCATGATAATTAAAACAATCAAACCCGGAGTCTTCACTTCCAGTGTGTTGTTCCTCTAAATGCACTGAGATCCCTCTGGATCCATGATTGCAGCAAAGGTTCCTTCCTCCTGCAAGTACCCTCATGACAATGATACAAATAATATATACAAGCGCATACCTAAGAGTGTTGATATGATTTCTCCAATGGCACCTAGTTGATCTCTGATCTCTGACATCTTCATCAAGAAGATAGCAACGGTGTCACCTTTTGTCATCTTGATATTTTGAAGCTTGGCCCTTCAATGTAAGAGCTCTGAGGGTGTTGTCACTCTCAAACATATTCTTCAATGCCTCATACATTTCATAAGTTGTCTTCAAGTTGGCAATACAAGACAGGAGATGATCTCTTATTGAGTAGATGATTATCTTCCTTGCCTTGATGTCATCTTCCTTCCTTTCTTCCTTCTCTTCATTGGTAGTTGTCTCTGGCAAAGCCTTTTGTATTGTTCACAATAAATCTTCCTCTTCAAGGGTGACTTGAAGTCTTGACTTCCAGGAACTGAAGTTGCTTGCTCCATCAAGCCTATCTTCCACCAAGGTTTTGTTCATCATATTTTCAGATTCTTCACAAACCCTTGCCAACTGGGATAGAAAACCTAACGACTAGGCTAGGCTAGCAAACTTAGGTTTTGTTGGGCTTATGACTGCCAACAATAAGCTTTGAAAGTCAAAAGAACACTGGTGAGTTGAAAAGTGTTAAAATATTGTGTAACTACAAAGAATATTCTTATCCCCTTTTGTGGATAAAGATAAAATATATTTATTATTGATTAGATCAATCCCCTTTTGTGGATTGATCATGTCGAGTATTGTAAATAACCAAATCCCCTTTTGCGGATTGGTCAAACCCTAATTGTAATAGGCTAAATAAGAAGTCGGCCCCAGAATATATTAAAGAGGCCCCAGAATATATTAAAGGTGGTTATAACCACCCAGAAGAAGAAGTCGGCCCTGCTAGTGAAGAGACACTTCCACACGTGCCAGAATTGTATAAATAAGAGAGGTCAGCGCCTCATTTAGACACACACTCAGCTCACTCATCTAGTGCGCAAGTATTAAAGGAAGTTGCAGTTACCAGTTGCCGGAAGAAGGAAGAGAAAGAGAGGCGCATCCTTGAGAGAGGAATTTATGTATTGTTTGGTTCATTATCTTGGCATTGTATTGGCTATCTATATTAAGGAAGTTTTGCTGGGTTTTCTTCCCCTTGAGGGTTTCACATGATAAATGCTTGTGTACTCTTGTGATTGTGTTTCTCTCAGTGATCCTGTCTATGCTATTGTTATCTGGTAAATTGAAAGTAACCTAATAATAGCAGAAACTTTAACATGGTATCAGAGCTAAGTTGAAGACAGCATCTTTCACAGGAAAAAGAAGGTTTTCAGCCTCAAATCCATCTAGAAAGGTGCGCCCTACCTCAAGGAACATTTTGGCATCCTTAGTGCACTTTTCAGTGGCTAGATCTCCCGGAAAGTGAAGCCCTAGTTTTCACAAAGTACCGGAAGTACCAGTGTACCAGTGTACCAAAAGTACCAGAAAACCAGAAGCACCAGTCCAGAAATCTGCAGATCAAGTTTGGCGGTGTAAAAGATGGATTTTCTGAAATCTAAACACACCAGGCTACTCGCCTCAATCCAGCGCATCTTTTGGTGAGTTCAATTTTTAGATCCAAGCAATTTGATTTTTTTATTATTTCTATAGCCCAGAGGGCTAGGGTTTCTTCTACAAGAAAAATGGCTACCAGCATGAGAGTAGAAGATAGGTTGGAAGGATCTAGAAACTTCAAATCTTGGAAGCATAGGTTGCAGATGATTCTAGACGAGAATGATCTCCTAGAACATGTTACAGTGGGTGTACCAGAACCAAATGAAGAAGAGCAAAAGACCAAGCATAAGAAGAATGAAAAGAAAGCAAAGAGAATCGTATCTAGACTTGCAGACCAACAGAAGAGATTAATTGTCGATGAAGAGGAAGCTCTTACAGCTCAACAGAACAAAAGAAGTTCCTTCAGGAAGAACAATAAAGAAGCTAACTCCGTAAGAGTTCCAGATAAGAAGATAGATGTTTCAAAGATCAGATGCTACAACTGTCAAAAGTTGGGACACTTTTCTTATGACTGTCCTCAAGGAAAAGGGAAGATAAAGCATCAAGCACATGTGGCAGAGGAAGAGGAATCTCCTCCCTCAAAGAAAGCTTTAGCAAAAATTAAGGATTATGTTGATCTGAAGAAAGATAGCAAATGGTGGAGTCCGTGGAGCCTCCCCACACAAAAACAAAAGATAAGTATTCATGTTTATTTTCAGTATCTTGTTTACTTTAATATTGTATCATTACAAGTTAATTTTTTGTGAGAATGTTAATTAACCTCGTTTTATTTCAGTGTCTATGCAGACTTATGAAGGAAATATCAAAGAAGAGGATGAAGAACGAGATAACATATTCATTTCATGTATGATCAATCATGAGAGTGATAAAGAAAGCATATTGTAAGTAAGTTTACAAGTCTCGGAAGAAAGAACTTATGCCATGACTTGCAGAATTTAGACAACACGAGAAGGACGTATGATATGGTGATAGTCAATGAAGACCAGACAATATTCGATATTTATATAGGAGCAGAAGGCTCCTAAAGATGCAGAACAGAAATATTCAAGATGAAGAAAAAGATGGATACTCAGATATAGTGGATGAAGATGCAGGTAACTACAGGTTGCTCCAGTACCGTTCTTATAGATGCAGAGGGAGCAAGTTGATCTAGTATAAAGACAAAAAGAAATAAATATGCGAACTCAAGAAGGCACCCAGGATATTACAGAAGAGAACTTCAAGGATGATGATTAGAAACTATCAGTTTGGTGCAAGCGGGAGCTATATCTCCGAGTTCGAAATAGAAGATCGTGATTTGATGCAGTTAGGAAAGCAGAAGGATGGTGCCCAGATATTTTGATCAAGATGAAAGTTATCCAGTAGATGGATGGTGCCCAACAGATGGGTAGCATGGTATTATACCATTGAAAGATTTTGGACCACAAGAGATTTTTTTGGATCCCATAGCTAGACCTTCGTAGAGAAGGAATGAGAAATCCCATAGGTAGACCTTTGTAGAGAAGGAGAAAGAGAAGAGACCTTCGTAGAGAAGGGAAATGAGAAATTTGCCAAGGTTGGCCTCTGTCCAAGTGTTGAGTTTTGGATACTCTAGGAACATGCTAGAATACCCTCGTAAAGAGGGGTGTGACCACCCTCGTAGACAGGAATGTGGATGTTTCTCCAAGGGGCAGCGGGCAGATACTCTCTTCTAGCCAAGGATTGAGTAAGCCTAGAACACAAACCTTGACCATGTGGAATGGTTAGTTGGCTCTTGAGGTTTGTGTCGTGATCCTGCGTGGATCATGGAAAGGGAGTCTAGTCTTGCCCAGGCTAGCATCTTAGCTTCTCTAGTTCATGTGGGATGACTAGGAGTGAAGCTATGGTAGTAGTCCTCCCCAGTGGATGGGTGAGATAGATGACTACAAGAGAAGAGAGAACATAAAAGGAATGGAAAAACTCATAGGACATCTTCTGTGCGAAGATAAGATATTTTATGTGTGAAGATAAGAAAGAAGTATCTTCTGCGTGAAGACGAAAGAAAGAAAGAGTATCTTCTACACGAAGATAAAGAGAACAAAACTTCCGATGATTTATAAATATGACAGTCAATGATCATGATGCCAGATGACCAAGTGGATGCCTCCAGTTATCTGTTAATGTTTATGGCATTATTATAGTTCTTTGCATTTCAATAGATAACAGTAACATAAGAACAAGATCACTAAGAAATACACATTCACAAGAGACACAGCATTTATCCTGGGAAACCCTCTAGGGGAAGAAAACCCAGCAAAACTTCCTTAATATAAATAGCCAATACAATGCCAAGAGATCTTATGCTAAAAC
>ML777478.1:776619-888386 GCA_009831015.1 Picea engelmannii
GCCTACTCTTGGGGACGGGACATCACAGTGATAGTGGGCTTGAACTTAGGCATTGTGCCTCCAAGGACACACTAAGTGGATTGAGACTTAGTCCACATTTACAAGTGTGTATTAGGACGGCAACACTCAAAAAGGTCCAAATGAGTACAAACTCATTGATACTGAAATCCAAAATTGGTGATGCATGCATCAACCCATCCAAGGCAACTCCCACTTCCTGGGAGAATCCTCCAACAACTGGAGTAAGAGTCTCATCAAGGTCAACTCCGTCTTGTTGAGAGAATCCTTCTATAACAAACTTACCCCGACACTCTTTCGTACTCCCATCAACTGGAATCAAGGAATCAATCATTGATTCCATAATCGGTTTGTAACTGTCTCCTCAAGGTTGGAGGCACACTCCTTCGTCATGGCTTCCTGCCATACCTACTCAATTGTCTTTGTAAATAGCCAATAAAGGCCACCTTACACTCCTCTGGCCAAAACTTAACCAGATGCATGGTTGTTGTCTCTAATGTTAACTTGCTAACCATCAAACCTAGCCAAACAATGTAAATTTGTCATGCAAGCAACTAAAAGAAGACTCTTGGTTAACTCATGAACATATAAGACAGAATCCAGCTCAAGAACATCACCTGAAAGCATTTGAAAAGATATGGAGCCCAATTCCTTCACAAGATACATGGCAACACCACCCAACTCCACACACGGTCCTCCCTCTTGCTCTTGAAACCTACGAAAGATCTTTCTATCATAAGTCATATGTCTAGAAGCTCCACTATCCACATATCATCCAACACTTGAAAGTATGGAAAGACACAACACCATGGCGAAGGTAATATCAAGCCTAGCAATCAACTCATTCACACATGAAGCTTCTGCACTTCCCCCAAAGTCCTACTATTGTTGCTTGCCCTTTCCCTTCTTCCTCTCACAACATTGAGAAGCATAGTGATCATGCTTGTTGCACCTAATGCACTGGATATGGCTCAAGTGTTTCTTCCGCTGACATGAAGAATTGACTCTTCCTCCTTGCTCTTCTAGACCTTCCCAGGTCATCCCCTTTCCTACTGCCTCTCCCAACCTTCTCGATGAGGGCTAGGTCTTGTACATCATCCTCGTCCTTGTAATTGGTCGAGACTTGTTGTAGTCTCATCTCCTCTCCAATGAAAGCATCCCACAACTAATCGAAGTCAAGTAACTTCTCCTGAATACAGATAATATGGACAAAGTTGTGCCACGATGGACTAAAGCCATTCAAAGAAATCAAAACTAGCTCATTATCCAAAATTATGTCCCCAAGTGCAGCAATTTCATCTCTCAACTCTGCTATCTTCAGCGGATAGCTTGTCATTGTATCTGTCTTGCTCATGCGAGTAGCACTGAGCTTGTTCTTTAAGAGAATATCCCTAGATATGTTCACACTATGGTACAAGGTTCCCAAGGCATCATACATTTTTTTGGCAATTTGCTTCCCAATGATATGAGAGATTAGGTGATCCTTCACCAAATCTAACAAGATTCGCTTCATTGCCACTTCCTTGTTTTTGTGCTCTACTATATCTTTGGGACCTGTAGGCAGCCCAACCACCTTCTTTGCAAGGTACCATAAGTCTGCCATTTCCAGGAGGTTCTACAATCTCGACTTTCACAACATAACTCCACTAAACAAGCTTCAATCTCCACTCAATGGATCAACTAGGGTTTCACACCCGACAACCCTTCTCGGGTCCATGTGCCGATCACAGGCACAAATTTGCTTCAGTCACCGAAGCCTGGACATACCTCCCACTGAAACCCTCTACCTCAAACAGCTTGCCTCTCCATATGGAATCTGGAAGATTTCAAAAAGTAGGCTCTAATACCATGTTAAACTTTCTCGAACCATGGTAAACAGATTCTACACTCTAAAAGAATTCCTACAGGAAATTAAACAATGGAAAACTTAAAGCTACTCAAAACTGCGCTCTGTAATTAATGTTAGAATCTATAAACACCTACTGTAGAAAATATATAACAGAAACGCAATAAATTAACTGTCAAAACTTGTTACTCCTTTTCATTACGTCTGAAAATGAATATCTGCTACAGGAAAACAGCGAACCGCTAATTGCTGAACTGAAAACTAAATGAATAAACCTATACATTTGCTTTCCCATTTATAGATTGAGAAGAAGCATAGGTACAATGAATCTGGACACATGCACAACAATGCCTCAACTGGAGATGATCCAAGACATGCAAGCATGCATCCTCCTTGAGACCTGCTTAAATACTAGGCTGCATGCACTTCACTATATTGAGCTAAGCTGCATGTGCCTTACCTAACTAATACATGCAAACTTAAATTAGAAACTTAATGCATGCAAATTCTAACTAAACCAAAACCAGAAATAGCACTGAACTACTAAATATAAAAAGCATCTAAACTAGAGTCTAGAACTAAACTTTGGACATTAATAAAATTATCTTATCTTATCTTATCTCTTCTCCATAAATGCTCCTGCACCCTCATTACTGCTGTACAGAATTGTTAATGGGGGGTTGTACGGAACTCTGCTGGAAGAGGGTCACCTTGCTGCAGTATGGACCTGCACACCTATCACACATGCCTTGTTTGTGCACCCAGGTCTCCTCTACTCACTGCTGACATTAATGGCACTCTGCCATACACTTTCTAAGGTACTAAAAATCCAACAATTTTATTGTGGTAGATATGGTGACATGAGAAAGCACTACAAAATGCAGTTGTGGGATAAGCAACACAACCAAGGGTAATCAGGGAAGAAAGAGGCAAATTTTGTGGAACATGTTGTTTTATGTTTTTGTGCTTCGCTAAAAGGTGGCATGCCCTCGGATGATTGGTTTTCAATTCTTGTGCATCTACACATATAACTAACAGAAGCAACTAGTTTGTCGAGTTTGTGGAGGAGAAGACTAGCTCTGAAACAGTGATATTTGGTAATCGAAAATAGAACTATGTGGAAGGCCATGGAAATGTGTAGATCAAGATGAAAGGTAAGATCTTGTGCTTTTTGTGAGTAACATCACAAAAAATGGTCCACACTTGGATGTCACTTTCTAGGAAGAAAGGTGTTTTGTGATGGATAAAAGAAGTAATAAGACAATTACATCAAGTGTGAAGGATTGGGGTCTATATAACTTGTTGGATGATGTGGCAGAGTCACAAGATTTGGCAGCTAGCAGTGGAAGCAACAACAGTGGTTCTCTTTCGCATCAACGGTATGGTCATCTAAATTTTCAGTATCGTTCTTCAATGACAAAATGTAAAACAGTACATGGATTACCAAATATTCAAGATAAAATGACCACAAAGTACATCAATGGGACTGCTGAGAACAATGATCTCCACACAAACCAGGAGTACCAAAATGTCTCCTATATATAGAACAAGAAGTAAAGTAAATCCTGAGGTCTATGCTAAAACATGGAAAACCCTTGACTCCAAGTGCGGGCAGCCACAGCAGGAGGGAGATGTACAGAGGGAAAGAATCCAGGGAAGAGAAGGAAGATACATCTGCTGTATGCCTAACAGGAAAACAACACAAGTTGGTGTCTGAAGTACGCAAAGCTTGGAGAGCCAAAGTAGTGCTGGAATTGGTCAAACGTGATATCTGCAGCACTATAAGGACAGAGTTTGATAAGGTGCAAGCTACATTTTACTGTCTGTTGATGATTTTTCCCAAAAATGTGGGTCTACTTTAGGTCTAATGCCTTTGGTGAGTTTAAAACTTTTAAAGCAGCAGTAGAAACGAAGTTTGGTAAATGCATTAGATCCTTCAAAAGCAAAGTTCTGATCGGTTTGTTGAATTTTGTGAGAGAAGGCATCCAAAGGCAAAAATTTTCAACATATACTCCCCAGCAGAAGGGGGTTGTGGAAAGGAGCAACAGAACAATGATGGAAATGGCCATCTACATTGTGGTGTGTAGGACCATGGACAGTGCCAAACAAATACTGGGCGAAAGCAGTACAAAATCTCATGTATCTGCTAAACATGTGTCCAATGAAAGCAGTGTAAGAGGTCAGCCCAAAGGAAGCTTGGTCAGGCAGAAAACCACAGGTCAACGGTCAGTCATCTTAAGATATTTGTTTTCATTGCATATGGCCTACTTCCTGAAGAAAAGATGACAAAATTCAATGCAAAATGCAAGAATTGATGTTTACTGACTATAGTGATCAACATAACGGTCACCACTTGATAGATGTTGCCAATAACACAGTGACGATTGTTGAGATTTGGGTACCTTGGAAATTAGTCCCCTTGTGTTTGTGAGTCTCTAAACACAAAGGTGGAGACTGTTACCCTTATACCTTTACTTTATGTTCTAATTTCACTTTGACTTAGTTACTTAAGTCATAAAGTGACAATTAATTCACAAAGTGGATGAATTAATAGACATATAGAAAACTATGGTAACTTGAGTAAAGTGGGTTTCCAAGTGAGATTCATGAGATGAGATCTCACCCATTGATTAGACTTGGCTAGATCTAATCTAGGCCATTAATCTTTTAGGTTTGGCCAAAGAGAGGCTAAATGAGGCAAAAGGGTGAGGATGAGATTCATTTCTTCACTTGAGAGAGTTGAGTGAAGAGGAAGAGAGGAAGTGAGAGTTTGGAGAAGGAAAAGGAGGCGCACTTGAGGAGGAGGGCGCAAGCTACCTTGAGGAAGCTTTTATGGAGACTTGTTGCTTGAGCTAGATGGAGGGCGCACCTAGTGTGTGGGGGTGTAAGTCTAGAGGAGGCACAGGTTATTGAGGGCGCACAAGCTAGAGGAGGGTGCATCCAAAGTGAGGAGGCGCACTAACTTCTGAGAGGGCACATGCTTGAGAGTTGGCGCATTTGCTAGGAGGGGCGCACTTGGTATTAGTGTGCACCAAGCCAAGGAGAGCAGGTGCTCTTGGGAAGAGGGTGCAAGGTCCAAGGCAAGAGGAAAAGGCAAAGGCAAGAGGCTTAGCAAGGTGAAGAGGGTGCACCAAGGAAAAGGGCTCAATCTTCAAGGGCTAGCGGGCACAAGTTTGAGGAACTCCATTACAAGCTTGAGGAACTCTCTTACTAGTTTTCCCCAAGGGTGTTTTTCCAAGGTCGTGTTGACCAAAAACATCATGTGTTCATTTGTCATGTTTGCTTAGCATTTCAGTGATAGGTTGTTAAAGATCCTAAGAGGGTATTTTGTTGAGTTTCAGTGTACCTTGGGAAGTGGTCCCCTTGTGGTTTTGAGTCTCTAACCACAAGTGGGAAATACATTGGGACTATGTACCTTGTACTTTATGTCTAATTCAACTTTGATTTCACTTAAGTCAAAAAGTTGAATTTTTGTCACTTAAGGCAAAAGTGACTAATTATTCACTAAGTGGGTGAATGAGGAAAAAGTGGACTTAGGAAACCTAACCCAAAGTGGGTTTTGAGTTGAGATACTTTTGGTGAAATCTCAACCATGGATTAGAGATGGCTTGGAGTGATCCTAGCCATCCAATCTTAGGTTTCCTTATGGATGGTTCAAGGAGGGTGCATAGGGCCTAAGGAGGCTCATTCATTCATTTGTTCACTAGGAGAACTAGAGAGGAGCAATGGAGATGGGAATGGAAGCATTGAGAGAGTGAAGCTTGGGCACCTCCATCATGGAGGAGCTATGGAGGCTTAGACCCTTGTTTATTTATGGTGATTGTTATTGCTTGGAGGAGGGTGCACATCTAGTAGGCACTAGGAGGCCTTGTTTGATCTCAGATCTATTTGGTTCATGCTTGAGGAGGCACACAATTGTTGGTTTGTGTGCAAGGGATTCTTCATTGGGCCAAGGAGAAGCTTGGGCGCTTTAGTTTAATGGATAGAGCAACAAGGAGAGAGGGGCGCACTTTCCTAGGCACATTCATCTTGGAACCTGTGCTACAAGCTTGAGAGGAGGTTGCTATCATACCAGGTTTTCTTGTATTGTATTCCTTGTTCCATTCACTACTTGAGATCATCATTATATATACTTTCATTCCACACTGGTTTTCCCTGAGAGGGTTTTATCCAGGGTCATGTTGACCAAAAATACTTGTGCCCTATTTTCATGCATGCTTAGAGTGTAGATCAACTTATTTGTGTTGTAAAGATCTAGAAAAGTGTTACTTGTTTTGAGATATATTGCATGTGCTAACCACCGGTCCGAAAACACTTGCAAGGGAACCTCAAAGAACACTTAACCAATAAAAATTATGGGCAAAAAAGTGCAAAAATGTTTGCTGTCCTAAAACAGCAGCAAAGGACAGTTTGGAGATTAAACTTAGAGCCAAACTGAAGGTCAAGGACAGACCTTAGTTGGCAGCTTCATAGTACCTCAATTTTCTTCATGGTATCAGAGCCTTGTTGGCAAACACTTGTTGATTTCTAGAGCATTTTGTGGCAGTTTCTGGACAGCTAGTTGACAGTTTTGTTGGACAGCTTGTTGGCTGATTTGTTGGAGAGCTTGTAGGACCGTTGTGGACCTAGTAGACAGCCTCTTTTCACACCTATGTTGACAGGAGTGAGGCTGATTTGGACAACCTCTTTTCACACATGTTTTGTCAGAAATGAGGTTATAGTTTGTTCAACTTTGACTGCCTCTTTTTACACCTGTGTTGACCTGAGTGAGGCAGTGCTCTTTTGCAGTTGTAGCATCAGTGTGAGTTCGATGGACAGATATGTCGGTATCCCAAATGCGGGCAAAGGATAGGCTAGCTGGAGCTAGCAACTGGTCCCCTTGGAAGACTAGGATCATTTTTGTCTTGTAGGATCTTGAACTATGGGATATAGTTCAAGCTCTCGTGGTGATTCCTCCTGCACCTGCTGCATCACCATTGTTGGATGCAGATTTCAAGAAGAAAAACAACAAGGCGAAGAGGACTATTTGTGACAAATGAGGCACCACATCATACCCCACTTAACTAGTAAAGACTATGCCTTTGAGATATGGGCATCATTGTGCAAGCTTTACCAGAGTCCCAACCAGAACTAGAAGATGGTTCTGCAGGACAAACTCATGAGCATTCAGAGGCTCAAGACTAAGTCAGTCACTTCATACCTTGGCAGATTCACTCATATTCGAGATGAGTTAGCAGCGGTCGGAGAGATTGTGGATGTGGACTTTATGGTGAGGACAGCTTTAAACATATTTTCCTTGGGGTTCTTTTGTACAAGGCATTGTAGCCCAAGAGGTCATGCCTACTTGGGAGAGACTTTGGGATGATTTCGTACAGGAAGAGTTGAGATGCAGCTCTGGGTCTTTAGGACAACAGCGGATATCTGAGGGTGATGAGGATCTTGCTCTTTGGACAAAGGGCAAAAAGAAGGTCAGCAAGGGTGCACGACAGGGTCCCAAGATGGGGGCCAAGCCATAGGGAGAGAGTGGCAGTGGGCAGAAGAGGGATATGAGCAATGTGAAGTGCTTTGCTTGTAAGAGGATGGGGCACTATGTTTGACAGTGTCCCAACAGGAAGAATAAGTCGGGTCGTACAGTAGCTACAGCAGATGAGGCAAAGTTTCAGGCACAATTAGAGGAGGACTGTGCCTTCCTTATTTGCCGCACTTCAATTGAGACGACACCTAGCATTTGGTACATGGACAGCGAGGCTTTGAGCCACTTGACTGGTTTTAGAGAGCATTTCACTGACCTTAGAGATACAGAGGTCGAGATGGAGATTGCTCTTGGTGATGATTCCATAGTCAAAGTTGTTGGGCATGGCACAGTTACTTTTCAAAGAGAGTATGCCACCCATTTCATTCAGGGATGTTCTCTACATCCTTGGGTTGAAGAAGACTCTGTTATCAGTTTCCACCCTCCAGCATAGGGATCTTGAGGTGCCCTTTAGAGGGACAGAGGTCCTCATACACCCTAAGGGGTCTCGTCTCACCTCAGGGCAGGTGATTGGAGTGAGGGATGGAGAACTATACAAAAATTTTTTTCAGCCCCTGCATGCTTTGGCAGCTAGCAATGACATCGACAATTAGTTGTGTGAGTTGTGGCATCGAAGGATGGCTCACCTTCATCATGGGGCTCTTGGAGGGCTAAGAGAGATTGTGACAGGAGTGCCACAGTTCAGCTCAAAGCATCAAGATATGTGCAAAGGGTGTGCACTTGGTAAGTTTACCAAGGTTGATTTTCCCAACAGTGACAGTAGGTCACCTGAGGTACTGGATTTAGTACACACAAATGTGTGTGGGCCCATGTCTCGGGCATCCTTGAGTGGTTGTGAGTATTCTTTCACATTCATAGATGACCACTCAAGGAAGACCTGGATCTATTTCATGAAGGCCAAGAGTGAGGTCTTCAAGAGGCTCCAAGAGTTCAAAGCTCTTGTCGAGAACTAGACAGGAAAGAGGATCAAGGTCTTGCGATCAGACAACGGAGGTGAGTATGCCTCCAAGGAGTTTGTAGACTTTTGTACCCATACAGGGATCGGAAGACAAATGCCCGTGCCTTACAACCCCCAGCAAAACGAGGTTTTCGAGAGGAAGAACAGGGCGATTACAGGTGCAGCGAGATCTATGCTGCATGATCAAAGTTTGCCTCTATACCTTTGGGCTGAGGCAAGTGTTGCTACAGTTTATCTGCAAAACAACAGTCCACACAAGATTTTGGGGAAGAAGACTCCTAAGGAAGCCTTCACTAATAGCAAGCCCAATGTTGAGCACATCAGGATTTTTCGTTGCTTGACTTACTCTCATGTCCCCTCAAAGAGGAGGACAAAGCTAGACCCCACAGCCCAGCAGGGGATTCTAGTTGGGTACTCAGATGTCTCAAAGGCCTACCGGATTTACATTCCATCACAGCGGAGAGTGGTGGTGAGCAGAGATGTTAGATTTGAGGAGGGTAGAGCTTTTTGGAGGTCTCTCAAATCGAGAGTCGGTATTGAGGAGGATGCAGAGACACAGATTGATGTTTCAGAGGGAGCACAACCTTAGGTGTCTAGTACACCGATTTCAGGGGTACCAGGGTCACCTTGCACAGCTTCAGGTTCACAGTTGCAGGGGGTTCAGGCAGAGGGTGCAAAGACTTCAGGATCTCGGAGTGTTGGGATCAGATCTGAGGCAGAGACTCCTGGGCACGAAGATCTTACTTCTCCATTGATTACTTCAGGGAAGAGGAAACCGAGATGGTTTCAACAGACCTTGAAGGAAGCCAAGGAGAATGTAGGAGAGCCCAAGAGACAGTTTAGAGAGAACAGAGCACCATAGAGACTTGGGTCCTACTTGGCGATGGTGACGAGCATCACAGATGCAGAGCCACAGATATTTGCGCAGGCAGTTGACAAGCAGGTTTGGTGAGAGGCCATGCTGGAGGAGTGTGACTCCATTATGCACAATGATGTTTGGGAGGTGGTTCCAAGCCCAGAGGGGAAGTCAGTTGTGACTTCTAGATGGTTGTACAAGACCAAGTATGTTGTAGATGGCAGCATAGAGAAACACAAGGCCCGATTTGTGGCACATGGAATCTCTCAGGTAGAGGGAGTTGATTATGATGAGACATTCGCACCAGTTGCGAGATACACTTCCATTAGGAGTATTATTTCCATAGCGGTAGAGATGGGTTGGAGGATACATCAGATGGATGTAAAGACCGCATTTCTCAATGGCTTTATTGAGGAGGAGGTGCACATTGAGCAGCCACAGGGGTTCGAGGTGTATAAGAGAGAGTCTCGTGTGTGCCTTCTGAGAAAGGCAATATATGGTCTGAAGCAAGCTCCCAAAGCTTGGTATTCACACATTGACTCATATTTGCTTCAGATGGGATTTGAGAAGAGCGATGTTGATCCTAACCTCTATTATATCATTAGAAGTGAGGACACGCTCATTCTCATTTTATATGTGGATGACTTGTTCATCACAGGAGCGGAGCATCTCATAGCTGAGTGCAAGCGAGGACTTGCATCAAAGTTTGAGATGAGTGACATCGGTTTGATGCACTATTTTTTGAGCATGGAGGTATGGCAGGAAGAGGGTCACATCTTCCTGGGACAAGGGAAGTATGTTGTAGACATTTTGAGTCGGTTTCAAATGGAGGACTGCAGGCCTATGTCGACACCCATGGTCACCAACTGGAAGAAGCTTAGCGCTTCAGATTCCTAGTGGTGGATGCTACAGGATATAGACAGTTGATTGGATCATTGATGTATCTCGTCAACACTCGACCAGATATTTGTTTTTATGTGAACACTCTCAACCAGTACATGGTAGAGCCGAGGAGTGTTCACTGGATTGGGGCAAAACATGTTGAGGTACAATGCAGGGTCAATTAATTTTGGCCTGGACTATGTCATAGAGGATGGAGTGAGTTTGGTTGGCTACACAGACTCAAACTGGTCATGATGTGCTATTGATGGGAAGAGCACCTCAAGGTGTTGTTTTGGGTTGGGGTCAAGACTTGTTTCCTGGTACAGTCGAAAATAGAAGTCTGTTGCTTTGAGTTCAGCCAAGGCAGAGTATATGGTGTTAAATTTGGTAGCATCGACAGTCATTCTCCAATGAGAGGCCATATGGGCCACCCTGAGGCTAGCCAGGGAGATTTGGAGAATCAACCAGTCTTGTGAAGTATTGACAAAAGCCAGGGGGAACGTACAACCTTTGTGAATCAAACCAAAATTCGGGACGAACGAGATGCTATGTAAGTCTAATGCAAAAGTCAGGGGGAACGTACAACCTCTGTAAGCATAAACAGTCCAGTGCAAAAGTCAGGGGGAACGTACAACCTCTGTGAGCATAGACAAACTAGTGCAAAATTCAGGGGGAACGTACAACCTCTGTGAGCCTAGTCAAGCCTTGTGAGCCATGAGAAAAAGTCAAGGCATCTAGCAAAAGTTAGGTTGAATCTAAAATTCCTATGAGCTAGAAATAAACGATATTCCTAATATTGCAAATGATATAAATGTATTGATCTAGTGCATTGGCACGTGTAACATTATCCACCATGAAGAGAATTTTGAATTGCCATGTAAAGAGTCGAGTTGTAAAAGCCAAAGTTGCATGTCTAAGTCAAAGACAATGTTGTCAAGTTGTCGCATGTTGCATGTTGCATGCATGACATGAGCATGCTAAGTTAGTACGCATGCATGCCAAGTCAAGGGTGAGTTGTCACTGAAGTCTCGAGTCTAGTTCTATTTTTGAATTAAAGTGTGAAGCTGAGTTATGTCAAGCATTCCTTCTACCTCTAATTCGAGCCATCTACTTCTCCTATTCATTCCTTTATAAGCAAAGGTCGACCCCTCTCTTCTATACAATTCATATGCAGGTTAAGGGTGAAGCATATAGAGGCGCATATCAGTGAGATAGAGGCAACATGATAGAGCCAGCATATCAATGTTGTAGAGGCAGCATATCAGTGTTGTAGAGGCACATATAGAGGCAACACACCAGTGTTGTAGAGGCGCATATAGAGGCAGCATACCAGTGTTGTAGAGGCGCATATAGAGACAGCAAACAGTGATGTAGAGTCAGCATACAAAGGCAGCATATCAGTGTTGTATATCAACATATAGAGGCAGCACAATAGAGGCGTATATCAGTGTTGTAGATCAGCATACAGAGGCAGCATATCAGTGTTGTATATTAGCATTTAGAGGCAGCACAATAAAGGCGTATATCAGTATTGTAGATCAGCATACAGAGGTAGCATATCAGAGGTGTATATCAGCACAATAAAGGTGCATATCAGTGTTGTAGATCAGCATATAGAGGCAGTTTCAATAGCCCATATCAGAGTTGATATATCTCAGTCTTTGAAAGCAACTAGGATACATATATCAGCAAGGTCTCTTAGTTCTTTGTTAGGTCAGAGTCAACTTGGAAAGCTCTTTAAGAGCAGAGTATTCATGGTGGATATTTGTAAGTGATCTTACATTATTAATGCAATAAAGGAATATCGTTTGTTGGGGTTTTCTTCCTATACAGGGTTTCCTCAGGGTACATGTGTTGTTGATGTGCATGCTTACGTATCTACATGATTATTGTTATTCAATTATGATTCTATATTGTTGAAATGTATTAAGCTGGAATCAAAGTGTTGAAGAATTTAAAAGAATAATCCACATAAGAAAATCAAGCTCAAAATTTAACATATGGAGGCAAGTCAGGCCAGTTGCGAGGCCATTTGGCTTCGTAAGTTGCTGGTAGGATTATTTGGTCAAGAGTTGCCTCCGACTGTCATTCACTGCGATATTCAGAGTTCTATCAAACTCTTTGAGAATCAAGTATTTCATGACAGGTCGAAGCATATAGAGATCAGATACCACTTCATCAAAGATTGGGTTTAGCGAGGGGCAGTACAGCTTCAATATATTTCGACTGATGAGCAAGTTGCAAATATTCTCACCAAGGCCCTGCCAAGGGGCAAACATGTCTACTTCAGAGACAAGATGGGCTTGGTGAGAAACACTTTCCTTGGTAAGAGGGAGTGTTGAGTTTCAATGTACCTTGGGAAGTGGTCCCCTTATGGTTTTGGGTCTCTAACTACAAGTGGGAAATACATTGGGACTATGTACCTTGTACTTTATGTCTAATTCAACTTTGATTTCACTTAAGTCAAAAAGTTGAATTTTTGTCACTTAAGGCAAAAGTGATTAATTATTCACTAAGTGGGTGAATGAGGGGACATAAAGTGGAATTAGGAAACTTAACCCAAAGTGGGTTTTGATTTGAGATACTTTTGGTGAAATCTCAACCATGGATTAGAGATGGCTTGGAGTGATCCTAGCCACCCAATCTTAGGTTTCCTTATGGATGGTTCAAGGAGGGTGCATAGGACCTAAGGAGGCTCATTCATTCATTTATTCACTAAGAGAGCTAGAGAGAAGCAATGGAGATGGGAATGGAAGCATTGAGAGAGGGTAGCGTGGGCACCTCCATCCATGGAAGAGCTATGGAGGCTTAGACCCTTGTTTGTTTATGGTGATTGTTATTGCTTGGAGGAGGGCACACATCTAGCAGGCACTAGGAGGCCTTGTCCGATCTCAGATCTATTTGGTTCATGCTTGAGGAGGCACACAATTGTTGGTTTGTCTACAAGGGATTCTTCATTGGGCCAAGGAGGAGCTTGGGCACTTCAGTTCAATGGATAGAGTAACAAGGAGAGAGGGGCGCACTTTCCTAGGCACATTCATCTTGGAACCTGTGCTACAAGCTTGAGAGAAGCTTGCTATCATATCAGGTTTTCTTGTATTGTATTCCTTGTTGTATTCATTGCTTGAGATCATCATTATATATACTTTCATTCCACACTGGTTTTCCCCGGGGGAGTTTTATCCAAGGTCATGTTGACCAAAAATACTCGTGTCCTATTTTCATGCATGCTTATAGTGTAGATCAGCTTATTTGTGTTGTAAAGATCTAGAGGAGTGTTACTTGTTTTGAGATATATTGCATGTGCTAACCACCGGTTCGAAAACACTTGCAAGGGCACGTCAGAGAACACTTAACCAATAAAAATTATGGCCAGAAAAGTGCAAAACTGTTTGCTGTCCTAAAACAGCAGCAAAGGACAGTTTGGAGATTAAACTTAGAGCCAAACTCAAGGTCAAAGACAGACCTTAGTTGGCAGCCTCATGGTCACTCAGTTTTCTTCATATTTGATGTTTTGATTTATATGTATGTGTTAATATTTATGGCAGCCTGAACCATACATTTAACCCATGCAAGAGAACCTCAAATGGGCATCAAATCACATGACTAAAGGCAGATTTTCATGGCAGAAATATCAGACTTAGTGGCTGTCCCAAAACAGTGAGTAAAACAGTTTGGTAAACCTTGAAAATAGTGCTGAACAGCAGGTCAAAGACAGACCTCTGTTGGCAGCCTTTGGTGCCTCGAAAATCTTCAATGATTGCTTGAGACATCATTGTTGATGAGAGTAGATGTTTTTTGGCCTATTTCAGATCAGAAATCAGACCTGAAAATTGATAATAGTGGTTTGTTTTGAGCAGTGTTTTAAAAACCGGCCAAACTGGAACCAGAACCCAAACAGAACAGCCCTTGAACCCGCAACCAATTTCAAGTCTGAGTCTGGTCTGACCCTCAATCGATTTCAAGTATGACTCTGACTTTTAAAACATTGATCTTGAGACTGAAAATTAAGAGAAAATGCATTGTGAATGGTTGCAGGATAAAGCACAGAAATTGGGAGTTGGTGTGCATCAAGAGCACGGTGAAAGGAAGTTGAAAATGATCCAAGGCAGGCTGAAGGTCAGTTCTGATTCGAAAAGCAGATTGGAGAGAAAAAGGTCCCAGTGGTATTACAACACTCTAGACGATATGCACTTGTAGAAGCTTTCTCCACCGAGAAAAGAATGGCCAAGCAGAAAACCAAAAAGGCAAGGTAAGCACCAGGAGCAGCTTTATTTATGCTGTGGTAAAGTCTTTAGATCAGCAACATGACGAAAATGTCATGTTAATGGTTAGGTGTTGGAGGGGTTACATAACTTATGCCTTCCTCATTAACACAAGGTTGTCTACAGTGTAACGTTTCTCATACCTTATGACTAATGATTGAATCCCATTGAATCTCTCTCTCTCTCTCTCTCTCTCTCTCTCTCTCTCTCTCTCTGCGTCCTTGTGTTTTGCAATTGTACATGTGTGTAATTCTCATAGACATCTGCATGTTCTGAAATATGGTGCACCATTTCATTGATAATAGATCTGAGCAGAGAATTTCCCCCCTTAAGGATTTCAGGTCTAATTAGTTTTCTGTCTTCATGGGTGTTTGTTTTTCCTTTTTCTATGCATGATTGCTCTTCACAGAGGTGGCATTCAACACTATTTTCTTAAGTATGGAAGGCAGAGGTAGATCAAGATCAATTCAGCTCAATTTCTGGAGTCACAGAACTCAAAATTATCTAAAAGATTTTGTGGTCTCTTCTTGTTTTCAAAACATGCTTGAATTCCTCTCACAGCAGCCAGTCTCACTGCTCAGTAGATTTGCTCCCTTGGCCGTGTTAAATTTGGATAACAACCAGAAAATCAGTTAAATTTTCCTTTCACAAAGCCTTTAGCAGCTAGATTCAACAGCAGCCAATTACTGTCAATAGACTTCCCCCCACACTTTCCCAATTCCAGGTAGATGGCAACTATTATAGCACAACAGATAATTTCATCAAGGAAAACAAAAGCCCAAATGTTGGATATTTTCTAAATTTAATTTTAGACCCGTTACACAACCCCAGATTTTGGAAAATATTGACAACAAAAAGGCCAAATTCGATAACACTATCCCCTCAAAATACAGCAACAGATCGTACAATCAAACTTAAACCCCAATAATCACTACAAATAGTAACCAGAAAAACACTGCAAATTAAGGACAATATATTAGCGATGCAGACTGAAAATGTTCATGAAATTCTAGCCGAGCAGCCTCTAAACATATTCCATCTAAAGAAATCATTGTTCTCTCATTTTCATGCAGTCTCATGATTTTCGTGAAGTGGAAGTTTTAGCCTTAAGTCAATATTGTGATTTGCAGGCATAGTAATAAGAAGCTTTGTAATCACAGTTCCCCAGTTGCGCTTGAAGTTAGAGGTGGAAACCAGTCTGCTCTTTTATTTTCACGTCATAAAAAGAAGCAGACTGTTGAAGATGATGCTTGAGTGACAATTCATAGTCAGTCAAAAAACCCCAGTTTTGGCAGTCCATGTATCTTTCTCCTTAGTGAGTGTTATTGCAATTGGCAGCCAATGGGACATTGATTCACTAGCAAGGCTAGCAAACTTTTAAGCCATCCACCAGGGTTCTATTCACACTGTAGTCTGCCCCGCCTGAATGGAATGAGTTGCACAGGGAAGATGTTTGGTGCAATTCACAGGTGATTTTGGCAGAAGTCTGCTCTTTGAATGGCATGAGTTTCAAAGGAAAATTACTGGTGCAAGTCTTGGGTGATTCTGGCATAAGCCTGCTCTTTGACTGGCATGAAGTTTAAAGGGATGATATTGAGTGCAAGTCCAGGGCGATTTTGGCAAAAGTCTAATCATTAAATGGCATGACTCGTTGGCTTTCAAAGGGATGATGCCGGGTGCAAGTTTCGGGGAATTTTGGCAAAAAGGGATGATAACTAGCGCAATAATATTAAAATGGAATGAGAGTTTAAATGGGATGATAACTAGCGCAAGTCTTAGGGGATTTGGCAGAAGTCTCTTATTTGAATGGCATGAGTTTCAAACGGATGATGTCAGATGCAAGTCCCCGGCAATTTTTGCAGAAGTCAGCTATTTGAATGGAATGAGTTTCGAAGGGATGGTACTTGGTGCTAGTCTTGAGGGATTTTGGCAGAAGTCGGCTATTTGAATGGCATGAGATTCACAGGAAAAATGTCAGATGCAAGTCCCCGGCGATTTTGGTAGAAGTCTGCTCTTCGAATGGCGCAAGTTTCAAAGAGATGATGTCTGGTGCCCGTGATTTTGGCAGAAGTCTGCTCTTTGGCTTCCTTCGGCGCATGTTTCTTGAAACACTTGCAGAAGAAATATATTTTGATTCGTAACAAAAAATAATTTACAAATATGAGCACAAGTTTTTCACTGATACTTTTCCTTGCATCCGATCAGGATGAGATACTGAAAACCAAAATAAATGGGACATAGACGAAATCAAATCATGCCTTCGATACGCACAATTTATTCAAAAGATGCAAAGAAAGCATACCTCAGTCCGAACAACCCGATGGGTTTCTTTCACAGGGGTCTCTCTGCAGTTAATCGCGTTGGAAGCCGCGGGCGATGCCTTCGAAGCCTTACAGTGCAGCTGCACTCCATTTTCCGAATAACTCAACGAAGACCCATAGAGGCCCAGCATACCGTCTTTTCGAAACGAACTGCCAGAATACCCGAAGGGGCCGTTCAACAGATTATCTTGCGAGAAATCATTGCCGTAGAAATGGCCATCGGCCTTCAGCTCCTTCTTCGGCTTTCTCAGAAACGCGAAGCAGCTACAGCAGTCCACTGCGTCAGCGTCCAGCTCGGACAACGTCAGGCCGGAGGTTTGCATTTCTTTCCCCAACATTACTACAATCTTACCTGAAAAGTAAAATTTGAAAGGAATCGAACCCGGGGCAGGAAGAAATAATTCGAAATTAATCACTGTAGGGAAATTAGATATACAGCGGGCCTTCTTCGGGCTTATTATATTAAAGGGTTCCGAACCCCTGCATTGCAATTGCAAAAACGAAGGGTATTAAAATCTCAGAACTCAAGAGAAAACTTCGAGTCTTTGTAAACTAAAATAAATAATGCATATTCCGAGAAATTTATTCACCATTAAAGATGTTGGTGAACTGGAGTTTAGAGGCACTGAGGGACTCCGGCTGCCGAAAAATTCTCCCTATAAAAGTGGATGCCACTCGCACAAGCTAAAAGAGCAATCGGCAGACTCCATCGTTGCATGGTTGGGGACCTGCATCGTCTCCGCTCAGCTCGCCAGCAAATTCCTAGCTCATCCGCGGGGCCATTTACAGAAAGATGTGGCAATGGGCTGAAGAAGCTCGTAGCTTTCAGTGATCGCTACCGCGAATCTACTAACCTCATGGCGGATTCTGAAGGGCGGCCTGGCGCTCGCAGGGCCCGGACGGATTCTTGTAGCGATTTCTTACCACGTAACCGTGCTGCGGGTCCAAAATTTACGCAAAATGCCAGTCACGGATCTGCAGATGACGAAAGGGACATGGGCAAATTCACGGGCGTTGGGGGCTTCCGGGCAGAGATCACAAAATCAGGCGACCGAGGGTTCAAATGGAATTGCTGGGTAGCAGCGGCCAAAGCTAAAGCGCGAAAGAGGCGACGTAATAACGAAGAAGAGAAGTACAAGCAATTATGCCAGTGTTAAAGCCCCGGTCGTCGGCTACTCAGATTTCCCGGCGGAATGGATATGAATTTCCCGGCAATACAGGCTGCCGGCGGGCGGGGTTCCTCGTTGGCCTCCGGGTCGTAGGATCGAGCCCGAGGGTTCAAATAGAATTGCTGGGTAGCAGCGCCCAAAGCTAAAGCGCGAAAGAGGCGACGTAATAACGAAGAAGAGAAGTATAAACAATAATGCCAGTGTTAAAGCTCCGGTCGTCGGCTACTCAGATTTCCCGGCGGAATGAATATGAATTTCCCGGCAATACAGGCTGCCGGCGGGCGGGGTTCCTCGTTGGCCTCCGGGTTGTAGGATCGAGCCCCATGATTGCCTGCATACATTATAAAACGAATTGAAGTTGTTTTATGTTTGATTAATAATAGAATATTCCGAATTGTATTACTACCATTGATTAAGAAGAGAATATTCTCAACGGAACCAAAGGTTTCATTTGCTTGTCTTCCGCTGCGCGGACCGGGTGTGGAGAAATCCTAGGCAGGGCCTAACTATATGCACAGTTCCAATCTCCAAGAAACCAAAAAAATATGAACATACCTAAAGGAGAAAACCGTGGAAGTTTAGGGTTAAAATTAAAAGGAGTGCGAGGTACTTGGAAATATAATATTATAATATTATTATATAATAATTTAATTTAAAAACAATTAAACAAAATGAAAAATGATTTTAATCTCAATCCGATCAAAGGTTACAAATTTCGACTCCACTCGTGAATGAAATGTAGTTCAACAACTTAACCTAATTCAAGCCTGGCATTTAGTCTTAAAGTCTTTGTAAAAGAATTTGTTTTAATTTTTTCTATAAAAGGAAAATCAATTTTTATTTAAAATAGTTAAAAATTATTCTTTGGATCATGTGATTATCGATAGGATAGATACCAATAGTAGGGGTGACACAGGTGGCATGTTTAGGGGTGGTTGGTGGCAAAGAGGGGTGACACATGTGGCATGCTTAGGGTGGTAGGTGGCAAAGATGGTTGCAGTGGGCAAGTATCACAATATATCCCTTGGTTTTGATTTGATATATAGATAGGGGCTTGGGGGGCTTGGGTGCAAGAAAGCATTATTTTCAACATATGATAGTAAAGGGAAAGCGTTTTACTTACCGCATTTATTTATTTTTCTCACTCATCTTGCCCGAGTCTATTATATGTAATGACTTAAAAAAAGACTTGGGAGCTGTTATGTCTTCTCTTTTCTAGTGAATTCATTACTTCAAAGACATCAAAATTTAGGAGGAAGCACAGAGTCTTTGTTCCATAACATTGTGTACTCATGATTATAACACTCTCTAGATGTAGATCAATATGCCATTGTAAAAGCATTATGATACATTGATAAGGAAACATAGCTTAGGCAAATCCAAAGATCATCATGGTGGATAGTAAGCTCAACCTCCATCATGTTTTGAACAAGCTTCTCGATATTAAATGTTGCCTCTCTTTATGCATTGTAAGCTTAGCGCATGTACTGGGTAAATGGCTATTCTATGTTAGCACTAATTTTTGTTATGTGGGCTATAGTTCCACCCCTTGGATTTGTTGCTTCGTCATTGTAAGTATCTCGTTTTCTCTATTTGGTGATTGTTTATGCTTGGCCCACCATGACCATGGGTTTAAGCTTTTATTTTGTTGAAATATGGGCTCCCCCTCCCACATCCATGGACACGTGCATCCAAATCCTTATCTGGGAGAGCTTAGAGCTTCAATAGATGGAGAAAAAGGGATTATGCTCCCATATTCCATGGCAAGAGGTCTACAAGTTGCATGCTTGTAGGTCGCCCCCAAGAAAAATCATTTCCCTAGTCTCAGATAGGGTTGAAGACATTGAGGAAGCGGCCTTTGGGAAAGGTATTCTTCCTTATTTCAAAGTGCACAACAAGTACATGCATCCGTTCTTCAATGCAATCATTCAGAGGAAGCCTACAAGTTTTTTCAATGTTGTCCTTGCTAGTTAAATTTCATGAATTGCTCTTCAAGATTCAGGGTATTAGTGCCCAATTGAGTCAATCATTTAAGGCCTATGTACCATATCCATCTCATCAAGTGGTAGAGCATAGAATCATGTTTGTAGTTCCAATTCTTGTATTTGAGCATAAATTTCATGACATCTTCCAATTTCTTTGACCTTCTATCCATTAGTGAAAGTAGCTATGAGGCCTTTGGTGGGGTAAGTTGCTTCATGAGATTGATGTCTATACAATTATAAGTGCTATCAAAATTTACAAGTATAGTTACGTTTCTATTTATTATGATCCCTTTGAACTTCAGGGTCTGCTATAAATTTCACATCATGGTTGTCTATAGGTTTTCTTTCCTCTTTTCTTAGGTCCTAGGTCTTATCAATCGTCCTTAGGGGAGGTGGAATATATTTGTAGTTTGTCCTTTTCGAGTAAAAGTTTATTTCTCAGACTCTTTTTTTTCATTCACATTATGTGGTGTGTTTGAGATTGATGCTAATGATACTTTTGGTAACATTTCATCATTGTTGGATTCTAAATTGTATCCTGTAGTGATTGCATTTCCCAAGTTCAAGATTTCTACTTTCTTTCCATCCACTATTTTAACGTAGTGTAATGACATCTCTTACATCTATGCATCGGAGTCCAATGCTTGCCACATCTATGACATTGTTTTCTTTCTTTTTATCCTTTTTGAGTGGTGATATTTAGTATTTTTATGATGGCTTGGTGCAATGTAACCGTTTGTCTTCTTTCGAGGTTCAAAGGATACTCCTTGTTGAT
Organism: Picea engelmannii; assembly: GCA_009831015.1. Taxonomy (NCBI): domain Eukaryota; kingdom Viridiplantae; phylum Streptophyta; class Pinopsida; order Pinales; family Pinaceae; genus Picea; species Picea engelmannii. The sequence continues at coordinate 797,228 of ML777478.1, forward strand.
TATTGGGCTTCCTTTCAATCATTTTCCATGCTTCTAGCTTTGACCAAATTCCTAGGTCTTGATAGCATGAGATTGTTGCATATGATGGGTTTTAATCCTGCAATTTACATTTTTAGCAATTGATTGTCTGTAAGATCGAGATATCTACTTGCTAGGACTTCTTGTTCATGACTAAATTCATAATTGTCCCCACTTGACATAAATGGGTGAACCATGTAAAGGTGTTGTCTTCTTTACCATCGTGAAATCTCTTAAGATGATCCTTTGTAAACATTTGCAAGTTAATTGAGAAACCACCAATTTTCATTAACCATCGTTTGAATAAATCATAAGCATCCCCTTCTAAGTATAAGGATGCCATTGATATATTTTCTACTTCATTAACAGGTGGTTTTAAAGCAAAAATCCCCTCAATTTTATTAACCCACATGATAGCCTTTCTATCATCTTGTCCATCATATCTAGGTATCTTGATTTTTATTTTATTTGGATAACATGTGTTGTCTTTTTTTTTTGTAAATAAAAAGTGATATTACTTGATTAATCCTTTGTCACTATACAAAATTTATCAGTTTCACAAGCTTGCCACTTGTTCCACCAAACTAGTGGAAACTGAAACAGGTGGCAACCTTTTATACTTGTATCCAAAAGTAGTAGTAGCCACTTGCTCCGCCATATAGATGGAAACCAGAGCAAGTGGCAGCAGATAGTGTTGACAGTGTTATCTAGACATGCATTCAAAAACTGATAATTCAAACTAAACAAAAATCATAAGCAAGAAGACAAGAAAAGAACCCCATTGCATTGCAAATGGAGTGTAGAGGGCTGAGAAAATTTAACATTAGAAGGGTTGTTTGAACAATGGAACCTGCCATTCGAAGAGCCGCCATGAGGAGTGTCGTCGTGAGGAGTGAATGCAAAAGGTTGCACATAGGTCGGGCATCTCTGTTTGACCGACGTGTTCGAGAAGGCATCAAACATCATGTTGATTCTGCTATTGAGGAGGGTATGTCGATGGAGTTGCTCCATCATATAGCTCCTCATCTCGAAGATGAGCTCCAAGTGCTCCGGAGTAAGGAGGTTGGGTTGACTTTGGTCTCACTCTGTGTCTGAGTTGAGCAAAGGAGGCTCGGTTAAGCGGTTTGTCCAGGGGATTTCCTCTTGGACAATGCAAGTAGCTCCCTCCATGGTTGTCTCTGTATCCATTGCTGCAATGTTGGTACTGGGTCTATCCTGGGGGTCCGAGACCATGTAGAGGAGGTAGTCTGGTGAAACCTGAATTGGTTCCTCTGGGATTTCCTCCTTCACATAGGCCATTGGAGGCGTCGTCGGCTCTTTGGTTCGCTAAATCCGAGTTATTGAGGAAGCTCTCTCTAATTCGCATAGGCGTCTCTGCCTTGCAACGTAACTGTACCAAGAGGGTCCCCTCCTGGGTTTCCCTCGCTCATGCAACATGACAGAACTTGGAGGCCAGAGAAATCTGAGAATGAGGACGCACATAGCCAGGTAGCTGAGCAGAGTGGAGCCTCAACGGAGCAGGGAAACAGAATGTAACATGCCATGGCCAACCTGGAGTAATATTCGAGAGGATGAAATGACCGCGCAACCTCCTCTCGTACCTGTCGTCATCCTCCTGCCATGGCTTATTGAGGTCGCCATTAATCCTGCTCGAGGGAGATGTCCCTCCATCCGCTGTGTGCATTTAAGGTTGTCCTCCATCCAAGAATGAGGCTTGGGGTGGCGGTCGACCATATTTATGGCTTGAATTGCATGGGGGTTGCGTGGCCTCCCCTGAGCTACGTGGCAACCCATCTAGGGGGATAACACGTGTTGTCTTGATATCTCTAGTAACTTGCATTTGACGAGTTTGGGCTTGGTGGGGGTCTTTAATGGACTAAAGGTTGTATCGATGACACATCTACCCTCTCAGTTAGTTAGTCAATCATTTCTCTGTGATAATTAATTATCTTTGATGTTTCATCCTTGTCATTGTTCCTCATTCCTATTAGATCCAACCATCACTTTTTATAATCTTCCATTTCAATTCTATCCCCCCATACTTTACGTGTCTCTTCTATTAATTTGTTGATTTCTTTCTCTAACTTTTTTTATTTTTTTTTTGGCCAATTTTCAACATTACCACAACAATGCCCTACTTTGTTGACTTCATCTATACAATGTGCAACATCTACTTGTAATTTGTTGTTGTCAAACCATTTTAGTGTTTATCTTCTTTATGGTGGAATCCACTTTTTAATATAATGTTTTGAATTTATTAAATTATTTTTTAAAAGGTAAATTTTTAATGTAAAAATTAAACTTTGTGAGATATTTTCCCTTTTAAGGGCGCAACTTAGGAAAAAGATTGGACTGAGGTTAAAAAAAGTGGTTAATGGTTGGAAGTGATGGTGAACAGGCATATTGCGTCGGCAAGGTATGGACAAGAGAAATATGCAACAAGGGTATGAAGTTGTAGGTGACTATAGCAACATATGGAATTTGGTGTACGAAATTGGCAGTTGCGACAATGTATGGAATTGTTGTATGGCACTAGTTGTCATAGTAGCTTAAAAATTGTCGTAGAACTAGCAGTGACGTATTTGTACGAAACAATGACACTTGAAGGCAACAACATATGAAATTGTTAAGTGGGAATGTGTAGCACACTATACAACTCGTGATTGAGGGATTTAACCATGAGTTGCTTAAAAAATTGTTTTTTATACAAAGGAATAAACAATTAATGTTTATTATTGAATATAATATAATACAATATTGAATAATGATTCACTAAGATGAATCATAATTACAATGAGCCAGATAAGCTTGATTAGTGATGATATATAAATATACATCAATTGGTCATGAGGTGAAGAATAAGCTTGATTAGTGATGATATATAAATATACATCAATTGGTCATGAGGTGAAGAATGTGTGGTCTTTCACCTTTCATTAATCTATTTATTATTATTATAGTGTTTGTTATATCCATATTATAAAATAAAACAATTTATATGGACTAATAATAAAAAATATTATATTTAAAAATTACATAAAATCAATAATTGTTAACAATTGTGCATATGTCATTTTTAATCCTATTAAATAGAGTGTATAAGATAATTTGATTTTATTGATGTTCAACTAAGTACAAGAGTGTTAATATATTATGGGAGCATAAATAGGTTGATGGGATAACTAAGTACAAGAGTGTTAATATATTATGGGAGCATAAGGTCATTCCCATAGAAAAACCAAAAGTAGATGTAATCTAAGATCTAAATTCTAATAGTTTAAAAAATGTTGTTGAAAAATATGAAATAATACATTAACTATAAAAGGTCAAAAGGCAGTCCCCGAGGTGTAGGATAGTCAGTGACAGAATGTGTTGTTAAAACACTCTATGATGTTAAAGTCACAGGTTTAAAACTCGTGGGTGTGATCCCCGAGTGATTTTGACGGCTTAGATGACCCTGAGTCGCGGTTTCTCAGCCATAGGCTAGTCCCGCAGGTCATGGACAAACTAGCAAACAAAAAAAAAGGCCAAAAGGCAAACACTTTAGAAAAATGCCTCAAAAAAAAGTATATGAGAGAAGAAAAAGCCTTAATATGTCCTGAACCTATTCTTATGAGAAAGAAGAAACATTGTGTTAGCACTAAGAGTCACCCTCAGATTGTGGGAGGATAAGCCTAGTACCCATCAGAATGTTTGGTGGATGTTGGTTTTTTGAGTGGAGGTCAAATGGACAAAACTCAATACATGAATGATTCTAACACACAAACTGGGCAGGCAATGCACAGGGAAGTGAGGGCCTCATTAACTTCATTCAATGAATTGAGTTTAAGGGTGAGTAGAAGGAAGACTTAGTGAGAAAGTGGACAAGTCTGCTATGGTCATCCGACCTTCAAGCAGCTTGGTGAAGAAAAACTCAGGCTTAAGAGCAATCTTGAACTCAACCTTCAGACACTGAAATATGTCACAGGAACACAGTCACAACAACATAATGATCAAACCTACATCACCATGCAAATACAACAACTTGATTGGATCCTCCATGCCCGAGTCATTCAGTGTGAGGAGAAATAAGATAACAAGGGAGTTGACTAAAACTGGTCATGATACCATTGTAATCAAACCTACATTACAACAACATCACAACCCTCAACTGGATCCTCCATGCCCGAGTGTTTTAGTACAGTTTTTACAAAGAGATGAGAGAAAGTGACTTCTATTAATGTGAAAGTCTCAAATTTGATACATAACCAGAGAACAACTTCTGGCATCAAAATATTACAAGATAGGGAGCTCTGCTCAACCAATTGACGACCATAACAAAATATCAAATTGAAACCTTTATACTCAGATCAGTCCCCGACTATCGGGAGTGTGATTTGATCACTACATTCAAAGCATTCTGTCTGAGCAGTCTTCCGTCACACTGTGCATGTATCCCTTTGTCAGACGCGAGCTCAGATCGACATTGGTCTGTAGGAAAATCTATCCACAGGGGTACCACGAGTTGACGGTTCAGTCCCCACGGTCGGGCCTTCCATTTATGGAGTGAGCCGAAGTTTCAACCACCAACTCTATTTTCATTAATTGCCTCATCTTGGGATCGCAACGAGACTTAATGCTCGGGGGGCGGCCACGTGCTTCTCTTGGATAGGACGCTATATGAGCACGTGATTGCGGGGCCATCAAAAGCAGTTTGGAATCACACTACTTTTGAGCCTGTAATTCACCACCTTCTGCCACGTATTACTTTTGCCTTACCATGGTTTCGATTGTGGGACCGCTCAAGAAAATTATCGCTCAAGCATGTTGCGTCTTCGCAATGAACTGTGGTTGTTGATCTGGTCATGATCTGAGATCTGAGCGCACTTGCTAGATTTAGCGCCACTGCCAAGCTTAATTGCCCACCAACTTTAGGAGCTGTCGAAAGTGTGCTTTGGGATGGGGCGCTACTTTTGGCACTGAACAATAACGCCCCCCAGAGAATGATCTGATGTGGAGGCCTAACGTCACCATGTTGATGTGTCACAGACGGGGAGGTGACATGTGTCACTCGAAAACAAGATGAAGGCATGTCTAAAAAATGCTTGAAATGAGTGCCATGTGTCAGCGCTAAACAAATGCCACGTACTTGGTGCTCCAGAGCTCAGGCGCTAGCTCCTTTTCCTTTGGCTCCTTCCTATATGTGACCTAGGGCCATGACCTTATGCCAATCACACGACTCCGGGTGCGGCCAAGAGTGGTTTGGAACCAAACTGCTTTTCTCCTCGCAATTCACTAAGAGAGACCACGTGTCCCTTTCCCAAAACAGTGGTTCCAATTGCGACCGACCCTCAATCTTTTAAAACCTGAGCTTCTTTCGACCTCGCAATCGAGCGTGACCGTTGATCTCGTGATCTCTGATGAAGCTTCTTGATTAATGACTCAGATCTGCCCTTCTTAGATCAATGACCAAGATCCTTTCGGGTCTCCGAACTATGAGAAAATCAAATCTCAATTTCCTCCAAATGCTTTTACCCGGAGCTGGCGATCAGTTGACGCGTGTCCTCCTGAGATACTTTCGGGTCTCTGGACTCCAGAAAAATACAATCTCAAAACTAAATTTTCTCCAAGTCCTTTTACTCGGAGCTGGCGATCTGCTGACACGTGTCCTCATGAGATCGACAGTTGAGATCTTTTCAGGTCTTCAGACTTCGAGAAAATCAAATCTCAAACTTGGGCTTCCTCCATGTGATTTTACCCGAAGCTAAGGATCTGATGACATGTGGCCCTTGCGGATCGATGACTGAGATGCTTTCGGGTCTCTGGACTTCGAGAAAATCAAATCTCAAAACTCATCTGCCTTCGAAGTTCGTAGACTTCTGCCGCGTGTTCCCGCTGATGGATGGTCCAGATTTACTTTGGGACTTCGGTACTTTGGCTCCTTGGGACTTCGACGCTTCGGGACTTCGGTGCTTCGGAACTTCGACACTTTGGCTCTTCGGGACTTTGGCACTTCGGGCTTCAAATCTTCAGGAACTTTGCGCACTTCTCACTTCAAATCTTCTGAAGCCCATTTCCACGGACCCTCGGATCGGTTGCCACCTGTCCTCCTTTAATATCTATGACTCATGCTCACTTCGGGCTCCGGGACTTCGAACTTTTGCTCTGGTGCTATACTGGGTGCAATTTTGAGATTTTGAATACCCGCGAGTGACTGATCTTAACTCCACGAGGGATCCCCGCCGCTGAAAACTGAACCCACCTGTTGGTTGCATTTCCAGCCCGAAATGGACTGTTATGAAAGTTGCGCTTGATGTCCATGGTTACGACCTGTGTGAACAAGGACTTGGGTGACTTGTTGTGGGCTGGGAAAATAGAAGGACTAGAGACTGAAACAAAAGAGGCGAGTGTTCATCCTCAGGAAAAACCAGAGAGGCTTCGAGCCAAAACTTCTTTCGGGTAAGACATCAAGAGAAACCAAGTTGCTTAAAACAAGAAGGGGCAAACAAAGAACCGAAATTAATAGTCGAAAGGGAAAAAATTTAAGACTTGGCCAGTGAGAAGGAGAGAGAGATAGGGCAAGGATACAGGCCTGAGTATTGACAAAACATGCACACAACTCTTGACAACTATATGTGATAACATTTGGCTCCAAAGGGGATGGCATGCTCCCTACGAGCTGCCAAGAATGCGCAGCTCCAGTGCCTTAGTTGTTGGGCTATGGAGTCTAGCTTAAAACTTTCGCTAAAGAAAACAGGAAAATATGTACACTACTCTACTAAAAAATGAAAACAAACCCATGGGCTCCAGAAGGAGCTTATTTATGTACAATCCTAGGCTAACTGATTTTTACAAAGCGCTAGGTGAAAGAAACTTCCACCATAGCCACCTAAATTGTCTGGTAATGTGATTCTTTTCTTTACTGCAAATGCTCCACAAAAGGTAAGGGAAGTATGACAATAGAATGAAAGCATGGTTTGGAACACTAACAATACCCCTAAATGATGATAAGATGGATAATTGGGCTGTTGGAGTTACTTCACACACACCTAGAATTTATTTTTCCTAAGGTTATTCCTTGTTTATTAGTCATAATTAGTCATTATCCAGTCTCCTATATTTTAGGGGAGAATATTTCACCTGGAGAATATTCTCTTTCAGTTGACACTTCAGTTTGACTAATTGAGTTGAGTTTAGATGTTGCATTGGTTTTGTTACCATGCAACATTGGGATCATCACCAACTCACTACTCTTTGTTCAATCAGTTAATTGAAGACTAGTTGACTAGTTAACTCAACTAGGTGGCAGTTCACTCCCGTAACTGCCTAAGAGACTAGACTAGGTGGCAGTTTACTCTTGTAACTGTTGGTGTGTGTCTAGATCAATCACTCTTTGAGTGTGGAATATGGTTAATGAGAATTCTTCCATTCTTTCTATCTTGTTTCTTCTTTCTTAATTTCTCTCTACAAATGTGTGTAGTATTTTCTAGCTAGATCTATTCTGTGCAGGTTCAACACATTTACATGGTATCAGAGCCGATGGACTGCTAAGCAAAAGCTACACCAAATTATTTTTGCAAGTACTGAAGATTGAAAACAACAAAAAATGGATTATTCATCGGAAATACTTCTCACGCCTCATAACTATTTGGAATGGAAGCCAAAAATTATTCTTCATCTTAGATGCAGAGGCTTGTACCAAATAACCATGGCAATGGAAGTAGATCATGATTCTGTCGATGAGAAAAATGACTTTCTCAATAGACAAGATATGGCCATAGGAAGTATCGACATGTCTGTTTCTCCCGAACTTTTCCATCAAGTATATGAAGAATCACAAGGATCAACTCCAAATGAATTTTGGACCAGATTGGAGGTTCTATTTGGGAATAAAGAATAGTGTGGAGATTTCATGCAGGAGGTTGAACAGGTAGAGCTAGAAGAGAAGCCATTAGAAGATCAAACCTCTTATTATGAAGAGTCTTCTACAAAAGTATTTGCAGAAATTTGTATTCAATTAATTGAAGATGATGTCTACTCCATTTCAGATTTATTTTCTGAAATTCATGTGGAAGATATATGGCATGCATCTCAGGAGTCACATGCAGACACTGTTGCATGCACCATGCATTCATCTCAGGAGAAAAAAAGGGAGTTGCACACATCAGACGCCATTATGATATTTTCTGAGCCAAATTTACAGAAACAAATTGGATATTTGAATTCCTCTCGGGAAAATATCCAATTTCAAAAAACAAATCGTCTGAAACAGAGTCCGTAAAGTGAAGTTATGATCGTTTTAAAATCAACAAAATTTCAACATTTTTTCTGGAAACGGTCGTACGGTTTTCAAAATTTCATCCAAAATTTATTTGGATATTATTCATTACAATAAGATAAAGTGGATATGTGTGGAAATATCAATGATGCATATACTTCATCAGATCCGTGCAAACATCTACATCTTCAACAAAATCTTCAAAGAGCACAAACTTGCACAGTTGTGAGGTCTTCTTGGAGTGAAGGACATGGTTGCTTAGCAACTTCCTTTTGTTCCTTATCATTTTTTATTTTATGCATTGTAATTTGAGGGGGGGGTTTGTTCCCATGAGGTTTTCCCTCTTTCCTCGTTTAGTTCAGTGTATCTTTTGTATTTGGGTACCTAACATGGGCTCGTAGTCGGGACCCATTCTTTATTTTCACCATAGTGATGTTCAGGGGGGGTGTTGGAGTTACTTCACACACACCTAGGATTTATTTTTCCTAAGGTTATTCCTTGTTTATTAGTCGTAATTAGTCATGATCCAGTCTCCTATATTTTAGGGGAGAATATTCCACCTGGAGAATATTCTCTTTCAATTGACACTTCAGTTTGACTAGTTGAGTTGAGTTTAGATGTTGCACTGGTTTTGTCACCATGCAACATTGGGATCATCACCAACTCACTACTCTTTGTTCACTCAGTTAACTGAAGACTAGTTGACTAGTTAACTCAGCTAGGTGGCAGTTCTCTCCCGTAACTGCCTAAGAGACTAGACTAGGTGGTAGTTTACTCTTGTAACTGTTGGTGTGTGTCTAGATCAATCTATACCACCACTATGGCTCATTAGTTACTCATTTATTCTATATATATTGTAAATTATTCACTCTTTGAGTGTGGAATATGGTTAATGAGAAATCTTCCATTCTTTTTGTCTTGCTTCTTCTTTCTTAATTTCTCTCTGCAAATGTGTGTAGTATTTTCTAACTAGATCTATTTTGTGCAGGTTCAACACATTTACATGGGCATGCTCCAATGCTTTTGGAAAACTCAGCTCTATATACAACCCCACAAGGTCATAAAATTTATAATCAGGCATGCTCAACTGGTAAGAAATTACCTCCTTTCTTTCATTATTACTCACCTGTCGTTTGATGTTCATAGAGTGTATAGGTGGATAGAGGAGTGATGCAGGTTGGCCAATCCCAGGTGATATTTTCTCATATACAGGCTCTAGACAAGAGATAAGCTGCACATTTAGCTCCTCCTTTTCTCCTTCATGGCTCTCCCAAGGATCAGATCCATAGTTATCATATACAAGAACCATGGAAAAGCTCTGCTCTTCATCATCTTTGCTGAGATATTCACCAAAAGTTGGTTGTTCTTGGTCAGTATTCAAAATTACTTCTTCATTATAAGCAGGACTGCCAAAAACATATGTTTCAAGGACCAGAATATCCTCTACATTTCCTTCATAAGAGCATCAACCAAAATCTGCCTTCAATTATGAAAACCTAGGAAAAAATATAGAGGAATCTTCCCTAGCTTTGGTCACTAGCTTATCCTCTATCCCGGGTTCGCAGTCAGGAGAAATATCTATTGTAAAATACACCTACTCTTCGACATTGGAATATTCAGAAGAGATGTGTTGATCTTCATGAACGCTTAAAACAACTGATACATCTGATATGATACCATATATTTCTATGTTATTTCTATGTTATTTCTATCATAATGAATATCATTCAACACCTCATGATCTTCATGGCAAATGCTTTCTTCCACAATAAATGCTTCATCACAAATTTGGTCTTTGTGATAGGCAGAATCTTTATAAAGCAAAGAAAACTCATCATAACAGTTTTCATAAAGATACTCAGCTGAGAAATAATATTTACAAAACGAATTGAAAGCTGCATGAAAAGTTGTCAAAGAGTTGATGCTTGCAATGGGAAGAGATTAGTACCAATTATGAGCAATCCCCTATAATTAATGCTTGAAAAGCTTAATCTGAACATCTTCATGCCCGATATGAAGTCGATGAATAAATTCATGAAAGTCCAACAAATGTTCAACTGGTACTTCCCACTCTTTTCCTCGAAAGTTAGGAAGACTTCTTTCCCAGTCAATCCAATCAGGCAGTGGATTAGGGAAACCAACTATTTTCGAAAAATCACAGAAGGCATACCTCTGAGCTAAAATCTTTTCCATTTCAAACCAGTGGAGTCGCCATGGTGAAAGATGAGCCATCAAAATAATGTGTCCAACATTAATTCACCATCTAAAACTGGATCTCTGAAATGTCGATCTTCATAGGGAGCTTTTCAATCTAGGACAGCCACTAAAAGCCTTCATGAGAAATCTTTCCTTTCTTGATAATCTTCTTTGGGTCAACTTTAGGTGTTTTCTAGAGGTAGACAGGGAGTATCCCTCGCGTGCTTGTCTCTGGGAGCCATAACTGAAACAGTGGAGTCTCCAGGTGCAAGTTGCAATCTTCAGGTCACTGATATCTGATGCACCTTCAGAATCAGAATTTCTTGGTCGTTCTATCCTAGGGAAATGTCTTCAATTCGTTCCCTGGCAACAACACCACGAATGTTAGCACCGAGAGTCACCCTCAGATTGTGGGAGGATAAGCCCAGTACCCATCAGAAGGTTTGGTGGATGTTGGTTTTATTAGTGGAGGTCAAATGGACAAAACTCAGTACAAGAATGATTGTAACACGAAAACTGGGCAGGCAATGCACAGGGAAGTGAGGGCCTAGTTAACTTCAGTCAGTGAATTGAGTTTAAGGGTGAGTAGAAGGAAGACTTAGTGAGAAAGTAGACAATTCTGTTATGGGCATCTGACCTTCAAGCAGCTTGGTGAAGAAAAACTCAGGCTCAAGAGCAATCTTGAACTCAAGCTTCAGACACTGAAATATGTCACATGAACATAGTCACAACAACATAATGATTAAACCTACATCACCATGCAACTACAACAACTCGAATGGATCCTCCATGCTGGAGCCATTCAGTGTGAGGAGAAATTAGATAACAAGGGAGCTGATTAAAACTGGTCACGATACCACTGTAATCAGACCTACATGACAACAACATCACAACCCTCGACTGGATCCTCCATGCCAGAGTGTTTTAGTACAGTTTTTACAAAGAGATGAGAGAAATTGACTTCTATTAATGCGGAAGTCTCAAATTTGATACATAACCAGAGAACAACTTGTGGCATCAAAATATTACAAGATAGGGAGCTCTGCTCAACCAATTGACGACCATAACAAAATATCAAATTGAAACCTTTATACTTAGATCAATCCTCGACTATTAGGAGTGTGATCTGATCACTACATTCAAAGCATTATGTCTGAGCAGTCTTCTATTAGACTGTGCATGTATCCCTTTGTCAGACGTGAGCTCAGATCGACATGGGTCTGCAGGAAAATCTGTCCACAAGGGTACCACGGGCTGACAATTTAGTCCTCACGTCCAGGCCTTCCATGCTTTCCATTTATGGAGTGAGCCGAGGTTTCAACCACCAGCTCTATTTTCATTAACTACCTCCTCTCGAGATCACAACGAGACTTAATGCTCAAGGGGCGGCCACATGCTTCTCTTGGATAGGACGCTATATGAGGACGTGATTGTGGGGCCATCAAAAGCAGTTTGGAATCACACCGCTTTTGAGCCCACAATTCACCACCTTCCGCCACGTATTACTTTTTCCTTACCATGGTTTCGATTGCGGGACCGCTCAAGAAAATTATCTCTCAAGCATGTTGTGTCTCTGCACTGAATTGTGGTCGTTTATTTGGTCATGATCTGAGATCTGGGCACACCTGCTAGATTTAGCGCCACTGCTAAGCTTAATCACCCACCAATTTTAGGAGCTGTCGAAAGTGTGCTTTGGGATGGGGTGCTACTTTTGGCACTAGACAATAACGCCCCATGGAGGATGATCTGACGTGGAGGCCTGACGTCACCACGCTGATGTGTCGCGGACGGAGAGGTGACATGTGTCACTCGAAAACAGGATGAAGGCATGTCTAAAAAATGTTTGAAATGAGTTTCATGTGTCAGCGTTAGACAAATGGCACGTACTTGGCGCTCTAGAGCTCAGACGTTAGCTCCTTTTCCTTTGGCTCCTTCCTAGATGTGACCTAGGGCTATGACCTTATGCCAATCACACGACTGTGGGTGCAACCAAGAGTGGTTTGGAACCAAACCACTTTTCTCCCTACAATTCAATAAGAGACACCACGTGTCCCTTTCCCAAAACAGTGGTTTCGATTGCGGCCCGCCCTCAATATTTGAAAACATGAGCTTCTTCTGACCCCACAATCAAGCGTGACTATTGATCTTGTGATCTCTGATGAAGCTTCTTCATTAATGACTCAGATATGCCCTTCTTAGATCAATGGCTGAGATCCTTTCGGGTCTCTGGACTCCAGGAAAATCAAATCTCAAACCTCAATTTCCCCCAAGTGATTTTACCAGGAGCTAGCGATTCGCTGATGTGTGTCCTCTTGAGATCGACGACTGAGATACTTTCGGGTCTCCGTACTCTAGGAAAATCAAATCTCAAACCTCAATTTCCTCCAAGTGCTTTTACCCGGAGTTGGCGATCCATTGACCCGTGTCCTCCTAAGATTGGCAGCTGAGATTTTTTCGGGTCTTCGGGAAAATCAAATCTCAAACCTAGGCTTCCTCCATGTGCTTTTACCCGAAGCCAAGGATCTGATGACGCATGGCCCTCGTGGATCGACGACCGAGATGATTTCAGGTCTTCGGACTTCGGGAAAATCAAATCTCAAAACTCATTTGCCTTCAAAGTTTGTGGACTTTTGTCGCGTGTCCCCACTGATGGATGGTCCAGATTTACTTCGGGACTTCAGCACTTCGGCTCCTCGAGACTTCGACACTTCGGTGCTTCGAGACTTCAGCACTTCGACGCTTCGGCACTTCGACGCTTCGAAACTTCGACGCTTTGATGCTTCGAGACTTCGACGCTTCGAGACTTCGACACTTCGGCGTTTCGGGACTTCGACACTTCGGGATTTCGGCACTTCGGATGTTCGAGACTTCAACACTTTGGGCTTTGGATCTTCGGGAACTTTGCACACTTCTCACGTCAAATCTCCTGAAGCCCATTTCCACGAACCCTCCGATCGGTTTCCACCTGTCCCTCTTTAAGATCTACAACTCTTGCTCACTTCGGGCTCTGGGACTTCGAACTTTTGCTCTAGCGCTATACTTGGTGCAATTTTGAGATTTTGAATACCCGCGAGCCACTAATCTGAACTCCACGAGGGATTCTCGCCGCTGAAAACTGAACCCTCATGTTGCTTGTGTTTCCAGCCTGAAATGGACTGTTATGAAAGTTGTGCTTGATGTCCATGACTGCGGCCTATGTGAACAAGGAGTCGGGTGACTTGCTGTGGGTTGGGAAAACAGAAGGACTAGAGATTGAAAGAAAAGATACGAGTGTTCATCCTCTGGAAAAAACAGAAAGGCTTCGAGCCAAAAATTCTTTCAGGTAAGACATCAAGAGAAACTAGGTTGCTTAAAACAAGACTGTCTCGTAATATGATTCTTTTCTTCACTGCAAATGCTCCACAAAAGGTAAGGGGAGTATGACAACATAATGAAAACATGGTTTGGAACACTAACAATACCCCTAAATGATGATAAGATGGATAATTGGACAGTCTCCAATGCTTTTGGAAAACTCAACTCTATCTACAACCCCACAAGGTCATAAAATTTATTATCAGGCATGCTCAACTGGTCATAAATTACCTCCTTTCTTTCATTATTTCTCACCTATGATTTGATGTTCATAGAGTGTACATGTGGATAGAGGAGTGATGCAGGTTGGCCAATCCGAGGTGATATTTTCTCATATACAGGCTCTAGACAGGAGATAAGCTGCACATTTAGCTCCTCCTTTTCTCCTTAATGGCTCTCCCAAGGATCAGATCCATTGTTATCATATACAGGAACCATGGAAAAGCTCTGCTCTTCGTCATCTTCACTGAGATATTCACCAAAAGTTGGTTGTTCTTGGTCAGTATTCGAAATTACTTCTTCATTATAAGCAGGGCTACCAAAAACATATGTTTCAAGGACCGGAATATCCTCTGCATTTCCTTCATAAGAGAAACAAGCAAAATCTGCCTTCAATTATGGAAATCTAGGAAAAAATATAGAGGAATCTTCCTTAGCTTTGGTCACTAGCTTATCCTCTATCTCGGGTTCACAGTCAGAACAAATATCTACTGCAGAATACACCTCCTCTTCGACATTGGAATATTCAGAAGAGATGTGTTGATCTGCATGAATGCTTAAAACAACAAATACATCTGATATGATGCCAGACATTTCTATGTTATTTCTATCATAATGAATATCATTCAACACCTCATGATCTTCATGGAAAATGCTTTCTTCCACAATAAATGCTTCATCACAAATCTGGTCTTTGTGACAGGCAAAATCTTTATAAAGCAAAGAAAACTCATCACAACAGTTTTCATAAAGATACTCAGTAGAGAAATAATCTTTACAAAACAAATTGAAAGCTGCATGAAAAGTTGTCAAAGAGTTGATGCTTGCAATGGGAAGAGATCAACACTAATCATGAGCAATCCCCTATAATGAATGCTTGAAAAGCTTAATTTGAACATTTCCATGCACGATATGAAGTCGATGAATAAATTCATGAAAGTCCAACAAATGTTCAGCTGGTACTTCCCACTCTTTTCCTTGAAATTTAGGAAGACTTCTTTCCCAATCAATCCAATTAGGCAGTGGATTAGGGAAACCAACTATTTTCGAAAAATCACAGAAGGCACGCCTCTGAGCTAAAACCTTTTCCATTTCCAACCAATGGAGTCGCCATGGTGAAAGATGAGTCATCAGAATAATGTGTCCAGCATCAGTTGACCATCTAAAACTGGATCTCTAAAATGTCGTTCTTCCCAGGGAACTTTTCAATTTGGGACAGTTGTTAAAAGCCTTCATGAGAAAGCTTTCCTTTCTTGATAATCTTGTCTGGGCCAGCTTCAGGTGTTTTCCAGAGGTAGACGGGGGGTAGCCCTCGTGTGCCTACCTCTGGGAGCCACAACTGAAACAGTGGAGTCACCAGGTGCAAGTTGCAATCTTCAGGTCACTGATTGCACCTCAGTATCAAAATTTCTTGGTCGTTCTATCCCAGGGAAATGTCTTCAATTCGTTCCCTGGCAACGACGCCACAAATGTTAGCACTGAGAGTCACCCTCAGATTGCGAGAGGATAAGCCCAGTACCCATCAAAATGTTTGGTGGATGTTGGTTTTATGAGTGGAGGTCAAATGGACAAAACTCAGTACAAGAATGATTCTAACACAGAAACTGGGTAGGCAATGCACAGGGAAGTGAGGGCCTCATTAACTTCATTCAGTGAATTTAGTTTAAGGGTGAGCAGAAGGAAGAGTTAGTGAGAAAGTGGACAAGTTTTCTATGGGCATCTGACCTTCAAGCAGCTTGGTGAAGAAAAAATCAGGCTCAAGAGCAATCTTGAACTCAAGCTTTAGACACTGAAATATGTCACAGGAACATAACGACATCAACATAATGATCAAACCTACATCACCATGCAACTACAACAACTCGACTGGATCCTCCATGCCTGAGTCATTCAGTGTGAGGAGAAATTAGATAACAAGGGAGCTGACTAAAACTAGTCATGATACCACTGTAATCAAACCTACATTACAACAACATCACAACCATCGACTGGATCCTCCATGACCGGGTGTTTTAGTACAATTTTTACAAAGAGATGAGAGAAATTGATTTCTATTAATTCGAAAGTCTCAAATTTGATACATAACCAGAGAACAACTTGTGGCATCAAAATATTACAAGATAGGGAGCTCTTCTCAACCAATTGATGACCATAACAAAATATCAAATTGAAACCTTTATACTCAGATCAGTCCGCGACTATTAGGAGTGTGATCTGATCACTACATTCAAAGCATTGCGTTTGAGCAGTCTTCTATTAGACTATGCATGTATCCCTCTATCAGACGCGAGCTCAGATCGACATGGGTCTGCAGGAAAATCTGTCCACAGGGGTACCACGGTTTGATGGTTCAGTCGTCATGGCTGGGTCTTCCATTTATGGAGTGAGTCGAGGCTTCAACCACCAGCTCTATTTTCATTAACTGCCTCCTCTCGGGATCACAACGAGACTTAATGCTTAGGGGGCGGCCACATGCTTCTCTTGGATAGGACGTTATATGAGCACGTGATTGTGGGGCCATCAAAAGTGGTTTGGAATCACACCACTTTTGAGCCCGGAATTCACCACCTTCTACCACGTATTACTTTTTCCTTACCATGGTTTCGATTGCGGGATCGCTAAAGAAAATTATCGCCCAAGCATGTTGCGTCTCTGCAATGAACTGTGGTCGTTGATCTAGTCACGATCTCAAATCTAGGTGTACTTGCTAGATTTATCACCACTGCCAAGCTTAATCGCCCACCAACTTTAGGAGCTGTTGAAAGTGTACTTTGGGATGGGGTGCTACTTTTGGCGCTGAACAATAACGCCCTCGGGAGGATGATCTGACGTGGAGGCCTGACGTCACCATGCTGATGTGTTGCGGACGAAGAGGTGACATGTGTCACTCGAAGATAGGATGAAGGCATGTCTAAAAAACGCTTGAAATGAGTGCCATGTGTGAGCGCTAGACGGATTCCACATAATTTGCGCTCTAGAGCTCGGGCGCTAGCTCCTTTTCCTTTGGCTCCTTCCTAGATGTGACCTAGGGCTATGACCTTATGCCAATCACACGACTATGGGTGCGGCGAAGAGTGGTTTGGAAGCAAACTGCTTTTCTCCCCACGATTCACTAAGAGACACCACGTGTCCCTTTCCCAAAACAGTGGTTTTGATTGCCGCCCGCCCTCAATATTTTAAAACCTGAGCTTCTTCCAACCTCGTAATCGAGCGTGACCATTGATCTCGTGATCTCTGATGAAGCTTCTTGATTAATGACTCAGATCTTCCCTTCTAAGATCAATGACTGAGATCCTTTCGGGTCTCCGGACTCTGGGAAAATCAAATCTCAAACCTCAATTTACTCTAAGTGCTTTTACCCGGAGCTGGCGATCTGCTGACGCATGTCCTCCTGAGATCGACGACTGATATACTCTCAGGTCTCCGGACTCTGGGAAAATCAAATCTCAAACCTCAATTTCTTCCAAGTGCTTTTAACTAGAGCTGGTGATCCGTTGATGCGTGTCCTCCTGAGATCGACGACTGAGATCTTTTCGGGTCTTCAGACTTCAGGAAAATCAAATCTCAAACCTGGGCTTCCTCCATGTGCTTTTACCCAAAGCTAAGGATCTGATGACGCGTGGCCCTCACGGATCGATGACTGAGATGCTTTTGGGTCTCTGGACTTCGGGAAAATCAAATCTCAAAACTCATCTCCCTTCAAAGTTCGTGGACTTCTGCCGTGTGTCCCCACTGATGGATGGTCCAGACTTACTTTAGGACTTCCGGACTTCGACACTTAGGCTCCTCGGGACTTCGACACTTCGACGCTTTGGGACTTCGACACTTCGATGCTTCGAGACTTTTACACTTTGACGCTTCAGGACTACAACACTTCGGCTCTTCGGGACTTCGACACTTCGGGCTTCGGATCTTCGGAAACTTTACGCACTTCTCACTTCAAATCTCTTGAAGCCCATTTCCATGAACCCTCGTATCGGTTTCCACCTGTCCCCCTTTAAGATTTACAACTCATGCTCACTTCAACCTCCAGGACTTCGGACTTTTGCTCTGGCGCTATAGTTGGTGCAATTTTGAGATTCTAAATACCCGCGAGCCACTGATCTGAACTCCACGAGGGATCCCCGCCACTGAAAATTGAACTCGCCTATTGCTTGTGTTTCTAGCCCAAAACGGTCTTTTATGAAAGTTGTGCTTGATGTCCATGTCTGCGACCCGTGTGAACAAGGACTCGGGTGACTTGCTGTGGGTTGGGAAAACAGAAAGACTGGAGATTGAAACAAAAGAGGCGAGTGTTCATCCTCAGGAAAAAACAAAAAGGCTTCGAGCCAAAACTTCTTTCAGGTAAGACATCAAGAGAAACCAGGTTGCTTAAAACAAGAAGGGGCAAACAAAAAACTGAAATTAACAGTCGAAAGGGAAAAACTTTAAGACTTGGCCTGCGAGAAGGAGAGAGAGACAGGGCAAGGGTACATGCCTGAGTATTGACAAAAACACACACAACTCTTGACAACTATATGTGATAACACATTGCACTCTTCCAATTCATCGACCTCGACATAAGTGTCCTTTTTGATATCTAAAGTCAAACAAAATAAATCTTTGATAACAGATTGTCCATACAAACTAGAAGAAGTGTCCTTAACAAACAAAAAAAACCTCTAAAAGCAAACTAGAAGAAGTGTCATTTTTTACATTTATAGCCAAACAAAATAAACCTTTAATGAAGAAGTGTCCTTCTTAACGTCTAAAGTCAAACAAAAAACCTTTAATAAAAGATTGTCAAGACAAACTAAAAGAACAACTAATATAACCTTTTTACATATATATTTGTCTAATGAAAAAACCATTTTAGTTAAGATACAACTATTGCATCGTTATTGTACTGCCTCCCAGGCAGTATACATAGCGATGAGTTAGCTTTGACTATTCTATTAATTTGGTTTGACTTTAAAAATTTTGTAAAAAACTTAATGTATAACATAAGAAACTTAAAATTTTATTTTTTAATATGTAAAAAAACTGAGTTTTCTTACATTTCATTGGCTGATAACTTTATAGTGTTATTGTAGCCTTCACGTATTTCGAGGTCAGAATTAACTCAGTGACAGTGACAGACTGGGTAAGTTGAATTTATATTTGGGCTATAGGAGGCAGTACTCTCGCTCTCCGATTCCTATTTCGCTTCGCACGACTTAAATTAAATACCGACGTACATTCCAAGTCACCTCTTGTTTTTATATAGTTGTTGTCTTCCACATTGGGTGCATTTCTTCATCACATTTAGTCATCCACGTTTTTTCACAAAAGGAAAGAGATAATCCTCTAGGGTTTGTAATTTGAATATTGAGACTCTTGGTGTAGGAAATTTAGCTTTCTTACTTATTTGGTGAACTAAAAGTTTAAAAGCTTTTGGAAGGATTTTTTGAATTTAAGTCTTGAATCGAGATAGGTGATTATATATATTTTTTGAATTTAGGTAGGTTTTAGATAGATAGATGATTATATTCCTTTTTGGGTTTTTATAGAAATTAGTGATTATAATCATTTGAATGTTGTGTGTTTTTATCAATTTAAATTTAAAAAATTATTTAATTTTTGAATGAACCTCCAATTTCTCTACGAAAGTTAGAAGTTATAGTTGTTTCGTATCTCGAGCAATCACTTTTCATTTTTCTTTTGAACATCAGGTTTACAAATTTTCTTTTCTTTATCTTTAAGATCAGTGGTCACATAGTTTGCTTCGCCCTTATGGAATGTGAAGTCTCTGGAAAAAGTGTACCTTAATCGAAACTTTCAATGCCTTTGTTTTCTTTTATATTTACGAAATAAGTAAAGTATATTCATTTATTTGAAGGTATCTTAATTGAAATATTTTTCCATCGCTCACATGCATTTGCTTCGTTTATGGGTCAATAATGTGCAAGGGACCATTTATAATTATGAGAGCACTTAATTATATAGTAGTTCTCCAACAATCATTACTTGTATCTATACATACATTGTATTCTACATCTATTTTATGGTTGGCTTGACTAAAAAGAAGACGAAGATCGCATTTAGGTATGAACAAGGACCATTGAAAGATTATAGGCTATAGAAAATTGCAAATCCTTAGCCTTCTTGTTTCTTTCATTCTTTGATACCATGTTGTAACATAGCCAGCATCCAATTGAGCTATGTCACATACATTTTTCGAACTGCATGCAATTAAATTATATACACACAGAACACTCGTGGAACTTTATATATAAAACATAAACAGACAAATACATTTTGTAAATGCATTGATTCATACTGAAATAACATTAAACGTATACCTGCAACATATATAGGAAATACCCATAAATATACAGACAATAATAATTACACATAGGATAAACCCATAAAAATAAACACGTAAATAATAATGCAACATGTAAATTTATCACACAATTGACACTTATCTTGGTAATAATATCACCAATTGTGTGCATACCTTCCACGAACCTCCCAGCCTTAGACCACACAACTCATCACTCTCAACAACGGGTCGCCCCCGGGCTGGGACTAAACTCCACCCGGGTAAAGGGATTCCTAACCAAGCTAATATATCACAGACAACAGGAAAGACTTCGTCACAGGTGCCAACTCAAACTAACAGCTTACAGTCCCTCATTCTCCACATGCATATCTCACCCCATGAAGTGTGCCCCTTCTCTGCTCAACAGTCCTTCCGTTGCCCCACTTCCTTTTCGGGCTTCAACAACAGGCTGGACATGAAGTCTCAGAGCCATGTAGCTGCAGTTTAGCACCTTCAGGAATTCAATTCCCAGCAATTCTCTCACCTAGAGAGATTGCTCACGGGCCTGACAACCCGCCTCTTCAATATCCCACGGACCTGACAACTCGCTTCTTCAGTCCAACTCCCAAGCTAACAAGCTACACAAATAGGTATGGGTATGGATACAGGCTCAAGTACAATGACATGAAGGTACGAAGGATAGCTCAATGAGTGTCTCCATGATGATGGAGTGATTGATTGAATGATGGAAGGAATGATGGAAAATGAACTAAGTCCCAACAATATGTATGCATGCCCCAAACTTGACACTTGTCATGTTGGGAGCTACTTTAGCCCACTTGTCCCCAACATTAGAACTTAGGATAAAATAATTATCCATACTTTATACTTTAATAAATATTAATATAATATTCATTTTTTACTTAGGCTCCCTAGCTTATCCATTTTCCTTAAATTTTAGCCCCCCCTTTCCCTAACTAGTGGAGTTTAGTCCCCCATACTCTTTTGTTGTGGTCGGTCTGCGCGCACCGATGTATTTTATATTACTGATGAGACATATACAAAAATAGGCTCATTAGCCTTTAACATCTAGGCTCTCCACCCTAATCATAAAAAAACTGGCTCACCAGCCTATAAAACACCGCATATACATAAAGACTCCCTGACCTCAAAATCACGTGCACTTAAGTTTTTGCGCGCGATATCCTGGAATGTGCACACTTCCTCATTTGTTGCGCAGTACATGTGCGCACTATACCATGGAAGGTGCATACATAAATGATGTCAAACAACTCACCAGCTTAAGTACAATTTCATTTACATTACAATTGGGTTCGGCCTAGGTATATTACAATCCCCTCCCTTATTTATGCACTGTCCTCAGTGTATTATGTACCACAAAAAATTTCAAAAATCCTAAAAAAGATGCTGGTATTCTACCTGCATTGCATCCTCATGCTCCCAAGTAGCATCCTCAGGACCGTACCAGGTCCATTGGACCTTTACAAGCTGTATGACTCGATTCTGGAGCTGTTTGATTTTCCGGTCCAAAATGCGTACCAGATGCACTTGAAAAGTGTCTTCTTGCTCCACCTGAATCACATTCCAATCTATAACATGATTAGCATCAAGTATATATTTCTTGAGCAATGATACATGGAATACATTATGAACAGACATAGATGTAGGCAATGCAATCATATCAGCTACTAGACCAATCCTCTCTAGGATTTCAAACGACCCACAATAACGAGCTACCAACTTTGAACAATTTCTCAACTTCATGGAACTTTTATTGGCCTTCACTTTCAAGAATACATGGTCTCCCACTTTAAATTCCTTGTGAGTTCTGCCCTTATCAGCATAGCTTTTCTGCTTGTCTTGGGCAACCTTTAAATTTTGTTTTATTTTTATGGGGTTTTATGAGATTAGAGGGATGGATGTCCATTTGGGCATTGAAGGAACAAACTCCAATGGACATGGAGAATGAAGGGATGAAAACATGAATATGGTAGAGACTATTAAAAATTTGCAGAAGGATGTCCAAAGCCTTAAAGATGATAATGAAAGGCTTATGAGAGCCAAGGAGTAGCAGGAGGACTTCAACATGAAGTTAATGTAGAGCTTGAACAAAATAGAAAAGAAATTCGATAAGGAGAGTGGCTCAAGAAAATCAGGAAGTCATAGGTCTCCTGATGAGAAAAGAAGAACAATAAGTGTTAGCATACATCACCATCACTCTCCGAGGCATTCCCATAAGAGAGCACACAACAACTCAAGTCCATCCCCTGTCAAGAAGCATAAGAGGTCTGGGGTGGATGAGCTACGAGGAGAAATGAACAAAATCAAACCTCCTACATTTGATGGTGAGCACAAGAAGGATGAAGATGCATAGACATGGTTGCTAGGCATGAAAAAGTATTTCCAATTGCATAATTATTCTTCTCATGCAAAAGGTAGAATTGCCATCTATCAATTCAAGGGAAAGACATCGATGTGGTGGGATCAACTTGTGCAGGTGCAACACATTAAAGACAAGAGTGTTACTTGGAGAGAATTCAAGAAGTATTTTGAGAAGAAATACTTGACTAAGAGATACTATTGCAAGAAAATGAAAGAGTTCTTTGAACTCAAGCTTGGGAGTATGACAATAGAACTGTTGAAGTATGTCTCTTTCATCAAGGATGAGACAGTTAAGATTCAGAGGTATTTGAGTGGATTGCCATCATTCATTAGTTGTATGCTAAATGGAGCAAGTGTTCATTTTACCAGAAGTAAATTCATTATTTGGGACATATAATTTCAAAGGATGAGATAGCAGTGGATCCTGAGAAGATAGAAACCATTAGAAAATGGTCAGCACCAAAGAATGTGTCATAGGTCAGATCATTCATGGGCCTTGCAGGCTACTATAGGAGATTTATTGAAGGATTCTCAAAGATTGCACACCCAATCAGTTCCTTACAAAAGAAAGGTGTGAAGTTTTAGTGGACATCGGATTGTGAAAAGAGTTTCCAACACTTGAAACAATTATTAACAAGTGCTCCAATACTAAGGATTGTAGACCCAAATCAACACTTCATTATATGCACAAATGCATGTAAGGAAGGACTTGGTGGATTCCTCAGTCAAAAATGGGTTTGTTATATGTTATGAATCAATGAAGCTGAAGGAGCATGAAAAACACTATGCCACTCATGATTTGGAGTTGGCAGCCATAGTGCATGCTTTGAGGAAATGAAGACACTACCTCGTGGGGAAAATGTTTGAACTGAGAACATACCATAATGGTCTGAAATATTTATTTGATCAGCCAACTCTAAATGCTAGGCAAAGCAGATGGTTAGAATTTCTCAGTGAATATGACTTTGATATAAAGCATATCAAGGGGAAAGAGAACAAAGTGGCTGATGCACTCAACAGAAGAGTGCATGAATTGCATGCTACAACCATTAGCATGTGCCAATCAGATATGAAAGAGAGAATTATAGAGGCTACCAAATTAGATTTGCAATACAAGGAATTAGTGACAAAATTACAGCAAGGTAATTTGCAGCAGAAAATTGAAAAATATAAGCTAGATAATGATGAAATTATGAAATACATGGGCATAATTTATATACCAAATTCTCAAGAATTGAAAAATATGATATTGAGAGAAATGCATAATGTACCTTATGTTGGGAACCCAGGTTATCGAAAAACTATTGCAGTTGTCAAGAACCAATATTATTGGCTAGGCATGAAGAAAAAAGTTGTTGATTTTGTTGCCAAATGTTTAGAATGTCAAAAGTTAAAGGCTGAGCATAGACACCCAACTGGTTTGCTATAGCCATTACTGATTCCTGAGTGGAAATGGGAAGTTGTAACAATGGATTTCATCACCAAACTTCAAAGAACAAACAAACAACATGATTCTATCGTGGTAGTGGGGGATAAGCTTACTAAAGTTGCCCATTTTATTCCAGTAAAGATCACTCACAAGGCAGTCAACATTGCTGATGTTTATATGCAAGAAATTGCTAGATTACATGGCATACCCAAGACAATTATGTCTGACAGAGATCCAAAATTTACCTCAAAATTTTGGAGGGGATTATTTAATGGATTTGGAACCAATTTGAATTTTAGTACAACTTATCATCTAGAATCAGATGGACAAAGTGATTGAGGATATGTTGAGGATGTATGTGATGGATAAACCATCAAAATGGGAAGATTACCTACACTTGGTAGAGTTTTCTTATAACAATGGGTACCAAACATCTCTAAAGATGAGCCCATTTGAAGCACTTTATGGCAGAAAGTGCAACACACCAATAAGCTGGGATAACCCAACAGATAGAGCAGTGGTTGGGCCAGATTTACTCAGGGAAATGGAGGAGCAAATGATAAAATTAAAATAAAATTTAAAGGCTACCCAAGACAACCAGAAAAGCTATGCTGATAAGGGCAGAACTCACAGGGAATTCAAAGTGGGAGACCATGTATTCTTGAAAGTGAAGGCCAACAAAAGTTCCCTGAAGTTGGGAAATTGTTCAAAGTTGGTAGCTCGCTATTGTGGGCCATTTGAATTCCTAGAGAGGATTGGTCCAATAGTTTATATTATTGCATTGCCTGCATCTATGTCTGTTCATAATGTATTCCATGTATAATTGCTCAAGAAATATATACCTGATGCTAATCATGTTATTGATTGGAATGTGATTCAGGTGGAGCAAGAAGACGCTTTTCAAGTGCATCTGGTACGCATTCTGGACCGAAAAATCAAACAGCTCTGGAATCGAGCCATAGGGCTTGCAAAGGTCCAATGGACCTGTTATGGTCCCGAGGATGCTACTTGGGAGCATGAGGATGCAATGCCAGCAACATACCCACATCTTTTTGAGGATTTTTGAAATTTTTGTTGGGGGGCTAAAAGTTAAGGAAAAGGGCTAAGCTAGGGAGCCTAAGTCAAAAAGGAATATTATATTAATATTTTTTTAAGTATAAAGTATGGATAATTATTTTATCCTAAGTTCCAATGTTGGGGACAAGTGGGCCAAAGTAGCTCCCAACATGACAAGTGTCAAGTTGGGGACATGCATACATATTGTTGGGACTTAGTTCATTTTCCATCATTCCTTCCATCATTTAGTCAATCACTCCAACATCATGGAGACACTCATTGAGCTATCCTCCATACCTTCATGTCATTGCACCTGAACCTGTATCCATACCCATACCTATTTGTGTAGCTGATTAGCTTGGGAGTTGGATTGAAGAAGCGGGTTGTCAAGCCCATGAGATATTGAAGAGGTGGGTTGTCATGCCCGTGAGCAATCTCTCTAGGTGAGAGAATTGTTGGGAATTGATTTCATGAAGGTGCTAAACTGCAGCTACATGGCTCTGAGACTTCCTATCCGGGCTGTTGCTAAAGGACTGTTGAGAAGAGAAGGGGCATACTTCCTGGGCTGGGACAAACATGTGGGGAATGAGGGACTGTAGGCTGTTAGTTTGAGTTGGCACCTGTGACAGAGTATTTTCTGTTGTTTGTGATATATTAGCCTGGTTAGGAATCCCTTTACCTAGGTGGAGTTTAGTCCTATCTCGGGGGTGACCCGCTGCTGAGAGTGATGAACAACGTGGTCTAAGGTTGGGAGGTTCGTGGAAGGTCTGCACGTAGTTGGTGATATTCTTACCAAGATAAGTGTCAACTGTGTGATAAATTTACATGCTGCATTATTATTTATGTGTTTATTTTTATCATTTTCTCCTCCATTTCCCTAAGTAAATCTGACCCAACCACTGCTCTATCTGTTGGGTTATCCCAGTTTATCGGTGTGTTGCACTTTCTGCCATAAAGTGCTTCAAATGGGATCATCTTTAGAGATGTTTGGTACCCATTGTTATAATCAAACTCTATCAAGTGTAGGTAGTATTCCCATTTTGATGGTTTATCCATCACATACATCCTCAACATATCCTCAATCACTTGATTTACCCTCTCTGTTTGTCCATCTGACTCTGAATGATAAGTTGTACTAAAATTCAAATTGGTTCCAAATAACCATAACTTTCTACTCGAGAGTTGGAATTGAGCATGGGAGCAGGTGTTGAAAAGGTCTTGGAGCGTAGAATATAATTATTCACCCAGAAAATTGATCTAGGCATTCAATGTTTCAGGAAATCAGAAGAAATAATTATGATATATTATTGAACCAGAATGGTTCATATATTTTCATGAAATTGTTGAAACAGTTAGCCTGACAAAGTTTTGTTGGTTGCACATTTTGCAGAGTTAACAACAGATAGATTAGATCAAGATCAACACAGAGTCCATAGGAATGGAAGAGGCACAGGGGACTTACATCCAGGAAGATGAGATTAGAGGGATGGATGTCCATTTGGGCATTGAAGGAACAAACTCCAAAGGACATGGAGAATGAAGGGATGAAAACATGAATATGGTAGAGACCATTAAAAATTTGTAGAAGGATGTTCAAAGCCATAAAGTTGATAATGAAATTCTTATGAGAGCCAAGAAGCAGCAGGAGGACTTCAACATGAAATTAATGCAGAGCTTGAACAAAATAGAAAAGAAGTTGGATACGGAGAGTGGCTCAAGCAAATCAAGAAGTCATAGGTCTCCTGATGAGAAAAGAAGAACAAGAAGTGTTAGTAGACATCACCATCACTCCTTGAGGTGTTCCCATAAGAGAGCACACAACAACTCAAGTCCATCCCCTGTCAGGAAGGATAAGAGGTCTAGGGTGGATGAGCTATGAGGAGAAATGAACAAAATCAAACCTCCTACATTTGACGGTGAGCACAAGAAGGATGAAGATGCAGAGACATGGCTGATGGGCATGATAAAGTATTTTCAATTGCATAATTATTCTTCTCATGCATAAGGTAGAATTGTCATCTATCAACTCAAGGGAAAGGCATCCATGTGGTGGGATCAACTTGTGCATGCGCAACACATTAAAGAGAAGAGTGTTACTTGAAGAGAATTAAAGAAGTATTTTGAGAAGAAATACTTGACTAAGAGATAATATGACAAGAAAATGAAAGAGTTCTTTGAAATCAAGCTTGGGAGTATGACAATAGATGAATATGAGAGAAGGTTTTTAGAAATGTTGAAGTATGTCTCTTTTATCAAGGATGAGACAATTAAGATTCACTTGTGTTTGACTAGATTTCCATCATTCACCAGTGAAAAAATACAATATGATGATGCCAAGACATTGGAGGAGACCATAAGGTGAGCTTAATGCCTATATGATCAACAAAAATCAAGGCCAACTTTCCAAAAATCTTGGGAAGACAAAAAGAAATTCAAGATGGATCAGAGGAAGAAGGGAACTAAGCCACCATTCTTCAGAAATAATACTCAGGGACAACCAACTTCTAGAGAATCCAGAACGATTGAGACAGGGGTCAAAGGCCAAGGCAACCACCTATTCAATGCATGGGTTGTAAAGGACATCATATGTTCAGAGATTGCCCTCACAGAGGTGAAAAAGTGAGGACTGTCCATAATGTACAACAAGCTGAAACAGTGGAGGACATGGGCATAAATGTACCAAGGATCTATGCAACCCTAGACAACAAGCAAGCAGAGTATCAGTCACATATGATTGAAGTGGAAGGTGGAGCAAGAAGGCGCTTTTCAAATGCATCCAATACGCATTCTGAACCGAAAAATCAAACAGCTCCGGAATCGAGCCATTGGATGCTACGGTCATGAGGACGCTACTTGGGAGCATGAGAATGCATTGCGGGCAGAATACCTACATCTTTTTGAGGATTTTTGAAATTTTTGTTGTATATGAGTACATAATGCACCGAGGATAGTGCATAAATAAGGGGAGGGGATTGTAATATCCCTAGGTCGAACCCAATTGTAATGCAAATGAAAATGTACTTAAGATGGTGAGTTGTTTGACATCATTTTTGTATGCACCTTTCATGGTATAGTGCGCATGTACTACGCAGTAAAATGAGAAAATGTGCACATTCCAGGATATTGCACAAAAACTTAAGTGCGCACGATTTTGAGGCCAGGAGACCTTTATGTATATGCGGTGTTTTATAGGCTGGTGAGCTAGTTTTGTGATGATTAGGCCGAAGAGCCTATTTTTGGGTATGTCTCATCATTAATATAAAATACATCGTTGCGCGCTGACCGACCACGATAAAAGGGTATGGGGGACTAAACTCCACTATTTAGGGAAAGGGGGGGGGGGTGCTAAAAGTTAAGGAAAAGGGCTAAGCTAGGGAACCTAAGTCAATAAGGAATATTATATTAATATTTCTTAAAGTATAAAATAGGGATAATTATTTTATCCTATGTTCTAATGTTGGGGACAAGTGGGCCAAAGTAGCTCCCAACATGACAAGTGTCAAGTTGGGGACATGCATACATATTGTTGGGACTTAGTTCATTTTCCATCATTCCTTCCATCATTCAGTCAATCGCTCCATCATCATGGAGACGCTCGTTGAGCTATCCTCTATACCTTCATGTCATTGTACCTGAACCTATATCCATACCCATACCTGTTTGTGTAGCTGGTTAGCTTGGGAGCTGGAATGAAGAAGCAGGTTGTCATGCTCGTGGGATATTGAAGAGGCGGGTTGTCAGACCCGTGATCAATCTATTTGGGTGAGAGAATTGTTGGGAATTGATTTCCTAAAGGTGCTAAACTATAGCTACATGGTTCTGAGACTTCATGTCCGACTTGTTGCTGAAACTCGGAAAGGAAGTGGGGCAGCCGAAGGACTGCTAAGCAGAGAAGGGGCACACTTCCTGGGGTGGGACATGAATGTGGGGAATGAAGGACTGTAGGCTGTTAGTTTGAGTTGGCACCTGTGACAAAGTCTTTCTTGTTGTTTGTGATACATTAGCCCGATTAGGAATCCCTTTACCCGGGTGGAGTTTAGTCCCTGCTCGGGGGTGACCCATTGCTGAAAGTGATGAATAGTGTGGTCTAAGGTTGGGAGGTTCGTGGAAGGTCTGCATGCAATTGGTGATATTATTACCAAGATAAGTGTCAATTGTGTGATAAATTTACATGTTGCATTATTATTTATGTGTTTATTTGTATGGGTTTATCATATGTGTGGTTATAACTTTCTGTATATTTATGGGTATTTCCTGTATATGTTGTATGTATATGTTTACTGTTATTTCAATATGAATATGTGCATTTACAAAATGTATTTTTCTGTTTATGTTTTATATATAAAGTTCTGCAAGAGTTCTGTGTGTATATAGTTTAATTGCATGCAGTTCGAAAAATGTATGTGGCATAGCTCAATTGGCTGCTGGGTATGTTACAACATGATATCAGAGAATGAAAGAGTTTTCTGCAGTAGCATAACCCGATTTGGGTGGTCGAGAATGTTATGATATGGTATCTTATAATATTTAATTTGATAATATCATTAAATTTTGAAATTTTACCCTGCTTTCAAAGTTTTTTTTTTTTAACTAGAACGGTTATGTTGCATTAATCGGTTTTCAGGCAAGCCTGAATCAGAAAGTTACATATCTGGAGAAGGTTGGTGACCTCTAACAGTGCTGCCAACCTTCTTTTGGACGTCTTGGGAAACCCATCCCATTCGCTTCTTGGACTAATTCGTGAAAATGACAAAAATTGCTTACATGAATAAATTCTCACAAATTGTGAGCAAAGTAGAAGACAAAAGCAAAGCATTAACCCGGGGGGGATGAGGATTTCCCTTTAATGTAGGGGTCTAGCTTTTTCTGAGATCCTAAAGAAATGTTGGAGGCCGCCTCCTTTTCTCTGCGCGCTTTATTTGTCTTTCGCCCTCTGGTAAGGGGTGGAGACRGRACA
Source organism: Picea engelmannii (assembly GCA_009831015.1). Taxonomy (NCBI): domain Eukaryota; kingdom Viridiplantae; phylum Streptophyta; class Pinopsida; order Pinales; family Pinaceae; genus Picea; species Picea engelmannii. The sequence goes on from ML777478.1 coordinate 827,400, forward strand.
TTGTCTTCTGGTTCWAAAGTTTCCTCAGAGACTGAAACTACCAGGTCTGCGTTGGYAGAAGGTTYCGGAACTGAAGCCTTTGCTGGGGTGGATTYYGRAAGGCTATCATCTGYCGGAGGATCTTCATTGACTGTTGTTGCTTCTGGTTCTAGGTCTTCATCTTCATTCAGTGCATCAAAGCTGTTTTTATTTGCTAGGGTTGCCTCTGCTGAGTGAGTGGCCTTCGGGGCCTGAGCTAGTGGTTCCTTGCGCCTTGACTGCCTTCGTCGATTAGTTACGGGCTGGAAATCCTCTTCTTTGGCTGTTCCCAACTCCTCTGAGGCTTTGGGGCAGCTTCGTGCAAAGTGACCGTAAGCATGGCACCAGAGGCACTTAAAAGGAATCTGCTCGTAGTCCAGCTCTTGAATATGGTGCCATTCCCCCAGGGAGAGGTTAATGGCTTCTGAAAGACCTTTCTCGAGGTTAACTTCAACACATATGCGAGCGCAGGTAAACTGATCCCCTTTCGGTTCCGCACTGTCCAGGAAACGCCAAAGCTTGTTGCCTATGTCCTCCAAAGATCTTGTCCCCCAGAGGTGCAAGGGAAGATGAGGAAGCCTAACCCAAACAAGGGCTGCAGTGATCTCGACTTCGGGATTGAAGTCTAGAGTCCAGGGGGCTAAGAATAGTCCTCTTGACCCCATGAAATAGGGTCCATATCTGAAGACTAGATCACGGTCTTCTTTGCTCGCAAAACCAAAGACAAAAAACCCCCTGCCTACTGCGAACAAAGTGACTTTTCCTTGTATCAGCGCCTTCCACCGATCATCCATCCATGCCTCCACTGTTTTGGGGCTAGGCCATATCCCCGTAAACTTTCCGATGAGGGCCGTTTCTGCAAAAAGAAGGGCAAGATTGCAGGGCCCCTCTGGAGTTAGCTCCAGCGAAGGGATCTCCTCCATCTTCTTGACAAACTTAGACGTGGAAGGAGGCTTGGTTTTGGGTTTTCCCGAGCGAACTAACGCCTTGAATGCTTCCAACCGGTCATTTCCTATCTTGGCATTCGAACCTGAGGCCATGGCTGTCGACCTCCAGCACCAAGACACAGCTATTATGCATGCAAAGTCGTTGGCTCATGCAAGGAGTCTTGATCGCGCCCCTGCAATGGAACGTTGGTCGGCTGCTCCCCACGAAAGGAACGCTGGTCGGCTGCTCGCGTTCGCGCCCCTGAATGCTTGGTCGGAGTCTCTGTATGCTAAGTCGCGCCCCTGCAAACCAATGGAGCTCTGGTCGGCTGCTCCCCACGGATTTCCTCTCACCTGCATACGAAAAACGCGCCCCTGAATGCTTGGTCGGAGTCTCTGTATGCTAAGTCGCGCCCCTGCAAACCAATGGAGCTCTGGTCGGCTGCTCCCCACGGATTCCTCTCACCTGCATACGAAAAACCAGAGCGGGCGGCTAGGGTTTAGACCCTAGCCGCGCTGAGCTCCTCTCGCCTCCTCTCGTCATTCTTTGACTTTTGATATATTTGAAAGGAAAAGTCCTGCTTTCAAAGTTTAAGAAGAGGATTATTATGTAAGTTTAAATAAAAGTTATTTTCATCATTTTATATAATAAATATTTATTAATATACATTTATTTTAATTTCACATGTATTTGTTAAAAGTGTCACTATATAATTTTTTTTTTTTTTTTATAAATATGGATTTATATTAATTTATTTTATTTTATATATTTATTATTATAATGATGCATTTTATTATTATTATTATTATTAATTGTTATTTTAAATTTAATTTATTATTATTTTTTATAAATATGAATTTATTTTATTTTATATATTTATTACTATAATGATGCATTTTATTATTATTATTATTATTAATTGTTATTTTAAATTCAATTTATTAGTGTTTCGTAATTGACATGTTTATTTACATTGTATTTCATTATTTTGAGTGCAATTCATATTACATGTAAAATTTTAATAGTTTATATGATTAATGTATTGAGGGGAGCTCTATCTTATTCCATAAAACCTATTAAACAACAAAGTTTTTTTAAAGGAGCGTAATCTACTAGTCCTATTCACAAGGTGAATCCCTCCATTCGCCAACCTTGGATAAATGGGTATTGGTCAAAGACATACTCAAGCTCTATAATTATTACTCCTACAAAACTTTTTGCATAAAAAATCGAGCTCACATGAAAGATGACACTTATACATTGTTTTATTGTTTTATAGTCTTAAAAAAAAATAGTTTGTGGATGCGGATCTCAATGATGATGATGATTAACGTCCATTGAGATCGAATAGACAAATAAAATTTTCAAACAACAATAAAATATTTGTTAATATCTCGATTTTTAAAGCATAAGTTATATTAAACCATTGATTAGGAGCAAATTATCTTTTAATACATGGAATGCAATGTTTATGGCCATTTTTTTTGTACTTGTTACCTTAATCGTCCAACTCACACATCTCCTAAACCAACAACACACATTGAAGGCCCATCCACTATTTAAAGGATGTCACAATAGTTAATCAAATATAAAAATAGAGCCAAAATAATTTGAATAAAAAGGTTAATGACACAAAACTATCAATTATACCTCCAATGTATCATACCTCCCTCAAGTACTTGTTGACCTAAAAATCTACTTTGCGCTCAACATTATGTTTATCACTTTCATTTCTTCACAAGCTAGCCTCAGGGTTGCTCTTAGCAACCTCTTATGCTCTGGTTCCAATCAAAGACAGTGGTAGGGGTCATAGTCAACATGGTCCTTGCCTATTAAAGAGTATCAGTGGGATGCTTTTAGAGGTTTTATCTGAGCACCGGAGTGACTTATCAGACACTAGAAGAGTATCAGGCAACAATTTAAAGTCACTTGATATCAGTTCAAGTCAGTTACAGGGTGTCAGATTCATTTGGGTTAGTGCCTCCAGTATCAATTTGAGTGATAGTAGGGATAAATGTATTTCAAATTCATGATGTTCCCTAACCTACTATCACCTATTGGACATCTTCATAATAGTAATCAATACCCTTATTTCCATTGGCCTCTTGTCAACACCCATACAGGCTCATTCCGACCTTCTTCGGCTTGTCACAAAACCATGTTATTTTTCCCCTAGGGGAGGCCCTCCCATGATTATTTTTGAGTTATGAAACCCTCCCATATCAAATATGTCAAGGCTGCTTAGTTCGTATTTCATGATTTGAGGACTCAGTTTGCAAAAAATTCAAAGTTGGTTGCTTGTCATTAGGCGGGTCCCGTGAGGACATGGTCATCCATAGGAAAGAAAATGAAACATGTTCATTATGTGGAAACTAAATTGCTTTCACCCTATAGGGATCACGATAATCTTTCCAACGTGTTATCATGATCTTGATTCTGAGTTTGTATGACCATTCTACGAAGGGTGCAACTTTTGGACCTCCTAAATGGCCAAAATCCATAGATGTAGCTTCTTGGTCAGTTTCTATTCATATATCTAGGTTGAAAGGAAAATCGGGCGTATAGGTGATGTAGGGAAGTGTGATATATTTCTAATAGTATAACTTATTCTTGGTTTCTACCCTCGGTTGGTGAGAACAACCCTTTGCAAATTCATGACTAGTTTCATAGGCTAGATTCGTCAAAGTGGTTCAGGGTTAAAAATTTGCTATTGATAGGCCCCAAATTAGAAAATCATGGATTCCATTTTGTAGTAGACTCATAGTCCTTTGCAATGATGCCTCATTTTCCTCATTCTGACATCAGATGACCCAATTAGAGTTGTCACAAGTCTCTGAATTGTTTTAGGCAGGGTAGTCCGATCAACTGGCATGGTAGAGTTTCAAGGCAGTCAAAACAGTAGTCAGCAACCTCATCTTAGAAATCCATTGCCACCTCATCAAAAAGATTTTGTCGATACCTTTCTGTTGATACTTTGTTTTGCTCAATTGGACATCGTATGACGATGTGGCACCTTTCGCAAGATTAGGCATCTTGTGGGCCCCACAAGCAAATTAGGGTCTTTGAGTGCAAAATTTCCTGGACAAAATTGAGGGCATATGTGGAATCAAATCAGATCACCTATGGTATATTCTCAATGTGCTTGTTGAGACCTTTTCGATGACATGCTTCACGTCGAATTCTAACTTTGTCTCATCCGACAACATTTTCAGCCTCAACCAAGGAGGTCATGGTCAAAAGTCAAAGTCTACCTTTGACTTGACACACATTTTGAGGAAATGAATAAAAAACAATTAAAAATTAAAAATTTGGAAAAAAGAGGTGTTCATGCCACACACCTCCTCATGCAAAATTAGGAAAAATTAGAAAATAAAATTTTGGGAAAATACAAAATCTTCACCCCTTTCCTTCCTCGCACTTGGCAGTTTTGCCAAGGAAGGGGAGCGCTTTACAACTCATGCTCAGGTAGATGGAGGGTCCAGGAAGTAGCAAAGGGATTCATGTCAACAAAAGCAAGGTGCAGGCCATGCAGTTTCTAGCCCCAAGCATAGGTACCTCACATCAGTTCCATTTCTATTGCTAGAAAAATCACTGGGTTATTAAATGCATGGATGGTTGCACCATTTTTTCTCTGTGTGTAACAATTCTCCTCTCCTCCATGGTTGTTAGTTTTGTAAATTTTAATTTTTGTTGGTTGTCTCATAATTATGAGTTTTGGTTGAAGTTTTCTGGGTGGCTTTAGTTTTGTTTAATGTCCAAAATAACAAGGGAGAGGGATTCGAACCCCTCTCGGGCTCCCTTAAATCTTTTAATATTATGTGTTCACTGCAATGTATAGGCATGTGCCTGCAGTTATGGAGGCTAGGGGGTTTGAAACCCCAACCACCCCCTTTTTTCCCTCTGAAAAAGCCCTGAAATTTGTGAAAAAAATTTAAAGAAAAGGGGAGGGGGGTCAAACCCACAACCTCCCCTCTCCCATTTTAAAGTTTGGAACCCACTTTGCCAATGAAAAATCAACTTTTTTTTGGGCAGGTGCACCACCTATTGGCGACCTACCATGTGTGTATACCAACCACAACTCCGAGCAGCTCGAACCACCTATGTGCATGGCCAACACCACCTCAACCCCCTCTACCCACGTCTGAGCCATGGTCGCCCAAGCTCCACCCCTCTGCATGCTCCTCATCCCACAATCTTTCATGGAGCCTTATCCTCTAATCCTAGCCCCTTTGCACATGACCAAACACCCGATCTTTGCTCATGCCTTGGTCCTCATGGCTTACACCACCCACCTCCAATTGAGCCAATGCCACTGACACCATGCTTTAGGCCACCCAACACTCTCCACTGTGAAGGGAATCCACCTCCAACCTTCCTCCCTGAGTGGACCACCTCTGCCATTGTTGGCCTCTTCTCCACCTCTCTACTCAAACCCTCATCCCTCCAACCTTCTGTCGAGCCACTCCAAAACCCTGCCCATCTGAGCCAGCTCTGCTCCACACCATTATGATATGAGAGCTCCTCCAAATGGTTTCAGCCTTGGATAGTTACAAATCCTTCTTCTGCCAACTGATCACTAGACCACTTGAACCCTTTCACCTCCACCTACAAATGACGAGAGAAAAAGGGAAGTCGGGCGTGGGACTCTGCCACCAAGGTGGAGCTACCACCGCTTAGCCCATGGGGCTTTTAACATATTAAAAACAAATTTTTTGGTGCGTGTGGGTAGCTAGCGACGGGGATGGACATGAAATTTGTGGTCATATGGGCGACCAGGGTTGGGCATGAAATTATGTGGTGTGGTCACCTGCCGTGGTTGTATGGGTATATGTTACAACTATATATTAAAATTTAAATTTTTACCCCCCTGAGGTCACTAGGCTTTTTAATTCCATATCTCCCTCATCTGGAGGCGGATTTTCGCCGAGGAATAGTCAAAACGACCGGGATGAAGTGTAGAAAGAAACCATGGTATTCACCTTGATAAATTGATCTTGGGTTTTTAGTGAAGCCTTCTAGAGTGATAGGGACTCCTAATTGGTCTCGAGACATGTGCCAGAAGGAGGCATAATTGGAGGCCTTTGGGGCCAAATTCCCGAAATACGAGAGACCCATTTAAGCTATAGGAGTGTAGGCCTGTATTAGCCTACCATTTCCAGTGTTCAACCCATATTTATGATTTAATTACAATCCCCCCCCTGATCATCCCTCCAGCGAGCACTTTCCCATTAACATTTATGGGGCCATATCTCACTCTCTGGAGCCCAAATTGTTGCAAATGAAAGGCAACTAAAAGATAGTAGATAGAGTTGCATCATGAAGGCTTAATAATTCAAGTTTGTGGCTATATGGTAGCAAGGAATAACCTTTAAAGGTTCAATCTTAGGGTGTCCCTTCACCAAATCAAGCCTGGATTGAGGCCTTCCTTCATCGAGTTTCAATGATACTAATAGGAAACAAGGGGGAGGTAAAAAAATGTATGAAAAGTGCCTAAACAATAGGAAGTTCCTTACATTCAGTGGCCAAACCCAATAACCCCTGCCGTCGAAAGCAACCTGAATTTTCCCCAAGTCATGGGCCTTCATATCGATGAATCTGACAACTATTGATGGCCTTGGACACCAAGAAGACACCTCATTTACAGCTGCAAAGCAGGGAATCAATCAATGTGTTATTGGGATGACACAAATTCCAAGGCAAATGATGAAGTGGCAACCCAATTTTTTCATTTTCCCAAATGACGTTTTTGTAAGAAGATTTGTCTTAAATGATTCACTTTTTGGGTTAAAATATTGTAATTAATGTATCAAATCAGATTTTGATTTCTTTTTGGATAAGGACAATGAAATTTAGGGTTGGTCCACTTGTCACTTTCCCAAAAGTGACAAGTGTATTGTGACCTAACCCTAACCTTCACCTCTCCTTTATAAATAAGAGGAAGGCTTTGTACAAATGGAGGTTTGTTGAATAAAGCATAAAAGTTCTGCTGAATTTTCTCCAAAGAGTCTTAGTGTTTGTTTGTACTTGTTATCCTTTGGTTGTTGGATTTTTTTTAGTTGTTAGTTAAGGATTGAGGTGTAGTAGTAAATACTTTTTATGTTAGTTATCTATAGGAGGGGTTGGTTAGCTAGGTATTTCTTGTTGCGACCTTGGGTTTAACTTCATGGTTTGCACTTATTAACAACTGTGTTTAACTTGTTTAAAGTGTTTTTTGTACATATTTCCTAAAGGATCTAAGTATTTCATCCATAGTTAGTGTTTAGGAGGTCTAGGGGTCCCTTAGGACAACCCTCAAAGCCTCTTTTCTCTGTTGGTTATTATTGTTTTTTTGTCTCATTTTGTTCTTCTATTAGCTTTAAATTTTCTGCCATTTATATTGTTGTCCTAAATCGGAAAATTTATCAATCTAGTCAATTTACCCTTCCAGGACAACCATCTTAGTTGGTTGTTATATAACTGTCATTTAAAATTTATGTTTTATTTATTTCAGTTATGTTTTTGAAAATCACTAAAATTTCATTTCTTGCCTATTAGGAGTTAATTGATTGCTTGTTCTGCTTCTCATGAGCGATTGGGTACCAACTGAAGACCCGTTTGAGGCAAAGAGGACAACATGAAAACAAATAAAAACATCAGGATAGACCTATAAAATCCATTCCCCACTCTCAATTTCACATTTATTTTGATTTCACTCAGTTACACAAACCTTGCACGTGTTTTAATGTTACTATACCATGTTATTGTAAAGAATTTATGAGCTTTTACATAATTTTCTATTCATAAACAATCTCAATTTTAACTTTGTATTTTGTCATTCATTTAATTTTACTAGATAATTTCAATTCCCCAAACAAGGAATTAGTTGAGGCTCTCTTGCATATGGCGACTATGCGGTCCGCGAAGAGCTTCAACCCATTCCTTTCGGTTGAATAGTGTCCAGGTGTATATTTTATCCTTGATTAAATTTATTTAAGTACCACACCACCCAAGACGAAGGTAAACAGACACATAACCCTGTGATTGGGTGATGGTTGGGTTCCCCCGCCATCATACCTATTGTGGTTAACATCAAGTTTAGTAGGGAGGGTGAACTCGTATTCACTTGCATTGTTTATTTTCTCTTTCTTTAACTTTCAGGTTGCTTCCATTCAAAAATAACAAACAAAAAACATGCAAAAAACTTGAAAACAAAGGCAAGGGTCCGCCCCACAAAACATAAAAACCAAAAAACACTCTATTATATATATATATATATATACCAATGCTTGTGTTTAAATAACTTTAAAATCACAATTAAATACATGTTTAAAGTCTCACCTTTCGTCAGTCCAGCCCATATATATACCACTGCTTGTGTTTAAATAACTTTAAAATCACAATTAAATACATATTTAAAGTCTCACCTTTCATCAGTCCACTCCATACCTTAGTGAATATTAGTTTGAAGCTCGTTATATTCCTCTTTTCATCACTGTTACAACTTACTAAAAGGTTTTTATTTAATTTTTAGATCCCTTTTTAGCCCTTGAAAAGTCTTGGGACCACTTTCTGGGCAATTTGAAGCATGTTCCCACACACTACAAGTCCCAAACAACTTTTTGTTCATCACTTACAACCACCTTAAAGGATGTTTTATTCTTATTCTTCGACAATTTTGCACAAGACATTCACTAGGCAATTGTTTGAAACCCCGGTTTACCCAAGGAACCAATTTTGGAATCTTTCCCAAGTACATAAGGGAACAAACAACTTGTTGCTTGCTTTTAATAGTTTGTTGTCCTAAAAATCAACAAGCTTATTTTCGTCCCCTTGTCCATATTTTTCACTCTTTGTGCCATTTTGGCCACCCAGGACGCTGAGGGAGGATGATACCCAAGTCGGGTGGTCCTAAGAGAGACTTTTCGTAAGTATTTCACCTTTAATCTTTCCCATTTTCATCGCCTTAGACACAGGACCATCTAAGCTGCGGGTAGCCTTTGCCTTGTGCCGAGCTACCAAAGAGGTTGTAACTAGCTTCACAATCAGATAGGTTGGATCCGTCCCAACACACATATTTTTCTTATAACGATACTCAATGCTCCTAAAGGAATCCAAGAAAAGGAAATCCATGGAGATTGATAGTCTCATAATTAATCCATAATAGCCACCTCCCAACCAAGTAGATGTAGATTTTCATCAAAAAGATAGTTGACAATTTTGAAATATGAAAAAGAAATGTTTGATATCTATGAGTAAGAACTCCTAATGATTGATAAGGAAGTATTTTTTTGGAATTATTGTGTCAAACAATTGATTTTATATGTTTTTAATAATAAGGTAGACACATATGCATTATGTAAAGTTGTAATTAATGACAAATAGGTTGACATATATATCACTAGAAATGTAGCACATGTACATCCAATGATGTATATGTTATTTTATATGTTCATTGAATGTTGCGTTACGAAGTGCATATTACCCACCCCCCAAAAAAAACATATTATGACATAAGGAAGTGGATATTTTTCATCTTCACTACTTAAAAATGTCCCCCTTCCAACTCCATATTTTGTGGCTCCTACAACAATATGTGGATAGAACTCTAATACTATTAGAAAACATCAAGATTGTATTGATCTCCCCTCCAACTCCATAATTGAGTCTCCTACAACAATATGTAGTCATAAATCTAAATGTTACTAAGATTCATCACAATTGAAGATTGTCTTGATCTCCCCTCCAACTGCATATTTAGGGCTCATACAACAATACATGGACAAAAATCTAAATGTTACAAAGATTCATTATGATCTTTTGGATTGAATTTGTAGATTTTAACCTTGTACAAATAATTACTGCAAACAAATTCTTAATAAAATATACAAGATACAATGGCACACAAACACACATTACACAAAGAGTTTTACCCTGGAAACCCAAACCGAGAAAAACAACAACCTGTTTAGAGCCGCACCTCTAATTTTCTATTCATTATTTTTTCATTGTTTACAATACAATATACATATAGGATCCCACAACACCCAAACCCCTAATACATTGACCCATATTAGTCAATAACCTTAATTCCTTAACCAAAATTAGAAAACCATTGGAAGAAACCATGTGCTGAAAAACCGCCAAAAAACGGACACAAAAAACCACCAAAAATGGACCAAAAAACTCCCATATTGGTGTACAGTACATGACATCAGTTTTGTAAAGAATATAATGCATACCCAAGATTCTCCCACTTGTTGTTTTCTTTGCATACAGGGGGTTACATGATTAGATAATCAACAAACTAGGGAAGCAATGCCCATAGATCCTCTACACCAAGATAACTTCTCAGTGCTCACATATTTTGCTAATGAATATGGAGCATTCTCCAAAGTGTTCATCTTCATCAGCAACACCTTCTTGTCTTGAACCATTTCTCTCACAAAGTGATACTAAACATCGATATGCTTTGTCTTTGAATGATAAGTTGGGTTCTTCACCAGGAATATTGCACTCTGACTGTCACAATCTATCCTTACAGCTTGTTGTACCAACCCAATACCTGAACACAATCTCTGTAACCATACTACTTCCTTGCTTGCATGAGTGATTGCCATGTATTCAACTTCTATAGTTGAGAGTGCCACTATAGATTGTCTTTTGCTCATCCAATGGATTGCTCCTCCAAACAAGTTAAACACATACCCACTTGTAGATCTTTTGCGATCCAGATCTCCAACCTAGTCTACATCGACAAAGCCATGTATGTCCAACACTCTGTCCAATCATGGTCTTACTTGGTAGCACAATCCATAACTAGTAGTGCCACGCAAATACCTAAAAAACCTCTTTACCATTGTCTAATGCTCCTTCCTTGGTTTTGACATATACCTGCTCAAAATTCCCACTACATGTGCAATGTACGAACTAATACAAACCATTGCATACTTAAAACTGCCAACCGCACCTGCATATGGAACACCAAACATGTCCTCTTCCTCTTCCCATGTCTTGGGACACTAATCCATAGATAGCTTTACACTTACATGAATAGGAACCGTGACCGGTTTACATTCCTGCACATTACACCTCTGCAATATTGTCTTGACATATTTCCTCTGATTTAACCAGAGTTTCCTATTTCCTCGATCTATTTTAATTTTGATGCCCAAAATGAAATTTGTAGCACCGAGATCCTTCATGTCAAACTTATAGGACAACTAAGTTTTCACATCTTGGATAATCTCCTCGCTGTTTCCTATGAACAACATATCATCCACATACAAGACCAAATAAATAAGATGATCATCAATTAATTTGAAATACACACAGTGATCCACTTTACTCCTTGTGAAGCCAAGTCCCAACACATAAGTATCAAACTTTCGACACCATATCCTTGGTGATTTCTTTAACCCATACAGGGAATTTTTCATCTTGCATACCAACTCCTTCTTTCCCTTCACAACAAATCCTTTTGGTTGCTTCGTGTAGATTTCTTCTTCAAGATCCCCATGTAGGAATGTTGTCTTCACATCCATCTGTTCTACTTCAAAATCAAACACAACAACAATAGATAAAAGAAATATAACATAAGTTAACTTGGCAACATGAGAAAAAATATCACCAAAATCAATTCCTTTGAACCGGGAATAACCTTTTGCTATTAACCGAGCTTTGTATTTCTCCACTTTGCCTTCGACATTCATCTTATTTTTAAACATCCATTTGTTTCCAATGGGATTTCTTCTAGTCAGTAACTCCACCAGATCTCAAGCCTCATTCTTGTCCAAGGCTGCCATTTCTTCAACCATGAACTTTTTCCAGAGTTTTCCATCGTATGAATCCACTACCTCCCTAATAGTTCTAGGATCATCATCAATAATTGTTATATTCCAAAAATGCCACATCTATGCATCCAAGACATTGGCCCATCCATTTGCATACTTTGCCAAAAACACCGTTGAGGCTTCCTTCTAAAAAACCATTTTTTGGATAGTATATGCACCCTGTTGAACTAATAGCTTGCGTACACACACATGCTGCATGCTAGTTAGCCTGTGTACATATGCTTGTTGCATGCTAGTTAGCCCGCGTTTACCTTCAAAAGTTGCAAAAAATATAAAATAACACATATTTCGACGGAGTTTACGGGCTATGGAGGGTTTCCTAACCATTTTACCCATTGTAGCCCGTCCTAAATCGAATAACCATCTCTTTCTCATATAAAAAGAGGTCTTGGGGAGTCATTTAGACACAAGAATAAGAGAATAATAAAAATCTTCCAAAATTTCTTTCCCTCTCATTGCCCAAGATTTGCATCTTGCTCTGAGTTTTAGCCTCAACTTTCCCCTCCATCCATTGTCCCTATGCAACCCTTCTTCCTTCCCTTGATGGTAGATTTGTTGTGAGAATCTTGTGTGGAATTGATGCACTTCGAGCCACGATATAGGAGCCCAGACTTGGTTCATAGAGCGATCAAAAGCAAAGGTTGTAACCTTTTTATCTTGAATTTGAATAAAAGAGATTATCTTTGTCCCAAAACCCTATACATGTTCTTGTTAATTTGAACATTTATATCTACACTTAGGCTTTTAAAGTGATAATTAGAGATTGTATATGTTGTTGCATTGTATTCTTAATCCCTTGCAGGTCAGATTTGGGAGGAGGTCCGTGATCTAGGAGGCAACAACAAGCGGAAGAGGTCTACATCAACTGTAAGGATTTAACATGCACTTATTAACCCTCTCTTCTTTATCTCTCTTATCAATTAGTCTAGATGGTTTTGGGGTAGACTAAAGATAAATTAGTCTTTTAAGGGAGTTATAGCTCTGCCTATTCCTTAGACCCAATTTAAGGGAAATTTCCCCATAGAAAAATTGGCGACTCCACTGGGGAGTCCCTCTAGGGTCTTAGTGGGATATTTTGGTTTGATTTGATTTTTTCATTTTCCTTTTTATTTTTCTAAGTTTCTTGAGTCCGTTTGGGACTTTGGTCACCTTCAAGGTGCCTACCAACCTCCCTTGCCCAATTTTCTGTCCAAACCTTTCTCTTTTTTGAAAATTTGCAAAGGTGTACATGCCCTGTCCTCTGTACATCACACATACATACGCATTCTGCATAGTATACAACCCACGTACATACGCAGGCTGCTCGTGCACAACATATGTCTTTGTGTTTTGGAAGGGTTTTTTAAAAAGACTTTTTCTTTCATGGCAAGAAGCTCTGTGCTTCTCAGGCCTTCCTGAAATCTTCAGGGTCTCTGTTATTTGTGTTTGGTTGGGTTAAAAGACTCGGTTTATCTTACAGTTTGTAAATAACCCTTGTTGTTTCTTTACTTCTTTAGTTTTCTTTTAGGGTTTAGGGTGAACTTGTAAGCGTTAGATCCTCCTGTGGATTCTGAATCCTTGCGTTCAAGTAGTGGCTTAGGGTCTGTGTTAGTCTTGGTTTTATTTTCTCTTCACCTTGTTTATGCTTTGAAAAACGAAAAAATATCATTTACTTGTGATTTTCTTTTCTAAGCATTCAAAAATCAAAAAAATTATAGTTGCATTTAGCTATGCATTTTTGTTTGGTAGTTGTAGCATAGGTTGTTTATTACAAAATAAAAGAGTTCCATTTGCAAAGTTCCTTCTACGCTATCTCCTTGAAAGTTTAGTAGTTTGCATTTGCATTGTGAAACAAAAAGTACATTCTAGGAAACTTGTTGCATTTTAGGATCTTGAACTATATTTCGAAATGTTTGCACTTACAAAGATTAAAAGCCATCTTTCAATTGTAGAACCTAGTTTGCTTTTTGCACGAATCTTCTAAAGCTTTTATTTTTTCTTTTTCGTCTCTTGAAAACACAATAAGTTGCACGTCCGTACCCTTTTGAGTAAATCAAGCCACTTAAAATCAATGATTAACACTTAAAATCAACTAGACTTTTGTTTGTAGGGTTCACTAAGTAGTCTAGGCTTTAGGGCCTTGAAATATGTGTGGAGAGGAAACTCTTCAAGGCCTCTTAAACAACCATAAGAGTCTATGATTGGGAGTGTCAGAGTCCAGTTTTGTAAGATTCAGTCGAGACCCCCCTCTAACACAAGGGTTAAACACAACGTTACGTGAGGAAAGGTAGAGGAGATAACCCCTCAAATGCCAGATCAAACATAGTGGGGATTGTATATTGAGGGTCGTTCTTGGAATTTTTGTTGATCAAATTTTACTACGGAGCCTCGTGGACCTCAAATCTGTTCAAGATCCTCAGTTGGATTCTGGAGCATTTTCCTTCGGTACCCTTGAAGGGCTTCATAATTTTTTATCCTTCTCATAACGATCAACTCGACTATCGAATGTACCCTCCTGATGACTGAGTGCGAGCTGGAAACCTAGTTGCCTGCTTTTAGGGACTTACATGGGTGACTGTGGGGGTATAGCACGATACCTAAGGAAGATGTCGTATCACACTTTTCAGAGTATACCGGGAGGGTGTTTCTGTGTTCAAGTTAGACTTGAACCGATAAGTTGCTCTAGTTCATATTGGCGTAACTGTTATTCCTACCAGTTAGTTGATTTCTTGATTTGTTGTTAGGAACTTTTTAGTGCGTGCTCTGTGTTTCGCACTAGCTTAACCTTAGAGTTTCGGTTGATCATTTCACAAGGTGGAATATCAACAACTTCGTCATTCATGTAGGCTTCAGGGCCTATTGTCGGTTACTTTAGATCCACCTCTGCCACCACTGAGGCGCAGGCTAGATCAAGAGAGTTCATTTCAAGCGAGCAGGTCATAGGAAACTGTACCTGAGCTGACTCCTAGAGAATACTTTCTTGCACCAGAGGATTCCACCATTTATGACCTCGAAGTTGAAGGATTTAGGCCTGCAAACCCTCCAATGACTAACTTATCGACAATCCTTCTTATTCATATAGTCCTTCCTGAGGTGACTTCACCTGAACGTTAATTTGTTAGATGAGCGGCGATGGAAGAAAATAGTGCTAGATCTTTTAGGAGTCCTCATACTCCCATCTCGGCTGCCAAGGGAGGGGGTGTCATGCCTCCTCACCCACTTCCACCTATCGGGACTATAACTGTCTACTCACCCATAACTTCAGGCAGTGGCACAATCCCCTCAACAACTATGACCATTGTTCCCTCTATGCAGAACATGTCTGGAACTCCCTTTTCATATGGGACATTGAGTTTCGACTCTAGTTCGACCTTAACCTACTCTACTCTACAAACTGTTGGTATGGGGGTAGGGAGTTCTAATGCTCCCTTACAAGGATCTTTCGCAGGCACCACTGCCCCATTTAACGCTATCCCTTATGGTGGGGTCCATATCCTTCCTCCATCCCCTTCGCTCGGAGGCGTTTTCTAGCAGCCAATCGGGCTTAACACCAACTCTAGCTTGTTCAATGTAGGGAGTCACGGGCCTCAATCATATATGACTATGGTAGGCTCTATGCATTTTTATTTGTTCTATGTGTTTGGAAATAACGCTTTCTCATCGTCTGCTTTCTCGGCAGGGGGAACCTCAACTTTGGTCAACCAAACCTTATGCAAGTCTTCATTTTTTCATAGGGAGTGATGACAAGAGTTTACTCCTCACAAGGTCTTGTAAATCCCTTGCATGGCTTGTTTCCTTCGCAAGGAATGTCGATCGGGGGCAACCCCTCCCATGGTCAGTGGAACCGAGGGCAAGGTTCAATACCTATTCTAGAAGCGTTGGTTGGGGGCAACCCCAACAAAAGTCCTTGGAATATAGTGCATGGAGCAATCCCTACACAATGTATGTCATCCAACTACATGAATTTGTCGGTGATGCAGAATCAATCACAAACTCCTTTTACTAGCAAGGGCCACCACGGTTTCTACCAAAACCCTAGCCAACAGGCAAACGTTTCCTGCCAACCTGGTGCCAGTCAAAATCCAGGCCCCTCTTTTCCTTTGAATCCACCACAACCTAAACTACCTTTCCTGCTAACTCTACATTTTCTAGACTTGTTGAGGCTATTGAATGACCCTATCTATCATGATCCGTGTTGCCCCCCCATGCTGACTAAGTTTCCCTCGTACATCCCTAAGTTTGAAGGCAATCTAGGCGAAGAGTCGGGTGATCATGTTACGACATTTCATTTATGGTGCTCATCCAACTCGTTAAAGGATGACTCCATTTAGCTGTGTTTGTTTCAACACACTCTTATAGGGGGTGCCGTGAAATAGTATATCGAGCTCGATAACTCGAAGTACACTTACTTTAACGACTTGACTATGTTTTTATTAAACCATTTCTAGTTACCGGTAAGATACGATGTTGACACAGAGTTGCTGGCCAACTTCAAACAAACAAAATTCATCCATACCTCGGATCACATCCAAGAATGGCGTCGACAAAAGAGCTTGATCAAAGTTAAGGGCCCTCCCACATTTTTTCTCAAGTGGTTCCTAAAGTCCTTGGTGCCTTGTGTATCCAAAGACCTTGTGACATCTGGGGTTTTTTCCGAAGAAGAGGCTATCATGAGAGCCCAACAACTGGAGTTGATTTACTCTCAATCTAGTATGTTGTACGAGATCCTTTCGGACGCACCACGGTCGACTTTCGATAAGACCAAATAGAAGTCTGGGCCTCACACCAATGACATAGTAGGCTCAACACAAAGCAAGCCCACATATCAATTGACTAATCGATTACAAAAGTTATCGATTCAACAGACTATGGCCAACCCAACTCCTATTTCGACTTCCCCCACAACCCAAATGTCGAATGTACACAATGGGCAATCGACGAATCCCAAGGGTAACCAACAATCCGAGGGAAAGAGTAAATCTAAAAAAAGAAGGGCAAGGGGGATAAGAATGTTGGGTATGTGTTATATTCTTTGCACGAGTAGTAGTGTTTGAGCGTATACGCCGGGCGCGCAGCGGGGTTAGAGGGGGGGGTGCAGGGGCAGTGCCCCTAGAATTTTTTTTTCTACCTCGGGAAACTTGACACCTACCTCAAGAAACATGTCATGTATTTAGGTGGTTTTTTTGGCACATGGTTTTTGCCGATGGCTTTCTATTTTCGGTTAAGGAATTAGGGTTTTGGACTAATCCAGGTCATTGGGTTAGGGTTTTGGATGCCGCTGGCTCCTATATGTATATTGTATTGTAAACAATGTAACAAAAATGAATGAATATAATATATGTTGGTTTTCCCAGTTTGGGTTTCCAGGGGAAAAATCTTTGTGTAATGTTTGTATTTGCCATTGTATCTTTTCTTTTCTTTTCTGAATATCTGTTTACAATAGACATTGTACAAGGTTAGAATTTACAAAGAAGGCTACGAATAATACTGGCAAGGGTAAAAACGAAAAGAGGAAGGTGAAGTTTCTATGTAAGCTTTGCATGGACAACCACTTGACTCACCAATTCCCTCAGCTTGAGGAAGCCCAAAATCTATTAGCACAACAACGACCTGCCATGTTAACCAACCATTTTCCATAAGGGAAAAAAATGGCTCAAGCTTCCTCATCCACGAATGCTCCTAGGGGAAATCAGGGAGTCCCCATGCCTAGTGCTAATAAGAAAGACACAAATGTTTATATGATGGGATCCGATGCTCATCTGTAGACCAGGGATCATAATTACGGAATGCCAAAATCTGCTGAGAAGGGGAAAGAAGCCTCCAACTCACTGACTCGTCTTCAAATTGAGAAGACCGTGGGAGAAACTACGACTCACATCCCTAAGGGTGCATTTAAGAAGGCTTCTCACAACCCGAACGCAAGGGCTGCTAAGAAATACTCCATCGTGGAGGATCTGACAGAAACTCCTTGTGCAATGTTTGCTTTGGAAGTCCTCCAGATTCGCCCCTCACAGAGGAAAGCATTATTGTTTGCCTTGGGAGCAGCCGAGACTACTAACTCGAGAATTATTGTTTTTTACACTACATATTATAAACCTCGTCTTCCTCACCACGTCGCTTTTTAGATAGTAGCGGTTTATGCCACGAAATGATTGACACAGAACATTTTCAGTACGGTGGTTGATGAGGATGCCTCGACTTGTGTGATGTTGTTGTCATGTTGGAAGACCATTGGCCAACTTGATTTGTCTTTGTCTCCCACATTGATAACCATGTTTGAAGGTCGATATTTTATACCACATGGCATAATTCCCTCCTTCCCCATGCAGTTTGAGGGAGAAATCGTGTGCGTGGAGGTAGAAGTAGTCGATGTGCCTCTCAACTACAATCTTTTGTTAGGACAAAGTTTGACCTACGATATGATAGTGGTTGTATCCACCATTTTTCAGGTCTTATGTTTTTCCGATGAAGGTCGGATCATAACCATTGATCACTTATCCTTCTCCCGTCCTGACCCTTCATCGAGGGCATCCACGGTCCCGATCATTGAGAACCCACAACGAGGTACCATCAACTTAGGTGTCAGATTGTTTCCATGTTTAATGGAGACTTTTGATTATCCGCCGCTTGCCAATGATGTCAAGTTTATTTCGGTTGTCCCCGACCAGCTGAAGGCTTTGATCTTTCAAGTTGCTTCTTTTAGAATGAGTTACTTTAATGACCCATGGATTTTACTTTCCCCATCGGCTTCGATGGGAGGGGTAGGGCACCCTATAATGAATATTCCCTTATTTGCTACTGAGGTTGCACACAATATTTTCCAACAAGCCTCGACCAACCCTGATCTAGATCCCGTTCTCGAGCTTATTTGTGCTCAAGACTCTCTTGCCACTCATGATCCTTTGGACATAGTCTTTGCCTCCAACGAGGCTATTTTGGAGGCAATGATTGGACCAAATAGACCTTGGGAAGATCTTCACCACAAATCTTATTTTTTACCCGAGCATAACAGAGTAGAGGCAAGAGATTTCACTATGACCGTGAATAGAGATGTCACTTGTCCTATTAACCATCTGACCATGCACAAAATCTATTTCAAGGGCAACGTGGAAATTATAGATGAAACGATTCCCATCGACATCTCTAGAACCCTCGGCGTCGTGGAAAACATCTTTGTTGAAGCATATTGTTCCGTCGAGGAGATTCATATCTATACTGAATTATTTGAAGAATGCGCGACGTTTTTTCTTGGTCTTATGAGGAGATTCCAGGCATTGACCCATGAAAAGTTGAATATGAGATTACAACTTACCTCGATGTTAAGTTTGTCTGACATAAGCTTCACCCAGTCAATCCTTGCAAGGTAGCGACCATCAAGGTTGAGGTAAAGAAACTCATAAAGGTTGGTTTCATCTATCCATTGCAATTGACGGAATGGGTGTCGAACCTTGTTCTTGTCAACCAAAAACAAGGTACGATCCGTGTGTGTATGGACTTTCATGATATGAACAAAGCTTGCCCGAAAGATAATTTTCCAACCCCATTCATTGACCAGATTGTTGTTGAATATGCAGGTTGTGAGGTCTTTTCTTTTATGGGCGTTTTTTTCGGGTACAACCAGATTCAGATCAAGCCCGAGGACCAACATAAAACAACGTTTATATGTCCTTGGGGTACATTCACATACAAGAAAATTCCTTTTGGCCTTAAGAATGTTGAAGCCACTTTTTAGCGGGTCATGTTGTTTGCCTTCCACGATCTCAAACACATAGTCGAGGCATATCTTGATGATCTAGCATCACGTTCCCGTAAGAGATTTGATCATCCCTCCCATTTACAACTTATCTTTGAGACGTGTCACTACTATTAGATTCACTTTAATCCTAATAAGTGTAGTTTTTGCATAACACCGGGTCGCTTGTTAGGTTTTATAGTGTCAACTAAAGGGATCATGGTGGATCCTTTGAAGGTTGAGGCAATAGTTCAATTTCCTTCTCCGTGTACAATCCCCCAACTTCAAAGTCTACAGGGGAAAGCTAATTTTCTTTGGCATTTTTTTGCTAACTATGCCGAGATTACTAAAGGGTTTATGTGTCTCTTGAAGAAAGGGGTCCCATTCTGTTGGGATGAAGTGGCTCAATGCTCTTTCGAAGTGTTGAAATGTGCTCTGGCCTCTGCCCCTCTGTTCAGTCCTATAGATTATGGCAAGGATTTCTTATTGTATTTGGCTGCCAAAGAGTCTACTATTGGCATGGTATTGGATCAAGAGGATGACGTGCTCGAAGAGCATTTTATCTACTATCTTATTGGAGGCTTGGTTGGACCAAAACTCAACTAAACCCATGTTGAGAAGTTGGAGTTGGCAGTTGTCCAATGGTTCTGTCATTACATCTTACTTCGCAAGACCACCATCGTAGCTACCGTGAACCATTTTCAATATGTGTTAACATGATGGGTCATCGACGGGAAAATCAGTCGATGGATAGTCATCTTGCAAGACTTTGACTTGGATTTTGTTTCGGTGAAATATAAAAAGTCCTTGGTCTTTGCTGAACTAATTTCAGAACTTCCGGTTGAAAATGGTAATGATTTGGCCGAAGAGTCACTGATCAATGGGTATCTTTTCGTTATTTCATCTTCGGACCCTTGATATGGAGATATACTTGTGTATCTTTAGACTTTGAAGTGCCCTTCTTCTGCTTCTTGCGATGAGTGTCTATGGATACGTCCTTGTGGAAAAAACACCTGTAAAAGTCCTCAAATGGATCTGAAACCTATCCCAATGTGTTCAGAGCATAACAATTAGCCAAAAATGACTATTCAGTCACAGAAAACAGACTTGGGCTCATCTGAGCATGACCTCAATCAATAAGGGCTTCAAGCTCACTGGAGCTCTCTGAAACTTCAATGGTGAAAAACATGCAAAAGAAGTCTTCAAATGGCTTTGAAAACAGTGCCAATGGATTTAGAACGTCCAAAAACCCCTAGTTGGGCTTTTTCGACACCTCATTTGGCCAAAAAATGAAGTAGTTAGGCCTCCTGCCATCTTCCTCCTTCAAGCTTGTTGTCTCTGGTTCGCCAAAATGCACCTCTGTGTGCCCAACCTAGCTCACACACTCAATCTCGTGCTAAAACCTAGCACCGGTGCATAACCGTAAAACGGGTGAAACTGTAGGACGGTTAGGGCACGCCCAACCCCTAACCACCAAAGCCGTGGGCATATGGGTCCATGTGACCAAGTCTTAACGCGCAAAAGGGCTAGTTCCAAAAACCAATGGTTAAACGCCAAATGTTCAAACGCGCGTGCACTCTCCGTGTGACAAAGGGTCATATGGTAATACACATAAAATCGGGGGCTGGGGCTAAGCCCTAGCCCGAACCCCGTGCCAACTTAAAACATATGTGAATTTAAATTTATATAACAACATATATATAATAAGTAATACAGTGTGGTACGTTGGTAACGCAGACTTTGCAAAGGCTATGCATTGTGGTGGAGGTCCGGGGTTCGATCCCCATGGACCATATAACTTTTAAAACCAACAACCATTACCAAACAAATGGGGTGCCACGTGGCACCAAACCATTGGACAAAATATGCCATGTGTCGAAACATCATTCGTCCACATATGCCAATAAATGAATGCCAAGTCACCAACTGCCACCTTAGTGTATGGTCATGCCAGATCATCGTATGACCGTTCCACGTCAGCATCCGTACGGACTATACAGACTATACAGTTAGCACATTTTTTTTTGCCTGTTTGACGATTCAAATAGATCGCAATATCTCACTCATCCGACATCCGTTTGAACCCAAATGAGTTGCGTTGGGTTCGTGATGATGAGGGCTACRCACCCATTTGTTTTGAGGCAATTCTGAGAACTTTGATTTTTGAGCAAAATTTTGACCCCTGGTCCAGATTCTGATCAGGTATGACTTTAGGAAGTTGTTCTTGTTACATAGAGTTGTGTCCTCCTCTGTTTGGTTACTCTTCCAAACATATGGAGAGTTTGTGGTGCCTCTTGTGTCACATACTTATGTCAAATATATGTTTCCCGAGTCTCATTATTTTGTCGTGCTTTTGTCCAAGGGAATTTTTATCCAACCTGAATTGACCATTCTGTAGTTGATCTCTTGAATTTCATGAGTTGTCCATCTCGAGAATCCAATCAAGTTCGGGTTTAGAATCAATGTAGTTTTGTGCCTAATGATTGAGGTCCTCCAGTCTTTCTCCGATGACATGTCGAAGACCTCAGAGTAGTGAGTACTACACTCCTATTGTAATCCTCCCTGAGTTTTTAAGATCTTGAAGTTGTTGCTCGAGCTACAAAGTTATCATCTCCAGCTACAAATGTTGATGGTTCTTGAAGACGCATATCACATTGTACTTGTATATCTTTAGATGATTTCGAGATGTAAATCCGCTATGTATTGTTCGCGGCTAATTTTTTTATAGATATTCATATTTGTCTCGTAGTTATGATTACTATATATATGACATGGATCTATAGTGTATTTTCTTGGAAGCCATGCTTAGTTTATCTTGAGCATGGGTATGCCTGCTTCGGAAAGATTATCATTATTTTGCAGATGACACACTCATGAACACTCGTCTCGGGCTCACTCAACTCCGTGCCTTCCCACTTGTAAAGATATTGTAATATTTTTTCGACCATCAGTTTCTCTTATGACCTCACACATTAGGGGGCATATGTTATAGTCCAAAAATTCCACATCTATGCATCCAAGACATTGGCCCATCCATTTGCATACTTTTCCAAAAATACAATCGAGGCTTCCTTCTAAAAAAACCATTTTTTGGATAGTGTACGCGCCCTGCTGCACTAATAGCTTGCATACACATGCATGTTGCATGCTAGTTATCCCACGTACATATGCTTGTTGCATGCTAGTTAGCCCACGTTTACCTCCAAAAGTTGCAAAAAATATAAAATAACATGTATTTTGGCGGAGTTTATGGGCTATGGAGAGTTTCCTAACCATTTTACCCATTGTATCCTATCCACAAACCGAATAACCATGTTGTTCTCATATAAAAAGAGGTCTTGGGAAGTCAGTTAGATATATGAACAAGAGAATAAGAAAACTCTGCCAAAATTCCTTCCTTCTCATTGCCCAATATTTGCATCTTGCTCTGTGTTTTAGCCTCAACTTTCCCCTCCAACCATTCTCCCTATGCAACCCTTCCTCCTTCCCTTGATGGTATGTTGGTTGTGAGAAAATTATGTGGGATTGATGCACTTGGAGCCATGACAGAGGATCCCAGACTTGGTTCGTAGAGTGGTCACAAGCAAAGGTTGTAACCTTCTTATCTTGAATTTGAATAAAAGGGATTAACTTTGTCCCAAAACCCTATACGTGTTCTTGTTTATTTGATCATTTATATCTATATTTAGGCTTTTAAAGTGACCATTAGAGATTGTATATGTTGTTGCATTGTATTATTAACCCCTTACAGGTCATCTTTGGGAGGAGATCTATGATCTAGGAGGCAACAACAAGTAGAAGAGGTCCACATCAACCGTAAGTATTTAAAGTGCACTCCTTAACCCTCTCTTCTCTCTTTCTCTTATCACTTAGTCTAGATGGTTTTGAGGTAGATTAAAGATAAGCCAGTGTTTTAAGGGAGTTATCGCTCTGCCTATTCCTTAGACCTAGTTTAGGGGGAATTTCCCCATAACAGTAATAAACAAAGAAGAATTTGAACGAAAATCAGGTGGAGTATACCTTTTCAGTTTCCTTCTTTCCCAAACTGATCTCCTCAATACTGGAGTATGAGGGTCTTCTTCTTTTGATTCTTGTTCTTATGTAGAGTCTGATTCATCATCCTTTAACTCAAACTCTATTTTATCTGGTTCTTCCTTTCTTGGTAAGACTTTGCATTTGAGAACATCTTTGATTTCTCTAAATACCACATCTCAATGATACACTACCTTCTTACTTTTTGGGTTCCAAATCTTATAACCTTCTAGACCATCTTTATACCCAATAAAGATAGACTTTTTAGCCTTTTATCCAACTTACTCCTTTTTTCCTTTGGAACGTGAACATAGACCTCACAACCAAATACCCTGAAATGTGTGAGAGAGGGTTTCTTACTAGTCCATACCTCTTGTGGAGTCTTGTCATCCAATGTTGATGAGGGTGATCAATTGTCCAAGTAACATACAATACCCACTGCCTCTACCCAGAATTCATGTCCTACCCTGGCACCAGTGAGCATACACCGTGCTTTTTGGATCAACATCATGTTCATACTTTCTGCAACTCCATTCTGCTGAGGTGTATACGGAGTATTCTTTTGCCTTGCTATACCACACTTCTTACAAAATTGTTTGAATTCATTTCCATAGAATTCTCCACCGTTGTGTGTCCTTATCACCTTAATTGTTTTCTCCATTTGATTCTCAACAAGAGCCTTAAACTCTTTAAACTCATCAAAGACTTCAAATTTATTCCTAAGGAAATATATCCAAGTATTTCTCGAGAAGTCATATATAAATGAGACAAAGTACACATATTTTGCCAGTGATGAAATCGACACAGATCCAAACACATCACTGTGCACCAATTGTAAAATTCCCTCTGCCCTCATTGCACCATAAATGAATCTTACCAAATTTCGCTTTCCATATACACATTGTTTATGGAAATAAAAAATCTAGAGAGCAGTTAGACATACCTTCAACCATACCTTTACCATGTAGTAGTCAAAATCCCTTCTCTTTGATATGCCCCAATCTTTGATGCCACAACATAACCTTTTCTCGAGAGACTGTAGGAGTTTTTTCTTCTTCGACTCTAATCTCAAGAACAATGGAACTATTACACACATCACTAATAGTGCTTCCCTGCAGCTTATTCATAGTTCCAATTTGAACTCCCTTCAACAACACCATTGCTCCTTGAGCCATCCTGTAGGTTTCTTTCTCAAACACTATTTTTACCCCCACATCGTCCATTTTTCTTACATAAATAACATTTTTGGCCCATCCTGGGATGTGCAAAACACCATATAGTGTTCTAATCCTTCCATCCATGAGCTTCAACTTGATTTTCCTCGTCTTATGATTTTGGTTGTTGAGCCATCACCTAGGAAAACATCATCTCCATCATACTTTTCATATTCATAGAACAACTCCCCGTGGGGAGTGATATGAAAGGATGCGCCTGAGTAGCCAACCATGCCTCATGATCTGCATGTGTGCTTGATGAAGCCAAATACACATCCCCTCCTTCTTTCGAGGATGTTTTTGCTTATATAGAAGGATCATCTTCAAAATTCTTCCCTCTCTCAATGCTTTTGGATTTACATTGCTTCCTGTAGTGCCCTTCTTTTCCACATCTCCAACATACCTTTACAAACTTTTCAGGATATTTAGAACTACCCTTATATTTAGATGTCCCGCTTGAGGACTTAGATCTATTTCTTTCCTAGGAGCATCCTCTTGCAAATAATGTATTTGTGCTTTGTCCTTCCATGTTATTCCATCTCATCTCCTATGACAACAAGGATGAGACCACATCATCGAAACTTAAAGTAGTTGTATTACTACCTATGGCCACAACCAAACTATCCCACGAGTTTAGTAAAGAGCACAATAAACTAATACACTTATCTTCATCTAAAATTTTAATATCAATAGATAATAACATACTTACCACAATATTGAAGGCGTTCAGATGCTCTGTCATCGAGTCTCCATCTTTCATCCTTGGGCTATACAACTTATTCCACTTGAACATTTTGCTTACTAAGGACTTAGACCGATACAAAGTCTCCAACTTATCCCATAATGCCTTGGCTGTAGCTTCCCCTGACACATTCAACAATACTCAATATGAGAGACACAATCTGATTGTGCTCTTTTCCTTCTGATCCAACTTTTTTCCGTCTTCTACTAATGTTCCTGTAGGTGTAGTACCTGGATCCACTGCAATCCACTAATATTTGTCTACCAACAGATCTTCTATCTTGAGCTTCCACATCTCAAAACTTTTCCCATTAAATTTCTTGATCTCTATTTTCAAAAATCTCACCATTCCGTTTCACCTGAAGAATCAATACTGCAGATCTCCCACTGTAACAAGGCATATAAACAACCTGTGCCAAACCCTTAGCCACAAAGGCATTCCCCTAAAGCCAATAATTGCTCTGATACCAAATGTAGATTTTAACCTTGTACAAATAATTACTGCAAATAGATTCTTAATAAAAGAGAAAAGACACAATGGCACACACACACAATACACTAATATTTTTACCCTGGAAACCCAAACCGGGAAAACCAACAACTTATTTAGAGACACACCTATAATCTTATATTCATTATTTTGTTCATTGTTTACAATACAACATACATATAGGATCCATTGGCATCCAACCCCTAATACATTGACTCAGATTAGTCAACAACCCTAATTCCTTAACTAGAATTAGAAAACTATCGACAAAAACCATGTGCCAAAAAATCGCCAAAAAAAGACAAAAAAAATAAGGTAAAAATAGACCGATTTTTTTTTCTCAGGGGCTCCCGCCCTCAAACCCCCACAAACCTCATGGCTAGGGGGTGCTAAGCACCCCCCAGATCCTCTTTGCCTCCATATCAGTGTACAATACATGTGATCAATTTTGCAAAGAATATAACACATACCCAACATAATTAGTATTTAGAAAATTAAAGATCTCAAGGAATAGTTTAGTCCCAACCCCAAACACCCTTTTTAATGAAGTTTCTATAATTATATATTCAAAATCTAAATTTCAAAATAGAAAAAATAGCATTGAAGCAAATGATTACTAAAAAAATTGCACATCATGATCAATACAATTACCAACTTGATGAGAACACTGCTATCACATGGAATTGCTTGGGTCAAAAATGTCTTTAGGTCTTTGATTTTGAGTCATAAGTGTTGTTTAAATTTTAGGTTTTGTCTTTTTCATATAGACATTTTTCATTTTTAAAACAAATAAACTAAAGATTAGTGTTGGTTTTGGTCTACAGTCCTTGGGATATATCTTAATCATCATGATAAATTGGACAAACCTCCATCTGTCACATCTTTCATTTATCCATTATCGCCCTGACATGTCACCTCCTCCATGATGTACTCGGACCCCTCCATTGTGTTACCTTACTCATTAGGATGTCAAATCAAGTTTGATTTGTACGCTGCCAACTCACTAGAGAGTTCACAGCGCATCCAAAAGTACATCATGCATTCATTACCATTATTGCGCTCATGAGTCTTGTCAAAGAAGATCTCCTTGTTTTCAGCACTAATATTTTAAACTATATCCAGGGATTTCGTCATAAATATTTCTAACAGTTTTCTCCAAGTATTCAAATCATTTCTAGCTCGGTGCTGCAAATCTGGTGTTTTCAGACAAGCACGATGAAAATTGCTGCGAATTAGTTGGAGAAGGCGAGTTGGAGGTTAGACTACCAGCAAAAAAAATTGTTCAAACTCAAAGATATTAGTCTTCAAGTCAAAGCCATCAGGTACTCCATGAGTATTTTTAGCTCATTTGAAGGACATGCAAGGATTTGTTTGTTGTTTTTCCTTTTGGGTGCTGCAGACTGGTGATACGCGCTGCAAACTATCCCACTTAACTTGTTGACATGTTCCTAGCCCAATTGCATGAGCTCTGAACCTTGTTCATTAAATCCTTAAGAAATAATTATTTTGAGGCCACCCTTCCCATCTCCCATTCAACTGCTTTGCTTACTTTCCCAAGCGCTTCTAACCCTTTGTTCTGGTGCTGCAAACTCTGTGCAAGAAGCTTAGTGCTGTGAATCCCCTGTCCCAACACCTTTTACAAAGCCCATTTTCATTTTCAAATTCACTCCTATTTGGTTTGAGATAAAAAGTTGTTTACTTGTGAAGTCATTGTGAGTTTTGCAAGAGGATAACGATGTGGTGAACAAGACATGTCTTGCAACAAGCTATTTCTTTATACCTTCATGATTATTTTGTAGTCTTCCTTCATCTCTCTGACTGAAAGCTACCTTGTCTTATGACTGGAGGTTAAATGGGCTGATAAACACACAGAGCTTTATACAGAACCAACATTTGAGAAAGTTCATCCATTAAAACCCTAGTCCTCTGTTTTCCCTATTTTGCCTCTTGCATCATTATAACTTGTGGTAAGATTCTCTTCATACAACATTAATGGATACTCCACATTAAAAGACGGCTCAGAAAGGAGGAAGAATTGTGAGGACCGAGCCCTATGATATGAAACTGTTTGTTTATGAACCCCCGAACATGGAAGTCTTCCAAAGAGTGGGATGTTTTAGTTTCTATAAGAAAATGCAGAGGGTGTACACTGAGGTGGCTAGGGAATTTTCCTTGAATTTTTATGGAACCAAGACTAGGGTGTGGACACTAGAACTTGAGGTATCTAAAGTGACCATAACAACAATTGCTGAAATACGTAATACTAGGGAAAAATGGTTTAAAGCCATGAACCTAAATGCAACCTTCTCCAAAGAATTCCTCAAACCAGAATATCAAGGAGACAATTTATCAAAAGGAATGCCCATGAGCCACATGATTGAAGGTTTTGATAAGATGCCAAGGGTAATCCAAAGATACTTTACCTGTGAAGGGAGATTCAACATGATTTATTAGTACCACATAAGACTTCTGCTGCACTTCACAGGAAAACACCTTATGAATCTTCCTTTTTATTTGTTTAGGAGTATTGGAAAAATGGATGAGAGAGTCCAGGATAAGTCTAAGGCAGTTGATACAATTGTTTTTCATTTAGGGTTGATTAAAATTCTTGCGATGGAGGAATTAAAGAAGAAAAACATTGACTGGGAGCAATTCATTGTTTCTTCACATTTTCAATAAAATGTTGCTCCTACTCCACAATACAAGGTACAAATCCCTCTTCAGGTTGATAGTACTGTACACACAGAGACAAGCAAGAAGAGGAAGAGAAAAGGTACTATTAAAAATGACGAAACAACTAAGGAGTAGGAATAAGAAGGAGGATATTATTACTCTCCACAAAGGGAGGTTTCACCCAAATCAGCTCCAAATTCAGTAGAGACTCCATCAACCTGAGCCACGAGCTCAAAAGGAAGGAGGTTACTTTTCCCTTCACCATCTATTGCAGATAAAGCTAAGGTTAGGATACCTTTCACTAGATCATCAACAAAGAAGGAAAGTATTGTGAAAGAAGACACAGTGGAAGCTCCAATCAAGAGAAAATGTAAAGGTAAAACTATACCTATTGAGGAGCACATTGAGGTTATAGACATAAATACTCCTCCAGAGAACCCTACCTTTAAAAGGTTGAACAAACAACTTAAAGAGGCCAGAGCTGAAATTGCAAAATTGAAAAGGGAGGAGTTAGTTGAAAAGAAGAAGCTAAGTGATCTCATGGATATGTATCATGAGACTCTTGTAAAAGCCAAGTTCATTGCTAAAAGATTTATACATCTCCACAGCCAGCTCAAGATCTCCCTCCATTAAATAGAAAATAACATTCAAATATCCTTAGGAGGTCGAATCCCATCTCTTTCATTGGATTCTAGGCCTTGGAGATAGGTGGCAACAATAAAAGAGACAAATAATCCGACAAACTGCCAATTTTCAGGAAATTGTTGCAAGTCATTAATAAATTGTTTCCACCTCATTGCATGAGGTATTTAATGGAGTTAAAAATTAGGTGTAGGTGTCCCTTGACATCTAACTTATCCATGATAAGTCATTCAAACTCTCCTTCACAGGTGGCAACCTCCCATCAAGGTGAATATCCAACAAGTATGCAAAATAGAGAGTTGGCAACACATTCCGCAACGCACTGGTGTTTTAATTGTTTCTCTCAAATACCAAACTGGGTCATGCTAAAATTTGGTCAACAAGTCAACAAGGATATTATCTTCCTCCACAAAAAATTTCAAAGAAACCCACTTCACTGTTTTGGTTTTATGATCAAATCTGTAATAGTAGCCGCTACGGGAAATTCCGCAGCAAATTCTGTAGTGCCTGTCTCAATTCGTAGCGCCTGAGCTAGTTCACAACACCAAAGGAAATTCAAGTAACCAAACCCTTTCTTGACCTCCAAACAAGACAAAAAATCTCATGGAGTACCTGATGGCTATGAGTACCTCCAAGCCTCTTCTTCCACCAGTTTGCAGCACCAAATCAAACATAGATTGCACACTTGAATGGATTTATAGTGACAAAGGGGAGACTTTGAGTACAACCATGGAGGTGTGACCTGTGAAAAAAATGATGCAAAAGAAAACAAGGTGCGGCTCATGAGGACTTATCCTTATCATGATGGATAATCTCATGACATCAAGACCTATACATCCTATGTATTAACATCTGGCTGCATAGGGCATGGAGAGCTCTGTTGGAGTTACTTCATACATACCCAGGATTTCTTTTTCCTAAGGTTTTTCCTTGTTTATTAGTCATAATTAGTCATTATCCAGTCTCCTATATTTTAGGGGAGAATATTCCACCTTGAGAATATTCTCTTTCAATTGACACTTCAGTTTGACTAGTTGAGTTGAGTTTAGATGCTGCATTGGTTTTGTCACCATGCAACATTGGGATTATCACCATGCTAATTCGAACTTGCCCTTGTATCATCACCAGACTGGTGCATTACCCTTGATTCCCTGATTTAAGTCCTCACTACTCTCTGTTCAGTCAGTTAACTAAAGACTAGTTGACTAGTTAACTCAACTAGGTGGTAGTTCACTCCCGTAGCTGCCCGAGAGAATAGACTAGTGGCAGTTCACTCCCGTAACTGCTGGTGTGTGTCCAGATCACTCTAGACCACCAATATGGCATATTTTTTCTCCTCTAGTGCGCACTCATTGAGTTATACAGAGTATATCATGTGTAATTTATTCATTATTCATAATGGTTAATGAGAATTCTTTCATTCTTTCTCTCCTTCTTCTTCTTTCTCCAATTCTCTCCGCAAATGTGTATATTATTTTTTAGCTAGATCTATTATGTGTAGTTTCAACACATTTACATGGTATCAGAGCCGACAAAAACTACACCAAATTTTTTTGCAGGTACAAAAGATTGAAGACAATGGAAAGATGGATTTCTAAAAAGAATTCAATCTTACACCTTACAACTATTTTGCATGGAAGGAGAAAATAGCCATACATCTCCAAACCATAGGGTTGTACATTTTAACCTTGAATACAGATACAAAACTGACATCAGCTGTAGAAAAGTCCAAGTATTTAAATCACATGGATGATGCACTCAGAACAATTTGCAGTCTTATTTATTTTGATCTCCTTTTTCGTATATCTTCCTGTAAGAATCCCAATGAAGCATGGACCACCTTGGAAGGGATATTTGGAAAACATTATGAGATGATGGGACACATGATGGAGGTGGAGCTTCTCACATTGGATCCAAAAATCTTCGATAATATCCAAGATTTCTTTACAAAATTCAAGGATTTACTGTCCCAACTCAAAGCTTGCGGGGTTGATAAATCGAAGGAGGAGAAACAAATGGTTCTCACCATTCTCTCCAAGCTTGGTCCTGAATTCTTTGTATTCATATCCACATTCCATACTGTCAGATTCACCTCTGAAGCCACCTGGAAGATGCCTTCTCTTGAGGACTTTATCGAATCCCTGACAGAAGAGAAAACCAAGCTCATCAACATGGGCACAATCAAAGTCCCAAAGGCGCATGCAATCATTGTGTATGATGGCAGCTAAAAATATCATTAATATAAATATAAAGATAAACAAAAATCTCATGCACATCTAAAGAAGGAAGGGTACACAAAACCTTTCACTGATGCCTCCGGATCCAAAGGAGAAAAGGGAAGAAAAGGGGAGAAATGCATGTACTATCACAAAGGATTCCATTCGAAATTCGCATGCATGAAAAAACAAATAGATTTGATGTCTCAAATACTTCAGAAAAACAACCTTGGATATCGCATCCCTGAGGGTGCCAAGAAGAAGAAGCCAGAAGATCCAAATTCCAAGAAAGACAATTCTAGCCATGCCTTGATTGCCATCAGCTCCTCTCTCGATGATTGGATCATTGATTCAGGAGCATCACATCACATGGATGTTTAAAAAGTGGTATATTCTTCTTTGGATGCATGCAAATACCTCCCATTCTGATGGGGGACAACTCTTCTATCGAAGTCACCGACAAAGGAAGGATTGAACTCACTAACGGAAGCTTCGAGAATGTGCTGCACGTTCCCAAACTTTCTGTCAACCTTCTCTCCATGTATCATATGACGAATTCCAACACTAGAAAGAAAGTCATATTCACACCAAATTCCATGGACATATATGACATGCAAACCAACTCCAAGGTTTCTACTGGTGAGGTAAATCATTGGTCTAGATTGTATACATTTTCTGAATTCGTTGAACCTGATTCTTCTTTACTGCTTACTCATGCTGATGAAAGTAGTAGGATATGGCACAAAAGGTTTGGACATTTGAATTTCATATACATGCAACAACTTAGCAAACAAATATTGGTTGATGGTCTACCAGACATCCATTTATCCAAGGGAGTGTGTGAGGGATGTGTTCTCGGGAAACACCCTCAGAGAGACTCCACAGCTTTAGATCTGATCGACAGTGACCTTATGGGTCCCTTTTCACATCCATATATTAGCAAAGTGAGGTTTGTTCTCATTTTTGTTGATGATTTCTCATGTTTTACATGGATCTACTTTCTTAGGCAAAAATCCAAGGTCTTTCAATACCTCAAAGATTTCAAAGCCCTGGTTGAGACACAGTCCAGAAAGAAGATTAAAGTCCTCCAAACTGATAATGGGGGAGAGTATGTAAATCATGAGATCCATAATCTTTTCCATGAGGCAAGGATTCAGTTGCAACACATAGTTCCCTATACTTCGCAAAAAAACAAAGTTGCTGAGCAGAAAAATCGATCTCTAAAGGAGATGGCATCTTGCATGCTGCATGCAAAGTCTCTACCATAGATACTATGGGTTGAAGAACTTAACTATGCAACATACATCCAAAACATATCTCCCCATAGATCTGTCAAGGATAAGACCCCCTACGAGGCTTGGAGAGGCCTAAAACCAGAAGTGACCCACTTTTGCATTTTTGGTTCACCTGCATGGGCCCAGATTCCCTCTGAAAAGAGGAAGGCACTTGATCCACAGAGCACTGAGTGCATTTTTGTTGGATACCCAGACTGTGTGAAGGGATATAGGCTTATTTATCTTTCCTTGGATTGACTTATCATTGATCAAAGTGTCCAATTTGAGGAAAGTGTCTCGCATGCACCTCAACAACCGCATGCAAACACCTTCATTCTTCCACCTGTCCAAGATGATGAGAAAGCACATGCCGACTCTTCTTCAGACGATAGTTCTAATTTAGAGGACTCAAATGATTCAGATTCAGAGTCTGTACATTCAGATGCAGAGTCAAAGCATCCAGATGTAGTTGTAGATCCAGAGCAGAGGCACAAACTACTCTTCAGGATGCAGGGGATCTCGTTGGTGATCTAGCCAATACTATGAGGACTTGATCTGATTTCGAGGAGCCTCCTATTGATCTCACTGCTACTGAACCATTTCCCTCTAGACATATTTTCTTGGTTCAGTCTTCAGATCCACAGTCTTATGGTGAGGCTACTGGAAATCCCTTTTGGGAATCCTCCACGCAGGAGGAGTACAACTCCCTCCTCGAGAACCGAACTTGGGATCTGGTTCCCCTTCCTTCTAGGAGGAAACTTGTTAGATGCAGACAGGTCTACAGGACCAAGAGAACAGTGGATGGATAGATTAGCATATACAAATCTAGGCTTGTTTCCAAAGCCTTTTAGCAGGTTCATGGTATTGACTATGATGAGACCTTCGCTCCAATAGCTAATATGGATTCCATACGATTGACACTTGCCATTGCGACAACCAAGGGATGGGAAGTCCATCAAATGGACGTGAGGAATGGATTTATTCATGGTGATCTCTCTGAGGATATCTACATGGAGCAGCCCCAGGGATTTATGCAGGACTCATCTTTGGTTTGTCGAATGAAGAAGTCACTTTATTGCCTCAAGCAGGCTCTGAGGGCATGGTATGCCAAGATGGATTCCTGCCTGTTGTCACAGAACTTTGTATGTTGTAAATCAGACCTGAATGTCTACATTCTCAGGATGACTGATTCACTTCTACTTTAGTTATGTATGTTGATGATTTTCTAATCATCGGGTGCTCGACTTCGACGATTGTTGTAGTTAGGAGGATTCTACATGATAGGTTTTTGACGACGGACATGGGTCCGCTACACTTCTTCATTGGACTCGAGATCAGTAAGGATGCATCAAGCATCAAACTATCTCAGGCCAAGTATGCACAAGATCTCCTTGAGAGATTTCACATGACAGACTGCAAGTCTGCTCCGACTCCTTTCCTATCAGGAGTCAAAATTGAGGATGGCAGGGAGACTCCACTTGTTGACAACAGACTGTAAAAACAACTAGTGGGGAGCTTGTTTTATCTCACACACTCCAGACCAAACCTCTCATATGCAGTTGGCATAGTTTCTAGGTTCATTTAAGAGCCGCATGAGCTACAATGGAAAGCTGCAAAGCGTAACCTTCGATATGTACATGGCACCATCACCTTTGGGATTCATTATGAAGCAAACTCTACATTAGATCTCATCAGGTTTACTGATTTCGACTGGGTTGGCGATAACAATGATCGCAAGTACACATCTTGTTACTCACTTAGTCTTGGTTTTGGGCCTATCTATTGGTCGAGCAAGAAGAAAGATGCCATTGATCTATCTTCAACCGAGGCAGAGTACAGAGGGGTAGTTAACATAACCATTTAGGTTATGTGGCTACAACATTTTCTCACTGAGTTGGGCATTTAGTTTCATCGGTTGATTATCATTTGGTGTGACAACTAGAGCACTCTGAAGTTCTGTAGAGATCCAGTTCAGAGGCAATGGATGAAGCACATCGAGACCCACATGCACTACATACATGAATTAGTACACGAGGGGATCACCAACTTACAGTTCTGTCCTTCAGAAGAACAGACGACAAACATCTTCACCAAGACCTTCACTGAGCAGAAGTTTCATTCTCTGTGAAGTCATCTTAGAGTGAAGGACACAATTGCCTAACAACTGTAGCTCTTTTTTTTACATACATTGTACCTTGAGGGGGGGTTTTCCCTCTTTCCTCACTTTATTTCAGTGTATCTTTTGTATTTGGGTACCTAACATGGCCTCGTTTTCGGGACCCATTCTTTATTTTCACCATAGTGATGTCTAGGGGGGGTGTTGGAGTTACTTCACACACACCTAGGATTTTTTTTCCTAAGGTTTTTCCTGGAGAATATTCTGTTTCAGTTGACACTTCAGTTTGATTAGTTGAGTTGAGTTTAGATGCTGCATTGGTTTTGTCACCATGCAACATTGAGATAATCACCATGCTAATTCGATCTTGCCTTGGTATCATCACTAGAATAGCGCATTACCCTTGATTCCCTAAGTTAACTCCTCACTATTCTCTGTTCAGTCAATTAACTGAAGACTAGTTGACTAGTTAACTCAACTAGGTGGAAGTTCACTCCCGTAATTGTTTGAGAGACTAGACTAGGTGGCAGTTCACTCCTGTAACTGCTGGTGTGTGTCCAGATCACTCTAGACCACCACTATGGCGCATTGGTTCTCCTCCAATGTGTACTCATTGAGTTATACTCATGTGTAAATTATTCATTATTCATAATGGTTAATGAGAATTCTTTCATTCTTTCTCTCCTTCTTCTTCTTTCTCCAATTCTCTCTGCAAATGTGTGTATTATTGTTTAGCTAGATCTATTCTGTGTAGGTTCAACACATTTACAAGCTCCTTGTGAGGCTTTAAGAAGATTTGTAGACCAGATGCCTTATCCATTTCATCCATGCAACCCGTATCCTGTCTATGATGTGCCACAATCAATCTGTGCTGCGAACTATGAATTGTTCATGCCTTGAGAGCACTTGCTTATTGTTGAAAATTGACATACCAAATAACTTAAG
Organism: Picea engelmannii; assembly: GCA_009831015.1. NCBI lineage: Eukaryota > Viridiplantae > Streptophyta > Pinopsida > Pinales > Pinaceae > Picea > Picea engelmannii. Next base: position 863,228 of record ML777478.1, read on the forward strand.
CACACTCTATGCAAACCAAATGATTAAATAACAAGCTTATTTATATACATTCCTACACTAGTCTATACTGCTGAGCTTCTTTGCTTAAGTATAATTAGATTTCTAGTGAATCCATGCAATCATTTGGCTAGTAAAGCAAGTTTCTTGTATATTGCAGATGAAATCATAAAAATAATATAACCTTTGCAACAGAAAATTCATAAACGGTTCATACTTACAGTTGTAAATTATTATCAAATCCAAAGCTACAACACAAGGGGCCTTTTGAAAAACCAAGTCCATTAAAAAAGCTACTGGATCATGGAGCTCATGGTGAAATCCTAGTTGATTTAGAAGATAAGACAACTCATGTGCAAAAACTGTTACATTAAGTATTTTTCTATCCTTTTGTTCTGAGCTGAAAGGTGCATAAATCAGGTTGATTAAATCCTCCAAATCAACTACCATTGGATCAAGGATAGCTATTTCTTCATGCTGTTTTAGCTGGAGTTTGGATTGTCTTTGCATATTTCCAGTTTCATGACTGTTGCCAATTTCATTTATCTGCAAATCTGAAAGTTGTTGCAGGTTTCCTTCATTGATTTCAAGAGCCCTCTGACTAAAAGAAAAATGATCTTCATTATTTCTATCTAGAGCAAAAAGATCTTCAAATCCATAATAATTGGAAACAATAGTAGGTAAACATTCAACATCCTGATTATCATGAACAATATCTTTAACTGTGACATTTTTTCAACATAAGAAGATCTTTCATGATTATAAGATCCTTTATACAACAAATCAAACTCATGACAACATTTTGGATAGAGGAAGTCAGCTAAAAAATTATCTTCATAAAATGAATGAAAGGCAGTATGAAAATTCTTCAAAGAACTGACACTGGCAACCGGGAGAGATCTACACCAATCATGCGCTGCCCCATCCAGAGAATATCTAAACAATTTAATGAGGACATCTTCATGTACAACTTTCAGCTTAAGCATGCACTCATGAAAGTCTACTAAAAACTCAGCTGGCACTTCCCAATCCTCTCCTCTATACCTAAGAAGGAAACCTTCAAATTCATCTCTACTAAGCACTGGATTTGGAAAACCAACTATCTTTTAAAAATCACATAAAGCATACCTCTGAGCTAGGATCTTTTCCATTTTAAAACAATGGAGTCTCCAATAGATATATGAACAATGGAGTCACCATGGTGAAAGATAATCAGTCTAAAAGTGTCTAGCTTCAATTCACCATCCAAAGCTAGATCCAATAATCATAGTTCACCTAGGGAAGGTGTTTTCATTGTTGTCCCCGACAACGATGCCAAAAATTTTAGCACTGAGAGTCACCCACAGATTGCTATAGGATAAGCCCAGTACCCATCAAATAGGTTTGTAATGGTAGGTTTATGATAGAGTGTCAAATGGACAAAACTCAACATAACAATGTTCAAACAAAGAAATTTCTAGGGAAGAATGCATAAGCAATTGAGGTTTTGGCTTACTTCAGTCAGTGATTTAAAGATAAGTGTGGGTAGATGGAATACTTAATGAGAAGGATGAATAAGTCTGTTATAAGCATAAGGCCTTACTAGCAGTTAAGTAAAGAAAAATCTCAGACACAAGAACTTCTTGATCTAAACCTTAAAACACTGATAATTATTACATCAACATCATAATCAAACATACATTACAACACAACTATAATATCTCAAATTGAATCATTCAATAATGAGAAACCAGAGTAAGAAAGAAGTAAGATAATGAAAAGGAAGCCGACTTCTATTAATCAAAATGTCTTAGATCTCATACATAAAACTAGAGTATGGCTTTGTCTTCTCAAAACATTACAACAGGGAGTCTATGCTCAACCATTCAAACCTGAAAAATTAAATCAATTTTAAAAGGGTGGATCAACAAGAAAGAGAAAGAAAGGGAGAGGGCAACAAACTATTAGCATAAGCATTCCATTAGGCATGGAGTCAACACATCCTACAGATCAAAGGAACTCAAGCTCATACCAGACCAAAAGGGATATAATTGATGGATGGAGGTATAATAAATATAACAAAAGGAAGAATATCATCAAGCAACGATCCTCTCTGTATAAATGACTTAAAAGATAACTAGAACAAAGATCATGAAATGATGCAATTCTACAAATCATTTGCAGCTCATGAATCTCTTGCCTCATGAAAAACCATTGTTCTTCAATGCCTACAATTACATTCAAGTAATATGACAAGATAAAATGATAACAAAGAACATGAATTTTGATAACCAACTCTCATGAATATCTAATGGCAGAAATGCTAATTACAACAAGCCCTCACGCTTACAATTGAGCAACTAAACTGCTCCTCTAGCTCTCTCCTCTCTTGGATCATGAATCCAACCCCTCCTCAAGAGCTACCTCCTTCATTAAATAGAAAATAACATCCAAATATCCTTAGGAGGTTGAATCCCATCTCTTTCATTGGATTCTAGGCCTTGGAGATATGTGGCAACAATCAAAGAGACAAAAATCCAACAAACTGCTAATTTTCAGGAAATTGTTGCAAGTCATTAATAAATTGTTTCCACCTCACCGCATGAGGTATTTAATGGAGATAAAACTTAGGTGAAGGTGTCCCTTGAAATCTAACTGATCCATGAGAAGTCATTCAAACCCTCCTTGACAGGTGGCAACCTCCCAACAAGGCGAATATCCAACAACTATGCAAAACATAGAGTTGGCAACACATTCCGCAATGCACTGGTGTTTTAATTGTTTCTCTCAAATTCCAAACTGGGCCACACTGAAATTTGGTCAGAAAGTCAACAAGGATATCATCTTCCTCCACAAAAAATTTCAGAGAAACCCACTTCACTGTTTTGGTTTTATGATCAAATCTGTAACAATAGCTGCTACATGAAATTCCACAACAAATTCCGTAGCGCCTGTCTCAATTCGCAGCACCAAAGGAAAATCAAGTAGCCAAACCATTTCCTAACCTCCAAACAAGACAAAAAATCTCATGGAGTACCTGATGGCTATGAGCTTGATGGTGGTAAATTCATATTTTCACTACGATGCCTGCAAGCTGCCTAACCTCCAACCCTCTTATTCCACTAGTTCACAATGCAAAATAAAACATAGCTTGCACACTTGAATGGATTTATAGTGACAAAGGGGAGAATTTGAGTATAACCATGGAGGTGTGACCTATGAAAGTAATGATGCAAAAGATAACAAGGTGTGACTTATGAGGACTTGTCCTTATCATGATGGATAATCTCATGACATCAAGACCTATACATCCTATGTGTTAACATACAACATCTCTAGCTCTGAAGATGGTTTTTTGGGTGTTTTGGGGAATTACTAGATATATAAAGCAGCTACAGGAAAGTTTGCAGCACTTGGCACTGTGAATTGGTTTATGCAGTCAGGCGTTGCGAAGTGGATAATACAGATGGCGCTCTAGAATATGCTGCAAACTTCTGTTCTGGAGGCTTCAAGATGATCATCGATTTCCAGATGGCTAGAGAAGCATGGGACAACTGCTTGGATGTTAGTTTAAAGCTGGAGGGACACCTGAAAAGAAGAATATGTGCTCAAGGGACACATCATCAAGCCTATTAAAGATGTTAGGGTAGTTACCAAAATTAAGCCTAGTTTTTAGCAGTCAATTATTTTTGTTGAAAAACTGTAGTTATTCTATCTTCATGTTGTGGGAATCCTATGCTAGAGGATGGGGTTCGAATTGTACAACTGTCATTCATAGACTAGGCTATAAGAGGGGCATTAGAAGTCATTCTATAGGTTCAGATGGTTAATGTAAGACTCTTTTTGTGATGTACTGATGTAACCGAGTACTCTGGATTTTTATGTATCAGACTTGAGAATTTTTGTCTAATAGAAGTCAATTTCTTTCTTGCCATCTTGTTTCTCTCTTACTCTAAAATTTATTGTCATTGAATGCTTTAATTGATATTTTATAGCTGTATTGCAATGGATGTTTGATTGTGACGTTGTTATAATTGTTCTCAGAGTTTAAGCTTTGATTAAAGAAGTTCTTGTGTCTAAATCTTTTTCTTCATTGGTCTGCTAGTAATGCCCGATGCTAATAGTAGACTTACTTCATATTTCTCACTAAAGTCTTCCTTCTATCTACATTACTCTTTAAAACCCTGATCTAAGTTAGACAAGACCTCTTTTGCTGATACATCTTATCTAGAACTTTCTGTGATTTACATTGCTGGGCTGAGTTTTATTCATTTGACACTTTATCTTAAAACTTACCTTAGAAACCTATTGATGGGTACTGAGCTTGCACTTTAGTAGTCAAAGTGTAACTTTAAGTGCTAAGAAACACTACAGATATGTTCCCATTTTTTGATGTTAATTTTTTGTCATTTTTATGAAAATGGTGATATTATTATCACTATTTTTTAAGGGCTTTTTAGAACATTTTAAGTGTTTATATAGCAATATTTTCAAGTAAGAGGGTTTATTAAAGCGTGTGTTTTTTGTCATTTTTTGAAAAATGGTGATAATGGCATCATCATTTTGTCTTGAAGGCTATTTTTTCTAATACTTTCATTATTCATGAAGTCACATTGTTTTGTTTTTATTTTTTCTATGTTTTTTTTGTTTTTATGATTTTTAGAGGTATAATATCTCCTCTTTTTTCAATGATTATTTTCTACTTTTGTTGATATTTGTTTTTGTAAATAAAAGAAAACTATATATTACCTTCGATATCAATCATTACATTACTTAAATACTGCCACATGTTCTGCCACAACCGGGAAACCTGAATAGGTGGCCAGCTAAATAGTCTTACGTGTAGCCTTATGAACGAAACAATTGCCATCCTTTGTAAACCTTAACAATCTTCCATACATTCTGAGGCAGGAAAACAACTAATATTCTGAAAAAGTAACAAAACCAAAAAGAGAGAAACTAGAGGAGCTAAGAAATATGCAAACCTGACTGTTCATGAGTGCTGTAGGCTGGGACAAATTCTTTTCCGCAGGTCAAACAATATTTCTTGTCTAGAGCGTCTATAAGAGAATCAAACATGAGGTCCATTCGCTAGCCAAGAATGCGCTAGTTGTGCATTTGGTCATCAAGCATCCTCCTCATGTCGAAGATAATCTGAATATGATCATCTGAGAGCCAGTGATGGGTGAGCAGAGGTTGCTCAAGATCGATATCTTCGTCTGCGTTCTCTAGAGGAGCCTCTTCCAAGGCTGTGATGATAGGAGTATTTTGTGTCGCCTGCCAGCCGGGGGGAATTTATTCCTCCACTATGCAACTGCTTGTGTCACCACCGATGGTACCACCTTGAATATGAGAGTCAACTTGAAAATGAGTGATAATTCTAGTCTTGGGTGGGGTGGTCTGGGGATGAAAGTCGAGTAGAGGAGTTTCCTCCTCAAGTAACTGAGTTTCCTCCTCAATTGGGTAGCTGCCAGAGTCATACATGGGAATAGAGGGGGTTGACGGGGGATGATGAGGCAAATCTGACCAATTCTAACCAGAGTTGGGAGAGTTGATGGTTATTAAAGCTACTTGCGAGGGGGGAAGCCTACTGCGCATGGTTAGGGAGTTGCAGTAAAGCGGTCCTCTTTTGGACTTTCCCCTCTCCCTTGGCATGGCGGAGGAGTCCTGGAACAAATGTGTTGACGCTAAGGGGAAAATACTGTGCAGAGTGGCCAACGAAGGGGTGGAGGCAGTCGACCAAAGGTGAAATAACATACAAGAACTAAGTGACATGAATTTCGGCAACACAATGTGAATGGTGGAGTGCATTAGGGATCTTACCTTCATATTATTGTGAATAATGATGGAGAGGATCGCCATGAAAGTGGAGGTGAAAAATTTCCGAAGGCTAGTACCTAATTCTGTACGCCAGGCCTAGTTTGTGCGGATTCGCGTGAGGAGCCATTAAGCCTTTTGGAGCACCCCAACACACTACCATTAATCCCGATTGAGAATAGGTCATTCAAACTAAATGGGAGGGGGGTTGGCAATAGGGGTTAATAACTCCCTTTGCTGCCAGATGTCGTCTGTCTCCTTTTGGAGGCCACCTATCACCCTATCTGATATCTACATTTGCTGATATTGATAACACCATTTTTTTAATGCTTATATTTAGTTTTTTTTTTTTTGTCAACAAATAATGAGAAATTGCTTAAATCCTTCTATAATTTCTTTATACAAAATTTAAGAGTAATTTTACCGTATTTTTATTTTATAAATTTTAATAGGATTTTACTAAATTTAAAGAAAAAAAATGAAAATTAAACATGTGCACTCTCTTTATCCTTAAGATATTTAAAAAGATTAAAATAAAAAATCTCAAAACATGGAGAAATTTGTGAAATTTTGCAAAAATTATGCATACAGAGAGTGGGGTAATTGGGGTAATGTTAGGAATCACTGGAGGAATTCTTAGCATCACTCCCCTCCCTTTATGTACGAAATTTCTCAAAATGTATATGTAATTTTGTGAAATTTATACATATTTTATGAAAAATCAAATAAAAAAAATCAAGCATGGAGGGAGGTGGGGTGATGTTACACATGCTTACCTCATCAGTAATGGTTGAACTTCACTCAATCCCCTTCCTCCACACTCAAAGTTACTAAAAAAAATTAATATCAAAATCTCAAGAAATATTTTAGTACCAACCCCAAACAACCTTTTTAATGAAGTTTCTATGATTAAATATTCAAAGATTAAATTTCAAAATTAAAAAAAATGGTTGAAGCAAATAATTACTAAAAAACTACACATCACGGTCAATGCTGTAACACCCTGTTTCCCCCAGTTTGTAAAAATAACTATACTGGCCAAGAACTGTGGCAAACTCAAAAATGTGAATGTGTGATGTGAATGGACCTTGTGAAAAAGGTCGATGAATGTGAATAATATTATGAATATATATTGCAGGACTGTTGAGAGGGGATATGTTGAAAAAGAGACCATGATGGCTGAAGAAAGGTGGTGGAAGGCACCTGGAAAGGTGGCGTTAACTTCCACCGAAACCAATACCGTATTTGGACTTCACTGGCCCGGAGAACCAAGAGCGACTCGCTGGCCCCGAATTAAATGACTCGTTAGGATTGGTAGGTAAAGGGATCCTCATGACTAATGAGGGATGGGGGTGAACCTCCCATCCGTAGAGTCCTCAGACATGACCACTGTGAGGAAAATCATGCCACACGCAACCTCTCCGAATAGAGAAAAGGCAGGAAGTGTGGGAGATCAAGGGTAGACGCGAGGGAAAGAGGAAGAGGAACTCTGGAAAAACATAGAGTGAGTGATAGCAGAGAAAAATGAGAGTAACCTTTGCTCTCGGTCACTGGCAAACAAAGACGCAGTCTCGCAACATCATGGTCTCAACTAGGGGGGTGGCTAGTGGTAAATCCGTTGGGAGTCGCTGAGCCTACGGTTGGGTGGAAACGAGCACCCCTCTTAGCAGTTACAATCACATCTGGTGTTATTTTTGATAAGTGTTTTACATTTTGCATCTTGAAATTTATATGCTGACATGTATGCTCACAGTCTATGCAGTTTTATGAATGGTTTGAGTATAAGACTGCCTGTGTAGTGTTTTGATTTAGAAATGGTGGTTGCACGCTTATAATGGAAATACTACGTATGGATTATGTTTTATAAATCGCTATTTATACACATATTGAATTAATTTAGACTTCAAGTCTGTTCTCGGGAAATCTATACCCTTATCCGTCCCAGGTAATACCCTGGATAGATCTCCCCATAGAGACACCCTTCTTAGAAAGCTCGCTAAGAACCTGGAAAAGGATTTGAAGGTGCAAGTCTTAGTAACCCTGTATGAGGAAGAATGATCCTCTTGAAATCCTGAAATAGCAGCGAAGGAATTACCGTGTTTGCTTCACAAGAGTCGTCAAGGAGGCATTGGACGGCCGAAATTCTCCGTGGAGAATTCGCGAAGTCCCGAGAGCCGTCAGATCTTGCAGAGGAGAAGGGGAGTTACGGTAAGCCTATTTTCAAGTTTTAAGTTTGGGAGAAATCGGACCGTAGGATCTGAGTCGACAAGAACCATTGGATCACTCACGTAATCTCATTTCATGGATTCATGAGTTGAAGGGTTAAAACCCTTGCCTCAAGATTTGCGAGGTCGCGAAAGGTGAAGTCCCGAAGGGGCGAAAGGATTTGTGTGAGCCGGTTATTGGTGAAGTGCATCGAAACTCGGTATTTCGGGGTTTCGTGGGTTGAAGAACCGAAAGATTAGCATCAGGATTCGTGAAGTCGTGAAGTCCGAAACTCCAAAAAGGCAGGAAGTTCCATTGTGGGACCCGCGTTGACGACCTGTCGAAATTTCGGCATTTCGGCATATCGACGGATAGGAGGTCGAGACTTTTGTCCCGAAAGTCCCGAAGTCGCGAGTTGCGATAAGGAATAGTGAGGAGTTCGGGATCTCGACACTTTGGGTGTTGGGATACAAAGGAGGTAGCACTTCGAGAAGCGAAGTCGCGAAGTGCCGAAGCTGGGGACGAGGGAAATGTGGTAGAACCGCAAGGTGGGCCCATGCGATAGATAGGCGGACATGTGTCACCTAGTGAAAGGAGTCAACACCCATTGACCTCTCGCGTCTCGGGGATTCGTGAGATAAGGGAACAAGAGTTCAACGCTTTGACTTGTGAAGTCGCGAATAGCTAGAACACGAGAGGGAAAGCTAACATCGCTTCTCGGGGTTTTGTGAAGGGAAGGTGCCAAGGTTGGGAGCCTAGACTTTGCGAGTGGAAAAGTTGCGAGAAGATCAGGACCGTCCATCTAAGGAGGACAGGTGGCAGAAATCGAGGGATCTCGCGAACTTGAAGGTTCATACGATGAGAGCCCAGGATTTGGGTGCTCCAAGTCATGAGTGGAGAAATCGTGAGGAGCAAGGATAGTCATTGGATCCAGGTCAAGGGAGGACCATTAGATCAGGAGCTTCATCGTGCACATCGCGCCTTCAGAGGTTCGGAGGTTGAGAGAACCTCTTCTCGACATCAGAAGTCGCGAAGTGCCAAGAGCCGAGGCACAAGTGTGGACACGTGGCATAACCACAAGGTGGGGCCCGCGTGGTTGACAGGCGGACACACATCGCCTGGGAAAAAGGAGTAAACACTCCATTGACTTCTCGCATCTCAAGGATTCATGAGATACGAGCACGGGAGCTCGATGCTATGACCCGCAAAGTGGCGAGTTGCGAGAAGTGTGAAAGGAAGGTCAACCCTCGCTGACTTCCAAGTTTCGGAGGTTCGCACGGGAAGAGCACGGAGATTCAACCCTTTGACTTGCGAATTCGTGAGTTGCGACGGGAGCTAGTGTCTAGCCTAGCCGGTGGTCATGCGCGGAGGGCGCTGACAGAAGGGAGCTATACCCATTTCGTGATCTCGGTTATCGCGAGATTGGAAAGGAGGAGTCGAGAGCTTCGACTCGTGAACTCGCGAGATGGCGAGTTGTGACAAGCGCCTTTGGGAATAGGCCTTGGTCATAGCGCTGTGGTCGCTTGGGAGTCATGGAGCTCGTGCCTAGTGCTGTTCACACAGGGGAACTTTCAAAGGACCTGTGGATCGATTGAATTGAGATTTCAGCAAGGAATCAAAAGGGGCCACTTTGACTCATAAAAGAAACTGAACGATCCTTAAGACTGGGAGGTCGTGTAGAGATTCTGTCGAGGCAGAGGTAGCGTCTGCAGCCTGTACTAAGCCCCATAGGTTTTCAGGGATTCTGTCCCTTGAGAAAAGGCAAAAAATTTATTATGCTAGAGTGGGTATGTGACAAATTGGCAGTAGAGCATGGTTACAACACTTGGCCTGCTTGGGCTCATGAACAAGTTGCGCAGAAGCTCCGTTCGGAACACTCTTAAAAAGAGTAACCCCCTGTCTTAACCACCCTAATTTAAAGACAAAGTTGAGAATGAAAAATCCCTATTGTGTGTGTGTACATGTGAAAATATGAATTATGTACTGGTTATAAATAAATATAAATATTGACTAACAACCAATGTTTTTCCTCTTGCACACAAGCGAAAGATCAACTACAGGAAATTAACAACGCATAGTATGGTGACTCACCATGAAGTGGGAGAAGGCTCCCACAATAGAGACGAAGAGTCCGACGAAAGGAGGGCAGCAAGGACCCCTCCAGGTCTATCCGAGATTGTGAGGAGCCTCATGGTCGAATTACAAAGTTGCAAGGCTAACAATGAAAGGATGATGAAAGAACAAGAAAAGCAAACAGAAATTAACGCAGTTTTACTGCAAAGTTTATTCGATCTACAAAGACAAATGCAGCATGAACCTGAAACTCAGAAACATGGTCATATCAGTGGTCACACTGAGAGGAGCACCTAGAAAAAGGTCCACCCCAGAGGTAAAGGACAAGCATTGGATGATTCCTCTGAGAAGGAAGCTGGGGATTCAGAGGGCTCTTCTAGCAGCAGAACCAGTTCCTATCCCCGAAAGAAACAGAAGAAGCAAAAGCCTTCCAAAGGTCAAAATTTCGAAGAATTTAGAAAAGCCAAACCACCCTCCTTCAATGGTGAAATAAAGAAGGGAGAGGAAGCAGAGGCCTGTATACTTGGACTAAATAAGTATTTCAGAGTCCATGATTTTCCAGAAAATATGAAGGCCCGAGTGGCCACCTTCAACTTGAATGGAAAGGCTTCCATTTGGTGGGAAGACCTTAAGAATGTGAAAGGGGTTCGCGAAGAGGACCTATCTTGGGAACGGTTTGAGAAATACTTCCGAAAGAAGTATCTGTCGGAAAAACATTTCAACAAAAAGACTAAAGAGTTTTATGAACTCAAACTAGGACAACTCACTATAGAAGAATATGTCAACAAATTCCTCGATTTGTTGAGGTATGTACCCTATATCAAGGTGGAAAAGGCAAAGGTGCAACGTTTCATCAGTGGACTACCTAAGGACTATCGGAACATAATTGAATTTGATGAGCCAAAGATTCTAGAAGGCACTATTCGAAAGGCAACCTATTGTCATGAACAATTTGGGCATCGAGCAGAACCTCGCGAAGGATGGAAACAGAAGAATAGTTCAAGATTTCAGAGAAGGGGAATTAAATCCCCAGGATTTAAGAACTATAAGAAGAACCCGAGAATGAGATTTCCATCTCGGAGTATGCAACAACATAATTTTCCCTCCTTTTACGGAATTAAAACTTCTGGATCCATATCAGTGAAGACTGATAACCCAAAGAGAGAACCTATGAAATGTTGGGGTTGCGGAGAAGAACATCTATTGAGAGACTGTCCACACCGACAACATAATAGTCAGAGGATTTATAACATCCAAGAAGCTACTACCGTCAATGATGTGGCTAGGAGTGAGCCACAAATTTATGCAGCCTTGGATAATAACCAAGCCGACCACCAAGCTTCAGTAGTAGAAATAGAAGGTATGATTTCCAACCATCTAGTGTCTATTTTAATTGACCCTTGTTCAAATTTGAGTTATATAGCCCCTAAAGCTGTTGATAAGTGTAAACTACAGCCACAAAAACATACCAAGCCATGGTTGGTACAGTTAGCCACTGGCACCAAAAGGAGGATAACAGAGGTCATACCAGCCTGCCAATTGATGTTGGGTAAATTCCCCACCCAAACAACCCTTAACTTATTACCCCTGGGATCGTATGATTTGTTGATTGGTATGGACTGGCTAGTCACCCATAAAGCCAAATTGGACTGTTACCACAAAACCTTAGAATGTGTAAGTAAACAAGGGAGAAAGATAACCCTTCAAGGGATCCGAAAACCTGTCTCGGTGAGACAAATATCAGCTCTGCAAATGAGACAGTATTGCCGAAAGGGATGTCCCCTATATGCAATACAGGTGTTGAAAACAATCGAAGGTGACAAACCAAGCCTTGACGATCACCCTATATTGAGAGAATACAAAGATGTGTTTTTGGAAGAGGTATCGGGTTTACCTCCGAGAAGGGACATAGATTTCTCAATAGAACTTGCATCAGGAGTGGTGCCAGTGTCTAGGACACCCTACCGGATGAGCACACCTAAGTTAGTTGAACTCAAATTACAATTAAAAGAAATGATGGATAAAGGCTATATTCGGCCCAGCATGTCTCCATGGGGAGCACCAGTCCTGTTCGTGAAAAAGGACGGTACCCTTAGACTGTGTATAGATTATAGGCAACTCAATAAGGTAACCATAAAGAACAAGTACCCCTTGCCCAAGATTGATGACCTGTTCGATCAATTAGGGGGTGCGTCTATTTTCTCAAAGATTGATTTAAGGTCGGGATACCATCAAGTCTGAATCAAAGGTGAAGACATCCATAAAACTGCCTTCCGAATGAGGTATGGTCACTATGATTTTGTGGTGGTGCCATTTACGTTGACCAATGCCCCTGCCACTTTTATGTGCTTGATGAACAATGTACTCAGCAAATTCCTAGACAAATTTGTGCTTGTTTTTATTGACGATATATTAATTTACTCTAAGAACAGAAAAGAGCATGAAGAGAATCTTAGACTTGTGCTGCAAGTGCTAAGAGAACATCAAATCTATGCCAAATTCAACAAATGTGAATTCTTCCAAAAGCAAATACATTACTTAGGCCATGTTCTCTCCGAAGAAGGAGTAGAGGTAGACCCTGACAAAATCAGGTCTATCATGGAATGGCCTACCCCAAAGGATGTTTCGAACATTAAATCCTTTATGGGATTAGCAGGATACTATAGGAGATTTATAAAAGGATTCTCCAAGATTGGTTGTCCAATCACAGCCCTCCAAAAGAACGGGACAAAACTCCTATGGACACAAAAGTGTGAAGAAATATTTCAAACCCTGAAACATCTACTGACCCATGCACCCATGCTGAAGATCACCAATCCAGAAACTAACTTCCTCGTGTGCACAGATGCCTATAAGGAAGGGTTTGGAGGAGTCCTCATGCAGGAAGGAAGTGTGATTTGCTATGAATCCTGAAAATTGAACGAGCATGAAGTCAACTATGTGACCCATGATCTAGAGCTGGCTTCCATAGTGCATGCCTTGAAAATGTGGAGGCATTACCTCTTGGGGAGAAAATTTCTACTTATGACAGATCACCGTGGATTGCAATACTTGTTTGATCAACCAAAGCTCAATGATAGACAATCTAGGTGGATGGACCTCCTTAGCAAGTTTGATTTCGAGATCAAACACATTAAAGGAAAGGAAAATAGGGTGGTCGATGCCCTTAGCAGAAGTATGAAAACAATTCACCTGGCACCGGTGAGCACTTGCGAGACAGATGTCAAAGAAAGAGTCAGAAATGCACAAAAGACAGATCCATTTGTCCAGACCGTGACCATGTCCCTACAACAAGGACCCACCAGAGAAAAATATGAAGGCTACCAGATGACCGAAGGAGGTCTGCTCACTTACAGAAGCATATTTTATATTCCAGATTGTGACGACTTGAAGAGGTTCATACTGGATAAACTACATAAAAGGTCCTATTCTGGTAATCCAGGATACCAGAAGATGATCACAGCCACTAGGAGACAATTCTATTGGCCTGGAATGAAGAAAGACATAGCCGAGTACTTGGCCAAATGCATAGAGTGCCAACAAGTTAAAGCAGAACACTGACACCCAACAGGATTATTACAACCTCTACCAATCCCAAAATGGAAATGGGAAACCATCTCCATGGATTTCATCACTGGATTACCAACCTCAACCAAACATAATGACACCATTATGGTAGTGGTGGATAAATTGAGTAAGTCTGCTCATTTCATCCCTGTCAAACCAACTTGCAAAGCAATCGATATTGCCCAGGTATTCATGAAGGAGATATTTAGACTGCATGATATGCCAAAAGAGATCGTGTCTGACAGAGACACAAAATTTACTTCTAACTTTTGGAAATCACTGATGGCTAGCTTAGAGACCAAATTGTTGTTTAACACCACCTATCACCCTCAAACCAACGGACAAACATAATGAGTGAACCAAATACTTGAAGACATGCTAAGAATGCATGTAATGCATCAACCCAAGAAGTGGGAAGACTACCTACCATTGGTAGAATTCGCCTACAACAACGACTACCAAGCATCCTTAAAGATGAGTCCCTTTGAAGCCCTCTATGGTAGACCGTGTAACACTCTAGTCAGCTGGAGTAATCCTGTAAACAAGATTTCTTTTGGACCTGACATGTTGAAAGAAATGGAACAGTAGGTGACTCAGATAAAACAAACCCTGAAGGTCGCTCAGAACCGACAGAAAAGTTATGTCGACCAAAAGAGAACTCCAAGAGAGTTCAAAGCAGGAGATCATGTATATCTCAGAGTTAGGCCTAGGAAGAGTTCCCTGAAAATGGGAGCTTGTGCCAAGTTGGCACCTCGGTATTGTGGACCCTTTGAGGTTCTAGATAGAGTGGGACATGTAGCCTATAGGCTGGCACTTCCTTCCACAGTTAGAGCACATAATGTTTTCCATGTCTCATTATTGAAGAAATATGTACATGATGCTAACCATATAATTGATTGGTCTGTGATTCAGGTGGAACCGGAGGGAGAGTTTCTACCATAACCTCAATGCATACTGGATAGAAAGGAAACCCCGCTCTGGAATCGAACCATTGCACAGGTCAAGGTGCAGTGGAGACATTTTGGCCCAGATGAGGTTACATGGGAAATGGAGGATGCCATGAGACAGGCATATCCAATTTTGTTTACTTCTGTACATGCATGCCATGTTGATAGATAAGAACATCGAGGACAATGTTTCTTTAAGGGGGAGGGAATTGTAACACCCTCTTTCCCCCAGTTTGTAAAAATAATTATACTGGCCAAGAACTGTGGAAAACTAAAAAATGTGAATGTGTGATGTGAATGGACCTTGTGAAAAGGTCAATGAATGTGAATAATATTATGAATATATATTGTAGGACTGTTGAGAGGGGATATGCTGAAAAAGAGACCATGATGGTTGAAGAAAGGTGGTGGAAGGCACTTGGAAAGGTGGCGTTAACTTCCACCTAAACCAATACCGTATTTGGACTTCACTGGCCCGGAGAACCAAGAGTGGCTTGCTGGCCCCAAATTAAATGACTCGTTAGGATTGGTAGGCAAAGGGCTCCTCATGAGTAATGAGGGATGGGGGTGAACCGCCCATCTGTAGAGTCCTCAGACCTGACCATTGCAAGGAAAATCGTGCCACACGCAACCTCACCGAACAGAGAAAAGGTAGGAAGTGTGGGCGATCAAGGGCAGACGTGAGGGAAAGAGGAAGATGAACTCCGGAAAAACACAAAGTGAGTGATAACAGAGAAGAAGAGTAACCTTCGTTCTCGGTCACTGGAAAACAAAGACGCAGTCTCACAGCATCGTGGTCTCAGCTTGGGGGTGGCTAGTGGTAAATCCATTGGGAGTTGCTGAGCCTATGGTTGGGTGGAAACGAGCACCCCTCTCAGCAGTTGCAATCACATATGGTGTTATTTCTGATAAATGTTTTGCATTTTGCATCTTGAAATTTATATGCTGACATGTATGCTCACAGTCTGTGCAGTTTTATGAATGGTTTGAGTATAAGACTGCCTGTGTAGTGTTTTGATTTAGAAATGGTGGTTGCACACTTATAATGGAAAGAATACGTATGGATTATGTTTTATAAATCACTATTTATACACATATTGAATTAATTTAGACTTCAAGTCCGTTCTCGGGAAATCTATACCCTTATCCGTCTCAGGTAATACCCTGGATAGATCTCCCCATAGAGACACCCATCTTAGAAAGCTCGCCAAGAACCTAGAAAAAAATTTGAAGGCGCAAGTCTTAGTAACCCTGTACGAGGAAGAATGATCCTCTTGAAATCCTGAAATAACAGCGAAGGAATTACCGTGTTCGTTTCGCAAAAGTCGTCAAGGAGGCATTGGATGGCCGGAATTCTCCGTGGAGAATTCACGAAGTCTCGAGAGCCGTCAGATCTTGTAGAGGAGCAGGGGAGTTACGATAAGCCTATTTTCAAGTTTTAAGTTTGGGAGAAATCAGACCGTAGGATCTGAGTTGACAAGAACCATTGGATCACTTGCATAATCTCATTTCGTGGATTCACGAGTTGAAGGGTTAAAACCCTTGCCTCAAGATTCGCGAGGTCGCAAAAGGCGAAGTCCCGAAGGGGCGAAAGGATTTGTGTGAGCCAGTTATTGGTGAAGTGCATTGAAACTCGGTATTTTGGGGTTTCTTGGGTTGAAGAACTGAAATCTTAGCATCAGGATTCGCGAAGTCGCGAAGTCTGAAACTCGAAAAAGGCGGGAAGTTCCATTGTGGGACCCGCGTTGACGACGTGTCGGAATTTCAACATTTCGGCATATCGGCGGATAGGAGGTCGAGACTTTTGTCCTGAAAGTCCCGAAGTCGCGAGTTGCGATAAGGAGTAGCGAGGAGTTTGGGATCTCAGCACTTCAGGTGTCGAGATACAAAGGAGGTAGCACTTCGGGAAGCGAAGTCGCGAAGTGCCGAAGCTGTGGACGAGGGACACGTGGTAGAACCGCAAGGTGGGCCCGTGCGATAGATAGGCGGACACGTGTCACCTAGTGAAAGGAGTCAACACCCGTTGACCTCTTGCGTCTTGGGGATTCGTGAGATAAGGGAACGATAGTTCAACCCTT
This sequence comes from Picea engelmannii, assembly GCA_009831015.1. Taxonomy (NCBI): domain Eukaryota; kingdom Viridiplantae; phylum Streptophyta; class Pinopsida; order Pinales; family Pinaceae; genus Picea; species Picea engelmannii. The sequence goes on from ML777478.1 coordinate 879,891, forward strand.
CGACTTGCGAAGTCGTGAATAGCGAGAATGCGAGAGGGAAAGCTAACATCGCTTCTCGGGGTTTTGTGAAGGGAAGGTGCCAAGGTTGGGCACCTAGACTTTGTGAGTGGCGAAGTCGCGAGAAGATCAGGACTGTCCATCTGAGGAGCACAGGTGGCAGAAATCGAGGGATCTCACGAACTCGGAGGTTCGTAAGATGAGAGCCCTGGATTTGGGTGCTCCAAGTTGCGAGTGGCGAAATCGCGAGGAGTAAGGATAGCCGTTGGATCCAGGTCAAGGGAGGACCGTTGGATCAGGAGCTTCATCGCGCCTTTGGAGGTTCAGAGGTTGAGAGAACCTCTTCTCAACATCAGAAGTCGCGAAGTGTCGAGAGCCGAGGCACGAGTGTGGACACGTGGCAGAACCACAAGGTGGGGCCCGTGTGGTTGATAGGCGGACACGCGTTGCCTGGGAAAAAGGAGTCAACACTCCGTTGACTTCTCGTGTCTCGGGGATTCACGAGATACGAGCACGGGAGCTCGACGCTATGACCCGTGAAGTGGCAAGTTGCGAGAAGTGTGAAAGGAAGGTCAACCCTCGCTGACTTCCAAGTTTTGAAGGTTCGCACGGGAAGAGCACGAAGATTCAACCCTTTGACTTGCAAATTCGCGAATTGCGACGGGAGCTAGTGTTTAGCCTAGTTGGTGGTCACGCGCGGAGGCATTGATAGAAGGGAGCTATACCCATTTCGTGATCTTGGGTATCGCGAGATTGGAAAGGAGGAGTCGAGAGCTTCGACTCGCGAATTCGCGAGATGACGAGTTGTGACAAGCGCCTTTGGGAATAGGCCTTGGTCATAACGTTGTGGTCACTTGGGAGTTGTGGAGCTCGCGCCTAATGCTGTTCGCACAGGGGAACTTGCGAAGGACCCGTGGATCGATTGAATTGAGATTTCAGCAAGGAATCAAAAGGGGCCGCTTTTGCTCATAAAAGAAACTGAACGATCCTTAAGACCGGGAGGTCACGCAGAGATTCTGTCGAGGCAGAGGTAGCGTCTGCAGCCTGTACTAAGCCCCGTAGGTTTTCGAGGATTTTGTCCCTTGAGAAAAGGCGAAAAATTTATTATGCCATAGTGGGTATGTGAAAAATGCAATTACCAACTTGACAAGAACAATATAAAGATGTTCCCATTTTTCAAGGGTGTTTTTTTCTCATTTTTATGAAAATGGTGATATTATTATCACTATTTTTTTAAGAGCTTTTTTAGAACATTTTAAGTGTTGATGTAGTAATATTTTTGTAAGAGGGTTTATTAAAGCGTGTGTTTTTGATCTTTTTTGAAAAATGGTGATATTAGCATCATCATTTTTTCTAGAAAGCTATTTTTCTAATACTTTGATTATTCATAAAGTCACATTGTTTTATTTTTATTTTTTTTAGGTTTTTTTTTGTTTTTATTATTTTTAGAGGTATGGTTTCTCCTCTATGAAAAATTGCTTAAATCCTTCTATAATTTTTTTATACAAAATTTAAGAGTAATTTTACCTTATTTTTATAAATTTTAATAACATTTTACTAAATTAAAAAAAAAAAAAAATGAAAATTAAACATGTGCCCTTTTTCCATCCTTAAGCTATTTAAAAAGATTAAAATAAAAAATCTCAAAATATGGAGAAATTTGTGAAATTTTACAAAACATATGCATACAGAGAGTGTGGTAATTGGGGTAATGTTAGGACTCACTTTTTTTTTTTTTTTTTGGGAATTCCTAGCATCACTCCCCTCCCTCTATGTATGAAATTGCTCAAAATGTACATGTAATTTTGTGAAATTTATACATATTTTATGAAAAAATTAAATAAAAAACATCAATCATGGAGGGAGGTGGGGTGATGTTACACATGGTTACCTCATCATTAGTGGTTGAACTTCACTCAATCCCCTCCCTCCACACTCAAAATTACTAATTTTTTTAATGTATATTTAAATTTTAATATTAATTTCTTAAAGTTGATGTTTATATTTGTATTTCACTTTCGTCAACTTAATTTTTAACATTAAAAGTTAAAAACAATAACTTAATTTTAGGATGTTTGGTAATGGTGTCAATACTCCATCTATTTTACATGGACAAAGTATAAATTAAGATGTTTTTCCAATTTTGACAGAATCAATAATTTTCGAAATTTCAACACAATATAAAACAAAATAGTGCACCATTTATTGTCAACACCCATGGGTTGAGTATTCTTTGATTTCATAATTGTAATTTTTAACATTTCAACACGATATGAAACAAAACAATGCGTCATTTGTTGTTAACACACCATGGGTTCAATGTTTTTTGATTCCAATATTGTAGTTTTCAATATTTCAACATGTCATGAAACAAAATAGCGCATCATTTGTTGTGAACACCCCATGGGTTCGACACTCTTTGATTTCGAGATTGAAACATAGAAATAAAAAAGTCTCCCTATTTCTTCCATCCTAAAAATAAAAATAAAAATATGAAATTATCTACTTTTATAAAATTTAGATTGATTTTAAAATTTATAAAATTAAAGTGATTATCATTATTTTTATTGTTATTATTATTATAAATTGAAGAAAATTTTCCTTATGTTTTTTTCTAAAATAAATGATTTTTTTCCCAATTTAAGGAGGATTCAAGTGACTACTCATTCATCTTAAAAAAAAAATTGCAAAATATAACTATTACTCGTTAACATATGATACCACCATCAACCAAAAAAAAATGTAAATAAAAAAATCAATTATATCACCGTTAAAAGAAGATATAACACATTAAAAGAACATGAAGAAATGATAAAAAATATAACTACTACTTGTTGACAAGTGATACTACCATCACCAAAAAAATAAATAAATAAAAAAACGGAGTAACTATATCACCTTTAAAAGAAGATATAAAGATATAACACATTAAAAGAACATGAAGAAATAATAAAAAATATAATTACTACTTGTTGACGAGTGATACCACCATCACCAAAAAAAAAATAAAAAAATAAAAAAATAAGCAACTATATCACGTTTAAAAGAAGATATAAAACATTAAAAGAACCTGAAGAAACAAAAACAAATTATTGTTATTCTAATATCATTAGAAAAAAATGTAAAAATAAAGCTTGTTAAAAAAGTGTTGATACCAATATTACCAATTTTTAAAAAGTCACTACCCAGATCAGGTGACAACTGGCATTCCAGGTGACGAGGCCCAAGACCGAACCCCAGGTTCATGGTCTGGATGGTTGATAGTTCTGTTTCATTTCATGGTCTTGACCATTTTGGTCTAACGGTGTTTTTAGTTTTATATAGCTTTTGTTGAACTTATTGTTTCAAGTTTGTTAATAGCTGGGTATTTCTATATAGACTCTATTACATATGTCTTTTTTTGATAGCTGTCTTGGTTTCCCTCTGGGCAGGACAACAAAATTCTGAGCCTCTGATGGATATATGGGTTGAACACTAGGCATGATGGCATCTCTGTACATTTTATCCATATTTTAATAGAAAACCACTTACTTATATAAAAAAAGAGAGTTAAAAAACACCTTTTAGAAAAATCCACTAAAAAACATTTTTATGTTAACATTGAAAAATAAATAAAAAAAGTAGATCTAAAAAAGATTGCGATACTAGTAGTGCCACCTTTTGAGTTGGGAATATATTTCAAATTTGTTTTTTTTATTATCAAATCAAGTGGTTTTGCACCTAGAGTTCTCCTTTGAGGTAATAGTTCTCCCCAAGTAGGTATAAATGTTTGACATATATCCCTAAGGGTTAACTCAATCAATTGAACCATTTGTTGAAGTCATGGTGCTAATAAGGATGCCATCGATCATAGGTTCAAATTTGGTCAAGTCCCTCGAGGTTACGAGTCACTCTTAGGGTTGGTAGTTGACATTGTCCTCCATCTGGATATTTTAGGGAAGAGGGGGGAATCCCATGAAGTCTTATTCTTCTTTGAAAAGTAAAAAGAAAAGGTTGGTCATTTGAGAAACAAAATATATCTTAGATATGATGATTGTCAACAAGTTTATATTACTACTTTAAGCCAACAATTATTTAGAGAAATCATTTTTCAAACATCTAATCTTGTTTGCGGGTGTTGGTTGTTTATCTGAGTTATACTTTTAACATGATTGACCCAGGTTCAAGTCTATTGGGGATCCAACAAAGCCTTTAAAACTATCGGCCCTCATGGTAAACCAGAAGGCATCACAACGTACAGGGTGCACTGCGTAGTCTCACCCAAGATAGTCTTAATGGATGTCTGTAATACTAAAGTGCTTGCAGTCTAGGACTGAATGGCGATCTGTGAAGTGCATGCTATCTAATCATTAAAGAAATATACTGTCATCCTGATTCATGCATGTAGTGTAACTAGATCCATTTATTCATTCATACATCATTCTAATATTTACTCATAGACAGTAAAAGAGATACACACATTCAATCACATAACATAGGTTTTACCGTGGTTCACCCCCCCTCTCGACTACATCCACAAAGATCTGGCTCTCTAGCTCTTTTATTATGGTAGTTCCAAAACTATAGCGCCACACGCTTTACAACTCGTTCTCAGTCGGGTCAAGATCTATTATGAGGCGGACTAGATCACACCAGGATCCTCAGCCTATGATCTAACCCTCGGGATCTACCCTTCTAACCCTTTTCAACTCAACATCTTACAAAATTGGATCGGATTACAATAGTGTTACAGACTTAGCTACTTCTTCTTACACGAGTAACAATCCATAACTCATAACCCTTGAACTCTCCTTTTCCCTGCTAGACCTCCTAGGTATCTATATATATGTGTTTTTGGCTCATCAACCATTACAATTTATTATAAAAACCCTAACCCTAGCGTTGTTAGGTCTTCCATGCATGCGCGCGTGCTGCTCTTCCTTCTAGTTGTCGCTTTCCTCGTGCATGCCTTTCTTCCCAAAATAATCTTTCTTTCTGATTCGGCTTGCTTACAACAGGCCCCCAACTCTGACATGTGGCTCATCTTGAGCCACCTAATCCTTGTGTGCTTAGTCGATCTCTCTTGCGATCACTTGGACCTTCTCCATGAGCTTTGTTGCTTGTGTTTGGGCCTGCGTGGTCTTCTGCTTGAGTGCATCTAATACCTGCACTGCAATCTTGTCGCTGACCGTCCTTGCACATTCTTCCTAGGTTTGTGCCATATATGTTTTGGCTTCCTCCGCTTGTGCAATGACCTCTGCTATGCGTTCTTGGAGCGGTTCCATTTGAGCATGGTGCTCCTTTTTCTATGTTTGCACAGCTACGAGTTCGACCTGCAGTTTCTTCATATCTTGCACTCCTTTGACACACTCTGTGATCGACATTGTCTTCTGCCTCTTCTTGAGGTCCTGGATAGCTGCACTTATCCTCTCTCCTTCCTGGTCCCACTGTTGGACCTACTGATCCTCTTCCAGCTTCGCCTAGATTTGTGTTGCTTTCTCGAACAAGTCAACCGTCGTGTGGACTTGTTGCTCTATCTCTTTTATCTGTGATGTTGCCTCTTGTTTCCTTTGATCCTTCACTTCTGGTGGAGTGTTAGGTGTGAGATGCTCCCAGAGATGCTTGATCTCATGCTGGTATTGATCGATTGTTTGCACAATCTGATCAATCTTCTCTGTCACCATGAGTTCGACCGTCTGCGCGTTCTTTGGGATTTTCTCGTAGGCTATGGCCACTTTCTGCTCCAACCCATTCGCGCGGTCCTTCTCATATTTGGTCTCGAGCCTAACCTCCTTGAGTATCAATTCCATATTGTCTTGATTGTCCTTCGTCTGCTGCAATTACATTGTATTTGTGTGTGCGCGAGAATGTACCTTTTGTGTAATGCTGACTTGTATTTTATACAAGGCCTTGGTTGGTATTCGCATAAAGACCAACTGTATTTGAGCGAAGTCCTTTAGGGGTGTCTGCCCCGCGATTTCTTCCATGCACAACATGGTGGGTGTGACATGAAATGTTGAGCTCGGCTGTGCTGTCATTTGGATCCTGTCCTGCTCGCTTGATCCAGCTTCACCTCCTATCTGAGATGCTGACTGGGCCATTTCTACGCTGTTGCCGACTGCCTGCGCTTCCCTGACCTGCCTGAGGAGCTATTGTATGTGTGCCATCTCTTCCCCAATTCTGTCCCATTTGGTGCACAACATTCTCGAAATCCTCGACTGTGCGATCCTAGATCATTTGGGCCGCCATGTCCGCATCGTCCTCAGTGATCGTGTATTATGGGGGTGTTTTGTGTGCCTTCTCCTTCTTGCTCGCATCCCTCATCTGGATGACTGGCCTCTTAGTTTGGCCTTGCTCTTGTGGAGTAGCACTTGATGTAGTTCCTTGTGCTGCCTCGACCTGCTTCTGCTGTACCTAGGGCACCTGTGTGTTGTTCTTATTCCCCATTTGTGCGCCTGTCTTGGATGCCCCCCCTTTGTTCTTTTGTGCCCTGTTCTGAACTATCCTTGGTTTCTTGGGCACTGTTACCTCCTTGGGCTATTTCTGTTCTTGTCTTACTGCCTCCTCCTCCTCTATCTTTGTGGGTACTTCTCGAATGAGAACTGGAATCCTCGAGTCATCTTCCTAATCCTTAATGGCCATCTCTATGTCCGCTTGCATGATGCAATAGCGCAGTTGTAGCCATTGATTGTCGGGATCTTTCTGTGCCTGCATCCACATCGCATGTTTAGTGGCTTTGAAGTTGGATATTCCCTGGTATTGTGTGATTTCTTCCAGTGTTACCCTCCAAGTGTTGGAAATGATGTCATGTATGTTGCTGAGATAACCTTCGAATATAGATGCATTCGCTTTTTTGTTCTTGGAGTCCGAAGCAACCCCGAGCGATAAGTATCGCGCTCCATGGCAGGGAGTGGGTGTAGTGGCAAACAATGAATACTTCGACTCCTTCCATCCTATCACGACTATTAGGATGAGTAGCCATGAATAATGAAATTCTGTCCCTAGATCCCGCGTATCCTTGCAGTCGTCTAGGAGCAGATTCAACAAATAAGGGGCCCAACTGAGTGTGGTGCCCTCGACACATTGTGCTCTAGCTGCAACAAACCCGGTCGAGACTTCCTCCTTGCGACATTTCCTGAGTAATTTTCATGCCATAATCTTTGTGTCCATCCTTGTCGGGGCGTCACTAATACGCTTGATAATGTTTCTGCGTGACCCCCTTTCGATGTTGTATTTCTTCTTCATCTCCTCGACCAATGGTTTCTCCTTTTTTTTGTTCTCTAGGAACTGTGCGAGATCCTCACCCCATGATGGCAGCCCTGTGATGCATGCGATGAGTTCTATGTCTATTGAGACAAGATTTTCCAGCCATATGTATTCGCCATGTGTGACTATCATCAACTGCTTGACGCAACTGTTTGCATACTGCCCCCTCCCAAAGTGTGGTAGGTCCAATAGACCTAGAATCCCAGTTTTAGCCAATCCTACTGCCCACTGGACCGGTTGATTAATTGGTTCACCAAAGGGTCCTATACCCACAGTCTGTAGGTAAAATCACTTGACGAACTTTGGGAACTTGCCCGTGTCCGCTACATCATGGTCTGAGTACCTAAATTTCTCTATGTGGCCCAACAAATTTGCTGGTACACGTACCCCTTTCAGAATGCGCGACAAGACAATGGCTATGGTGGGTTTCCTGCATGGTGACCTAGGTACCGTCTGCTTGCTCTTTCGCTGTGGTGGCTAACTCGAGGTTCCAACCTCCATTGTTCATTCTTCGACATACTCCTCTGGTCAGTCAATGACATATTCCACTACTCCCTCCTATGGCTGTTCTGACGTGGTTTTCTGTGATCTTTCCAGCATGACAATTTCTTCTTGGTTCGGAGTCGTCCCATTGAATCTTGGGGCTTCTACAGGGTTTTCGAGTTGCCCTTGGTTGCCTACGTCCTCATCCTGTTGGCCCTGTCCCTCTTCTGGCATATCAATGTCCATGCCCACTGGTGCTATTTGTTGGGTTTCCTCCACAATGGGTGTGGGGATTCTTGGTGTTGTATTAGGCGACGAGATTTCCTCCACATTGACGACTTCGTGGGCCTGATATGGTTGTTGTTCCCTTCCCTGTGGCTGCGATTATGTTCTAGTGCTACTTCTAGGTTGCTTAGCGGTCCAAATCGGTTCTCCTTGTTTGGGTGGTGCTATGGTGGTAGAGATGTCGTTCGCTAAGCTTAGTGGCCTTTGCAGCCTCTGCAACCTTCACTCTCTGCTTCATATGCGCTATCACTCTATGCTTTTCCTGATTTCACAATAACCTTTCTGATCTCGCGTGCTTTCTTTGTATCGATGTCATGTGAAACTTGTCGGAGACATTACCATGATGATGCTTTAATTAAACTTCCAGTTCTTGCGTACTTTCCATTAATTTCCCTTGCCATCGCCAATTGGCGCGATTAATGTGGCGTCTCGTAAATCGTTTCTGGCATTTAATTCCGATAGCCATCGTCAATTGGTGCTTCTTTT